>JADBJO010000859.1:300000-352500 GCA_016801955.1 Conus betulinus
CTGTCCAGGGCACGGCGTGATGGAAGGCGGGGCCCATCGCCCTCCTTCCGTCGCCTTTAGGCTTCCTTGAACTGAATCAGATACCCGCTCTCACCTCTGATTAGACAGAGGGCGTTTAATCCAGAAAAAAAAAAAAATCCAATCCCACGAGTGGTTGGAACTCACGACCGTCTCCGCCAGCAAACGCATAAACCATTGCCCACGGGGCCCTCTACAAGTCATCATCTTCTTCTTCTTCTTCTTCTTCTTCTTCTTCTTCTTCTGCAGTAGATTCTTTGGTTACGTCAGATCTTCAACCCTGTCGCCACGATGTATCCCACAGTCTTCTCCAGGTCTTCACGGCTGCCCCAAAGCTGCATCTGCAGTTCTGCGCCGTCTGGCCAGGGTTGGCGCCGTAGAGCACCATGGGCTGGACGGTGTTGGAGGAGGAAGCGTTCTGAGGTCTGAGATCCCGTACCACACGGACATCTAAACTGAGGCGTACTCACCCAGATTCTGACGCGGCCTCACAGACGAAAGCCACGAACACTGCAAACGCCAGGAGCGGCCTCATTGCTCTGCACAGAAAAAAAAAAAAAAAAAATGGGGGGTCGTTAATTCCACGAACACATACGGTCGCCAGCTCCAGATCAGAGCTCGCACGTCAACTCTGGTTCAAATGTAGCATCATTATTCTACCAATCGTCTGCGCCTTAACTCCCTTCTCCATGTAACACAAAATCAGACTCCTGCATGCGCTGATCTGTTTCATCTTCCTGTGAGCGTGCGAGACACGAACCCCCACACAGCGGATCTGAAAAGCACAATCCAAGCCACGGAAAGGAGATGTTGCCACCGGACGCTAAACTTCAGAAACACTGATCATATCACCGTGTCAACAAGGGCGTCGGACCGTCATGAAGCACGTAGGACCATATGGAAATCTTCTGAAATTCGTCAGGAAAAGAAAAACAGCATTGGCACCGCCATGTCACAAGAATCACCGCCCTTGCTGAAACGGTCCTCCAGGGAACTGTCAAAGGAGGGAGACGGAGCGGAAGACAGAGAAACGGTGGACTGACCACATGGCAGAATGGGACAGGGAAGCCGTCTGCAGAGACCCAGACCTTTGCCACACAATTCACAGAACTAGAGGTACCTGGTGAACTGTTCTTCACTGCGGTGCTACATTGACTCCCCACTGACTTTCAGCAGCAGCAGCAGCAGCAGCAGCAGCAGCAGCAGCAGCAGGAGGAGGAGGAGAGAGAAGAAGAAGAAGAAAGAGAAGAAGAAGAAGAAGAAGAAGATGTTGATGATGATGATGATGATAATGATGATGATGATGATGATGATGATGATGATGACTACCTGCCGAACTAAGAAGTATTGATGAAATGATGAAGGATCTGTTTCGCCCCAATTTTCAAGGAATCATGCATCACTGGATATTTCAAATACAATGAAAACGTGATAAAAAAAAAAAAAAAAAAAAAAAAAAAAATGAAGCTAGCTGCCCTTTAAAAAAAAAATTTTTTTTTAAAGCCGACCCCGGGGTGACGACTGTCTGGGTAAAGCAGCTCCGATCTTTGTCCACTGAAGACCCAAAACACGGCAGGTTTGAAGGGTTACACAGCGAATTGCTATATCAGAGCTGAAAGAGTTAAAGTCTAAGTCAGCGGCTGCTGACAAATTCACCAACAATTCTGCATACTCTTCCGGAAACATTGCGTTTTTCAGACACAAGAATGGGTTTTACTATTTCAAAATGATAGTGTGAAAAAAAAAACCTGCCACCGCTAACAATACATTTTCAGAGGCAAGAATAGGATTTATTGTTTCAGAATGATAGTGTGAACAAAAATACGGCCACCACTAACAATACACCATGGACACACAAGCGACAGAGCCGGAGGAGTCTGGTGAAGTGTTCTCCTGAGCAGCGTCCAACAGGACACCACATGGGGCTAAGACTGAAGAAGGAGAAGAAGATAATGTACCCGGTATTTTGCCTTCATTATTCTCTGTATTAGAACGGCACCACGCCACCGGTTTCTTTTCGGGACTGGCACTCGTATATGGATTCGTCCTCTATCATTAGCATCATTATAGACACCATGACACATTATTAGTATCATTATCATTATTATTATTATCATCATCATCATCATCATTGTTACTATACTATATTACTATTACGTATTATTATCATCATTACCATTACTGTTATTGTTGCTGCTGTTGTTGTTGATGATGATGTTGTTGTTACTAATACTATCATTATCATCATTATTGTTACTACTACTAAAACTGCTGCTGCTACTACTACTACTACTACTGCTACTACTACCACCACCGGGGGGGGGGGGGGGGGGGGGGGGGGCGGAATAGCTTAGTTGGTACAGCGCCGGACTCGTGATCCTGGGGTTGCGGGTTCGAATTTCGGTACAGGGGGATTTTTCCCTCGGAGTTAACATTGGTTCTGACTCCATTCCCCATACAGTCCTTCGAATGAGACTATATAAACCGAGGTTCCGTGTGTGAACGCACGCACATCTTGCACACACGTGAAATCCCATCACCAACTTTCGGAAGAGAAGGCCAGTTTGGCCGTTGGTATGGATGACACGTTACACATAGCATGCACCTTCCCCGAAGATGGAGTATGGCTGCCTTATTGGCGGGATGAAAAACGGTCATACACACAAAACTCTACTGCCTGTCTATACAGGCAGTGTCCGCAGGAGTATCAGCCTGCATATGCAGAAAGAAAGAAAGAAAAAAAAAAAAAACTACCACCACCACCATCACCACCACAACTACTACTACTATTACTGTCATTATTATTATCATCATCATTACTATCATTATTATCATTTACTGCTATCGGAATACAGCTAAACTTTCCCAGCTCACCTCCAGCCGGCAGACACAACTCAGTGGTGGAGCGGGAGGAGAGGGTACGTAACGAGAAGCACTGACACACCGCCACGAACTGACACCTTGCCTAGCGCGCCCCACTGCCACCGCCATACAACACAACAGACAGCCAACCTGGGCTCTGCAAAACGCAAAACATGTGCCCCCCCCCCCCCCCCCCCCCCCCCCTCTTATCTATTCTTACCTCACTTTTCGGGAGGAAAGTGATGCTTGGGGGTGGGGAGGAGGGCGGGGGGGAGGGAGTGGTGGTGGAAGGAGGGGTGCAAAATTCGCGTGGGACAAATCTTAACCATAACTGAAGGATTGATCTTGGGTTCTCATCACCCCCACAATATTGTTCTCCATTTTGTTTTAACGGTTTTCAAAGGTGAACTCTCTCTCTCTCTCTCTCTCTCTCTCTCTCTCTCTCTCACACACACACACACACACACACACACACACATACAAACGCACGTGTACACATACGCAACAGGTGCTCACACGCACGCACACACAGCATATGCATACACACATATGCGTAAACATTTTCACAAAACATATGTAATAATTTTACATCAACATATCAAATGAAATAAACAATGACTTGTCCTTTACAAATGCTTTATGAGGGAAAGTTAGAAGTGTGTTGCACCTTCTGTATTGATGAAACGTATTCAAAGAGAAAAAGAAAGAGGGGTGGGGAGATAATAAGTGGGGAAGAAGTAGGAGGGTGGAATTCCCACAGAATAAAAAGGAAATGGGAGAAAATATGATGGCCACAAAAAAGAAAAAGAAAGAAAGAAGAAACGAAACGAAAAATAACAGGGAAAAGTAGGCGAATGAAGGTTCCACAGTTAAAAAAAAAAAAAAAAAAAAAAAGGGTGGGTGGGTGGGTGGAAAAAAAAAAACAGGAGGCTGAGAGCCCCCCCCCCCCCGCCTCCCGCGCACACACACACACACACACACACACACACACACACACACACACACACACACACACACACACACACACACACACACACACACACACACACACACACAATCAAACATAAGAACACAGAAAAACAGAAAAAAAGAAATAAAGCTGAAACGCTTTGCGAAATTTCTGGCTCAGCTCATGTTTCTTTGAGTAGAGCGCACGGAGCAGCTTCTTTTAACACAGTTTAAGTGGTATGTGTATATGTGTGTTTGATGGCCTTTGAGCCTGACTTGAGGGGTACTGTGCCATGCCTATTCAAACGTGATAATTATCATTGATCTCTCTCTCTCTCTCTCTCTCTCTCTCTCTCTCTCTCTCTCTCTCTCTCTCTCTCTCTCTCTCTCTCTCTCTCTCTCTCTCTCTCTCCGTAGTTCAATCATGGAACAACGACGACACTTTCTTTCATAATGTTAAAAGTAGTAGCTCAAGATATCCGTTTGTCATACTTGCATAACTAATGTTTTATAAAGCAGCACAAAATGCTGTATACATCGAAAGACATCTTACATGTTAACTGTTTCCACTACATGGTAAATGTTGTATGATCTCTCTCGCACTTACATTTCGATTTCCATTAACTCACTCTCTCTCTCTCTCTCTCTCTCTCTCTCTCTCTCTCTCTCTCTCTCTCTCTCTCTCTCTCTCTCTCTCACACACACACACACACACACACACACACACACACACACACACACACACACACACACACACACACACACACACATGGCACAAACACATACATTATACTGAAAAAAAACAACGCATATGTAAAACAAAAAATCAGTGCTGTGTACAATTTCTGTGTAAAAAACTGATAAAAAATGAAATGCGTTGTTACATTTTTACTACAAAAAAAATCAAAGCGAAAGATCTCAATTATAAATGTTCGTTTGCATGAAAACGCACGTAGAATTCAACAGCATGAAAACAATAAATTATCCCACAACACACACACACACACACACACACACACACACACACACACACACACACACACACACACACACACACACACACAACACACACACACACACTGAAAAACTCCAGTCCACCTTCCTTCCCACAACAACACACGCGCATAAATGTATGAACTCATATTCTCACCAACCTATTACACACATGCGCATCCAAATAATAAACAAACGCGGCGTTGTGTTACCTATGAGACTTGTGGTGTACATTAGATGTTTCTCCTCGTCGCTGTCGAGCTGGCCTCGTGCTGCGAACACTGAACGTTCAACCCTTACATCGACACAGTCAGATACCGCCTCATCCTGAAAATACTTTCTCTTCACGCGGCTCTCAAGCTATGGTCATGACACGGTGTGGAAGTCGCCCCACACTTCACACAAAGGCCAAGGCTTCTCTTCCCTGGGCTGTTCCTGACTTTCAGACGGCTCGAAGACTAAAAGTTCTACCCGCACTGCCAGCACTGGAAGGGTCGATCCCCCGAATGCCGTCGTCTCCTGGATCGTCTCAGGTTGAAGGACGAGGAAAAGCCGGCGTGGCACTGGCTGCGGGGACATTGCTGATCCCAGAGAGGATCATCCTCCGAGTGTCTGACCTGCAGAAGTGGGCTCGGCATTGGGGGAAACAGGAGGCCTGGCCTAACCCCACCCGGAGCTGCTCCTGCCGGTGTCACTGCGGGCGTGGGTCCTTGGTCTCTCCGGGGTCTTGGAGACGTGCAGGTCCTCCTCTTCAGAGTCTCTGATCACTGTTCCTGACAGGTTCAGGATCAGTGCTAGCTGTGTAATGTTCTCTCCTTCTGTTCTTGTTTCTGGCTCTGGTCGCCACATTCACAGCTGTAACTGTCTGCTTAAATTCTTCCTGTCGAATTGAAGACATCCTGGTCAGCCACACCCAGTTCCAGGCTCTTTCTTCACGACAGACTGCGAGGCCATGGACATCCATTCTCGCATGATCGCGGGTTCCTTCTTCACGACAGGCAGAGGGGCCTTCGTCGCCTGCTTCTTCTCTTTCTTCACAACAAGCTGAAGAACCTGTGGGAGCCTTTGGTCCGCCATCTGTATGACGTTCTGACAGACCCGCTCGTCTCTGGCTGCCTCCTGTTTCAGCCAGCGTGTGCGGACCTTGCTGTCTGCTTCCCTCTCTTTCTTTGCATGCTGCACTAAGCCACGGCACAGGAGGCACTCCTCGGCTCCGCCATCACTTCTCACATCAACGTCCGGGTAGATGCCACTGTCTGTGGACCACTCTGATTGGGCATTTCTGAGGATGTCCGCCAATCCTGCAATTTGATATATAGATAACAAGCACACATCAATTATGGGAGCTGCTGAAGTCGGTTGTACAGAACACACACACACACACACACACACACACACACACACACACACACACACACACACACACACACACACTGAGAGAGAGAGAGAGAGAGAGAGAGAGAGAGAGAGAGAGAGAGAGGAGAGAGAGAGAGAGAGAGAGAGAGAGAGAGAGAGAGAGATATGTTCAAACTTTTCCCAGTTCTGACCGAAAGAAACGTTTGCACAGAACAGGAGGGACATGTTGTGGGGAGGGAGGTGGGGGTGGGGGGGTGGGGTGGGGGTGGGGGGGACTACAACTTCTGCACAGTAACCACATTTTTTTAATAACAGTGAGGGGTTTATAAAGAAAAGTTTCTTGCAGATTTCAAGCAGCTTCACCTTTGACCAGGTGTCAAATATGGGAGCGACCATGCAATCTTCTCTGGCAACTGATAATTGCAGTCGAGCCTGATCGATGATGGCTCTAGCAAAGAAGTGAGTTTTTTCCCGAAAGGAACATTCTTCCTTCGATTGCATTCAAATTTAGGTTTTAAAAACACACAATGAATTAGAAAATACAAGGGCCGGAGATGTAAACCCTTCAGTCACACTGTTTCAAGTATGGTGGTGAAAACCGAAAATTGATAAAAGGCCATTACCATAAAAAAATAAACATATAAACAAGGATTGAACTAAAACTTAACAGCTGCTCCAAACTTTTCGTAACTTTAGGATCAGGATCAGGATCAGGATTTGGGGCGTTGTATTATAACAACTTAGCCTTTCAGGCGTTTTATGCTGCCCCTTCTATTTTTGGTGTCTGTTGGTCTGGTCGTTCACTAGCTCAGTCTTCTTTAACCATCAAGGTCATATTTTGTTTTAATTATTGATTCATGTTTATGTGTATGAGGTTCTTGAATGTATTTGTACTAGGTGCACGTTTGATTTTAGTTGTAATTTATTCCAGTAATGGTTACTCTGTTAGTAAATGTAAATTTTCTCAAACTAGTTCTTGAATATTGTTTGACCATCTTATCTTCACTGTTTCTTGTAGCATTAATCTGTGGAGTACACAGCATGCTTTGTCAATGTCATCAAAGCCATTAAATATCCTATATATCTTATCAAGTCCTCTCTTACTCTTCTTGCTTTTAGTGTTGGAAGTTGTAAATATTTCAATCTTTCTTGGTATGAGTAATCCTTTATACCATGGATCATCTTTGTTGCTCTTCATTGAACCTGTTCTGGAGCTTCTGATTGTCTCTTTAACATTGATTACCATATAGTATTGCCATATTCAAGAATGGGTCTAACTAATGTCTTTATACAATTGTAAGAAAGTGTCCTTTTCTATAAATGTAAGGGTTCTCTTTATTGTTCCAGTCATTCTGTTGGCCTTGTTAATATTATTTGCAATGTGTTTATCAAGTCCGATACGCACTTTAGATCGTCTGAAAAATGTCCATTTTCTATTTTGTAACATAACGTTCAAGTTAAGACACAAAATTTACCATGAATACGCAAAATAAAATTTCGAAAGTTGTTGGTGCGGCCGCAAGAGTGATCTTCGATCGGAAATGACGTCAGGAGCAAAATTTGACAAATAGTACATCCGGTTAAAGTTGACGTCTGCTACGGATGGAAAGCGTGTGTATCCTTGATTCCTGAAGACAGACTGCCCGTGAACTGTTGCTAAACTATGCAAACTGCTCAAAAGTGATTAAAGTCAGTTGATGTTTCCTATTATTCACAAGATAAGAATGTTTCATGGACACGTTGGTCTGCAAATTGTGGTTATCCTATCGGTGGTGGTGGCTTTTTTCAATGTTTTCTCCGCCGTAAAAGCAGAGCCACATAAAGCCGTCAAAAAGGAAGGGCTCTACGATTCTGCGAGTGACGATGTCATCATTTTGAACGAAGGGAATATGAACGAACGAGTTTTTGGGCAAGATATGGTCTGGGTGATCGAGTTTTACAACAGTTGGTGTGGTCACTGCATACATTTTGCTCCGACATGGAAATCCTTAGCAAGTGACCTTAAAGGTTCGTTTAATTCAAAACTGTTCATTTTCTGTAGTATGCTTGAGGTTTGGCTGTTTTGTTTAAATATGAATGACGCATCATTAAAGCCAGTTTTAACAGACATTGACTCTTTCCCTGTCAGCAATGAATTGCTATATGACATGAGGGCAATACCCATCCAGTCCTGTAAGAGAAGATACTTTTTTGGCAGAAACAGTGAAAGAAATTTTCTGAATCATTTATTTAGTTGATTAACTTCTCTTACAGAGCCAATTTGTTGATATAAATGACACTGTCTGTTGCCAACAAAACAATGTAAATAGTAGGCTCTGAAGCGCTTTGGTATGGAGGACATATATACACATAAAGGCGATTTACACATGGCAAAATTGAATGGGTCATGGCAATTTTTTAATCAATTTCATGCATTTCAATTATGCATGGATTTGTGCAGAACATTCCCAGCCCTTTTGAACTCAGACTACCACACCGTGTGGACAGAAGCATTGTGTGTCCTTACAGACCAGCGCTGTTTTGTCTAGACTTTGTTTGGAATTTACTTTCCTGTGGCCAGCACACATCAGTCACATTCTGATACTACTGTGCTGGGCATAAATCTGCTACTACTGTGCTAGGCATAAAGCCTGCGATCTAAAGGGCTGAGACGAGAATAGTGGAAGCATGCAGTCAGCCTTCAATTTTTAACCTGATTCCGTGGCTGAGAGTGTTGCTGTCACCATCATTTCAGGTGTCTGCGCAAAGCT
The DNA here is from genome assembly GCA_016801955.1 of Conus betulinus. NCBI lineage: Eukaryota > Metazoa > Mollusca > Gastropoda > Neogastropoda > Conidae > Conus > Conus betulinus. The sequence continues at coordinate 308,928 of JADBJO010000859.1, forward strand.
TTCCAGTAACATTAGCACTGGTGTCACTGGGAGTGTGTTTTGAAAGGAAATGTGAAATCAGCCCTGTCACATTAGCCTCAGACATGTATAGGACTCCATAGCATTGTCTTCATCATCCTCGTCTTCATATAATTACCATTTTTAACAAAGTAACCAGTGCTGTGACCTGTCATGCCCTGCTGTCATGGTGACCTTAGTTTGTGTTACCTCGCCATGCTTGTGCCCTGACTGAGTTCTTGTCGGAGTGCCCCCGTATAGTTCGCTTGTGCAGAATTTCCTTGGGTGGATATGATGACACCTTTGGAAAGAGAAGCGGACTTCACAGCCAAGTAAATAGCATCATCAGCAGAAGGCACAGATGATGGATCAAAACAGGCACTGATTACTCTTCATCACCAGCACCGAAGTGTTCACTGGCGGGTTGCAGCATGGCAACTTGAAATAATCAGTCCCTGAGGGCTTGCAGTGAATGGATGAAAATGAGCGTAACTGTTTATAGGCAAGAACTGAAGAAGGAATGGTAATACCTCTGATAACAGGTGGAGGGGGGAGGAGAGGGCTTGCACCAGTCCCTCATCGATATTGGCATTTCTATAAAATACTGCCCTTCTCACCTATCACGTCCTTTTCTCATCTGATAGCAAGTACAGTGCTTTTTAATCTATTAACACAAGCAGGAAGGTATGTTTTGACTTTTAAAATACTGTCATTTTGCTTTGCTTTATGGCCGGCATTGAAATGTGATTAATGCAATTTTCCTATGCAAACATCAAATGCTTTTGACCAGTGTGCTAATGCACCACCATGCCAAATTTGGAGAGGACCAGATGACAACTGTGGGTTTATATAGTATAAATAATCAACAAAGGCAGATTGTACAGAATACACAGACACAGACACATACAGACAGAATGCATGTACTGGATAGCTGCTGTTTCCTTCTTACTTTCAGCCTTGAAAGAAGTGTGTATGTTTCCATCATCCATGGCTTCTAAATGAAATTACTACATAAGCTGCACTTAAACTAATGACTCGCTCTAGTTTGGCGCTGTTCCCAGAGAATAGTACTGAAGTGCAAGTTGCAGATCCATTATAGCCCTTACAGCTTATTCATCAGTGTTGTAACTGGTGTGTGATTTATCATTGTTGGGTTGTGTACGTTGTGTGCAGGTTGGAGACGGGTGGTATCCATTGGAGCCATCGACTGCTCATCGGGGGGCAACCTGAGAATGTGTCGGAAGTTCAGTATCGTCGCTTACCCTTCTGTTCTGGTAAGTGTCGTGTGGCCATGTGTGTCTATGTGGACAGTTTCTATTCTCATCAGGATCTGCTTTTTTTCCATTATGCATACAGGATCCTAACAAAATTTCAAGTCCTGACTTGTATCAAAGTGAATGCGAAGTGCAAGGAAGTGCTATCATATTTTTCATCTGAAAGAGACAGCATTTTGAGAATCTGAGATTTGTTAACAAAAGAAAGTTAATCTCAGGACTTTGACATCTTTTCCCAATAAAGCGATGAAAACGACTCTATTGAATTTCACATTGTAGTCCTCATGAGGTACATGAAACAAGAGGTGTGTAACGTTAAATCCTGTCAAGGTATGCGAAACAAGACTCTAAGGTGTGTGTGTGTGTGTGTGTGTGTGTGTGTGTGTGTGTTCCATATGTGTCCTTACACCACATTTTTGAAATTCTGTGCTAGAAATTTCCTGTTTAGGGTCATATAAGCTTTTGTATGTTAACACAAATGTGTAGATTCTGTTAGGACTTTGGTTTAATTTTCATAACTGTCACAGAACCAAGATGTACATTTGAATGGTAAAGCATTCTGTTTCTGTTTGCATTTTTTTTTTAACCTTTTTTTTTTAAAGTAATGAACCATATATGTTGTGAACCCTGGACAACAAGGCATCAGATGTTATGCCAGCTGTGATGTGTTTCAGCTGATACCACCAAATTTTACCGGTGACTCATCAAACAGCAAGGTGAAGGCCATGAAAACGAGACAGAAGACGGAGATGAAGGATACCATTTTGGATTACGTCATCCACCCACAATTCCCTGTGCCTCCTTCCTGGCCCTTGTTACATCCTGTGAAGTGAGTGCCTACTACGTTTCCTGGATGTGGGTGTGGGGTGACCCAGGCAGCTGACACACCTCTCTCTCCTGAACCTTTCCCACTATTGACTCCAAGTGATCACAAGTCTCATTGTCGTCCACTTCTTGGTTCTATCATCATGTTTGTCTTGGCCAACCTCTTGGAAGGGTACCCTGATTCTTTTCATATGAGGTGTTGTATACCATACAAGGCATATCCACTGAATTGAAAAAAGAAAGAAAAAGCTTAATGTTGGCAAGCTATAAGCGGCTGTGCGCAAGTATGATGCAGCCCCGGACATTGATCGTAAAGTAGATCAACTCTTACAACAAAACAACAACAAAATACACTCCATGCTAACATTGGCATTCACTCAGTTGTGCACAGAGAAACTTTATATACGTACAGAATTTTGAAAAGATGGGAAAAAAAAATGGCTGAGCACTGGAAAAAGAAGAAAAGGCTCACTTGATTTTCAGTTTTGTCAGCAGCAGAAAAACTAGAGAACCTTGATTCTTTTGTTGATGCTGGGTTTTATCACCGGCTGTGTCTTCTGTTCCTGCTGTACTGTGCTGGGCTTTTGATTTAGAAAAGAGCTTTGATCTTGCTTGCAGGATGCCAGTTTTCCTTTCTTTTTGCGCCCACTTTCTCAACGTTCATTTATTTACCCCAAGATCAAATGCAGTTTTCCAATCCCCTGTCTGTTCTTCCTCTTCAGTGACGCTGACACTGGGTAAAAGTTTTGCATGTACGCCATTTGTTTTGTTATTGGCATGTTGCCGGATGACGATAAATGAATTTTTGTGCTGTGAATCTTTCATCTTTGATCAATTGCAAGACAGTGTTACCAATCCCAAGTGAACTGGCATCATTGTGTATAGAAGTGGATGTTTACTGGTTACTTTTATTACGACTGCCTTGATCTGTTCCTTTATGCCCTCTCTCACATTTGAAAAAGGCCCGAACATGGCATTTACTTTGAACGTCAAGCATGATACTGAAATTTATATTTTAGCAAACTAAAAGAGGCAGTCACCACATTAGGCATGGAAGGGTGAGGTGGGTCATCATAGGGGAAATTTTTGTGCCTTGACAATGAAAAATTATTTTCGTTTGTCTTGTTGCATCCAGAGACTGTCAGTGTCACTTACCAGTTTCATCACTTATGCTAACGAAGGCTCGTCTTATCCCAAGCTTCTGATGTCCAGTTTCCATGTTTGTGTGTGTGAAAAACATTCAAATGACGGAGAGCTTTCAGATGAAAGTCTGAATTCAAACACCTGTCATGCCCATGTCCAGTTCCTTTAATTCAGAACACCTGCAGTGCCCATGTCCCATTCTTTAATTGAAGTACCTGTAGTGCCCATGTCCCATTCCTTTAATTCAAGTACCTGTAGTGCCCGCGTCCATTTCCTGTAATTCAAGCACCTGTAGTGCCCATGTCCAATTCCAGACAGTGCAAAAGATCTAGTGACAAATGTAACATCTCTTTTATGCCACATTCGGTTGACTTGAGAATTATAAACGTTTCTCTGGCTACTGGCTCTGTTCCTGAATGTTTTAAACATACTCTGGTAGTTCCTGTTCTAAGAAAAATGGCCCATGTCCCGATGAACTTAAAAACTTTAGATCTGTTTCTCACCTTCCTTTTCTCTCCGAACTCCTGGAAAAGGTTGTCTTTGTGCAAGTTGAACGCCATCTGTCCCCAGCACAATCTGTATGAAATAAATTAGTCTGCTTACAGACAGAATCATAGTACCGAAACAGCGTTGTTTGTGTGACAGACAGTCTCCTTCAGTCCACTGACAACAAAAAAGCATCGCTCCTGACTTTGCTAGATCTCAGTGCTGCATTTGACACTATCGACCACAGTATTCTTTTAAAAAGACTGTCGGTGTCTTTCGGTATCACAGGCATTGCATTAGAATGGTTTCGGTCATACCTGACTGGCAGAATACAATCTGTGTCTGATGGTGGCAAGGTCTCCTCTCCCCTTCCCCTGGACTTTGATGTGCCCCAAGACTTCGTTTTGGGCCCCCTTCTCTTCTCTCTATATTTTCAACCTCTATCTACGGTCATTGAGGACACGGGATTCCTCATCAGAAATTTGCCGATGACACCCAGCTGCATGATGCTGCTGAGCCTGCTGCATTCCAACTTTTGGTATCAGAATTTGAATGTTAAATCATGGATGCTTACAAATAAGCTCCAGCTAAATGATGAAAAAAACTTAGGCTCTGTTGGCAGCACCTTGTTCTGTTTTGGATTGCATTTCTGAAAAATCTTTTCAAGCTGGAACCAACAAAATTCCCTTTGAAGACAGTGTGAGGGATCTGGGTGTCCATTTAGATAGTACGCTGTCCATGAATGTCCAGATCAGTTACCTGTGTCGTTCAGCTATTTGGCTTTGAGAAAGATCGCGTCAATTCGCTCATATCTTACACAGAAAGGGACTGCCCAACTTATCTGTTCCCTCATCATATCAAAACTCGATTACTGCAACAGCATTCTTGCCGGTCTTCCCACTGTCGATATAAACTGACTTCAGTGTATACAAAATGATGCGCCAGACTTGTTTTCCAGAAGTCCAAAAAGAACCCACACTACACCTCTGTTAGTTAGATTACATTGGCTTCCCATTCATGCGCGCACTCAGTATAAACTCGCAACCCTTGCCTTCAGACACTTTGATGAAACATTGCCTGCTTATCTTTCCAACATACTTGTCACTTATCAACCCTCTCACACTCTCCGCTCTTGCAGTGACAAACTTCTCAAGCTTCCCCGCATGAAACTGAAATCCTATGGCCAACGTTCTTTCAGGTATCAAGCCCCCCTTATCTGGAACTCCCTCCCCTCCCAGCTCCGCTCTTCACAGACTTTCTCTGCATTCAAATCTAGTCTCAAAACGCATCTCTTTCAGAAGTCCTTTTGTCTTTCTTCATAGCTTACGAGTTAATGCGTGTTTCCCATGCATTCTTCGTCCCTTCGCCTCTTGTATGTGCATGCGCACTTCTGTGCCTGAATGCTTATGTGCTTTTGCGTGTGTGCGTTCAAGTGTGTGCGTTTACACACGTGGGGTTTTTGTTGATTCATGTCGAGTTTGCCCTTTGTGTGTCTGTGGGTGTGGGTGCTCCCTTCTGCATGTTTTAAATTGTACCCCGTGCAGTGTTCATGAAATTGGAGGTGTGTGGGGGTGGGGTTGGGGGTTGGTTCTTTTTTTCTATTCCCAAATTCTTGTTGAGCATTGTTCATATAATGTCATGTATGTGGGGTGGCGGTGGGGGTGGGGGGGGGGGGATAGAGTGGGGGGGATGTGGCTTGTGCATCTGTTTTAGTGCTTGCTTTGTGACCTATTGTTTCGATGCCTTTTTCTCAGTATTGTGCAATGTTTATGGAAACTTTTATTTTTCCTGTATTGTGAAGCGCTCTGAGGATGAGTCTTCTTCTCTCATCAAAGAGCGCTATATAAGCTCGATTTATTATTTATTATTACTTGGGAAAATTGTGTTCTTTTGGTCCAGTATGTGTCATGTGTAGTGTAGGAAAAGAAGTGACATGCATTAAAATAGTAAAGTGTGTAAAATCCCCAGTTATGCTCCATTACTCCTATGTCCCGTTGCAGACCAACTAGGCAGTTTCCTTCCAAACTACCACATGGCACTCCCTGTGCACAGCTTAGCGTATCCTACCTTCTGTTTACTTCAAATTGTAGCATGATATGGTCTAAATACAAACTTCCAATCTCCAGTTGTCATTATGAAGTTGTGTGCAAGTGACAAGTGACAAACACTAACAAAGGACATGAAAGTGCGTCTTTCTGTTTTTTTTGGGTTTTTTTTTCTTCATCAGGCGGGGTAGCTAACCCAATGCCCAACCCTTCTCCTTTCTCATCCGGGTATTGACTGGCAAGGGCAGAGTTGTCTTCCATTCATCTACTTTGAATGTTCATTGTAATCATTCACCTTGATGGAAAATAGTGTGCCATTATTCTCTGAACCAGCAGTGGCAGTGTTTCACATTTCTGCACTTCACCTGCTGGAGTTGTGTTTCTTGGTTACCTGGTGATGTTGCTCACCTGGATGAGAACTGACGGGAAGTGTAAATTGTTGTAGGGGTGAATGGTGTGTATTCAGTCATCTGATTCAGTACGTGTGTATTCAGTCATCTGATTCAGTACACTATGTCAGTACGTGCTTTGTGTATTAGTAAGCACTGTGTTGTGTGTGTATGTGTGTAAATATATGTTCTTCTACATACTAAGCAGATCACTTTCAGTGTGTCTTGTTTCAGAACAGTGAAGGAGATACAGCAAGACGTGAAGCAGAGGCACGTGATGGTGGTCATCGTGTTTGAGGAGGAACACTCCACTGTGGGAAGAGAGGTGGGCTGGCTGGATAATACACATACATCTGTTTTACTTCCGATCTTTGAACTACCATTTCATGATGGACATACACTGTCTGTTCTTCTTTCAACTGTTGAACTACTGTTCCATGATAGACATACATGTGTCTGTTCTTCTTTCAACCGTTGAATGAGCATTTCATGATTAACATAGATATCTGTCTGTTTTTCTTCCAACTGTCGAACTACCATTCCATGATAAACATACACCTGTCTGTTTTTCTTCCAACTGTCGAACTACCATTCCATGATAAACATACACCTGTTTGGTTTTCTTTCGACGTTGAACTACCATTCCATGATAAACATACACCTGTCTGGTTTTCTTTCAACTGTTGAACTACCGTTCCTTGATAAACACACGCCTGTCTCATTTTCTTTCAACCGTTGAACTACCATTCCATGATAGACATACTTCTGTCTGTTTTTCATTGAACTGTTGAACTACCGTTCCATGATAGACATACTTCTGTCTGTTTTTCATTGAACTGTTGAACTACCATTCCATGATAGACATACATCTGTCTGTTGTTCTTCCAACCATAGAACTACAGTTTCATGATAAACATTTATCTGTCTGGTTTTCTTTCAACAATTGAATTACCATTCTATGACAGACATACGTATGTCTGTTCTTCCCACTGTTGAACTACGGTTTCATGATAAACATACATCTGTCTGGTTTTCTCTCAACTGTTGAAACAACCATTCCATGATAGACATACTTCTGTTTTTCTTCTTTCATCCATTGAATTACCATTCCATGATAAACATATTTCAGTCTGTTTTTCATTCAACTGTTGAACTACCCTTCCATGATACACACACATCTGTCTGTTTTTCATTCAACTGTTGAACTATCCTTCGATGATACACATACATCTGTCTGTTTTTCTTTCTGTTGTTGAACTACCCTTCCATGATACACATACATCTGTCTGTTTTTCTTTCTACTATTGAACTACTTTCCATGATACACAAACATCTGTCTGTCCTTCTTCCATCTGTTGAACTACCATTCCATGATAATGTTCTTCTTTTAACCTTTTGGCTACCATTCCATGGTACTCGTACATGTCTATTCTCTATTCATCTTTAAACCTTTGAACTGCCTTTCTGTCCAGTACTGCCCATTCATCATACTTCTCTAAACTACTCGTCTGTTCGTCTAAGTCAGGCCAACATTCCTTCTCCAAATGGGATAATTGGGTAGCTTTCACAGTTTCAGCTTTAAGACAAGCTTTTCCAGGACAGTGGTAGTTGCGAAAGTGGCCATCATTGTCGAAGTGCTATGATGATTCACAAGTGAAAAATGTGTTTGAAATATTTTTCAGCTCTTTTTTTTCTTTCTTTCTGCGTACGTAGACTGATGCTCCTGCGGACACTGCCTGTGTAGACGGGCAGTGGAGTTTTGTGTGTATGACCGTTTTTTTATCCCGCCATTAAGGCAGCCATACTCCATCTTCAGGGAAGGTGCATGCTATGTGTAACGCGTCATCCATACTAACAGCCAAACTGGCCTTCTCCCTGAAAGTTGGTGATGGGATTTGACGTGTGTGCAAGATGTTGTGCATGCGTTCACACACGGAACCTCGGTTCATAGTCTCATTCAAAGGACTGTGTATGGGGAATGGAGTCAGAACCAATGTTAACTCCGAGGGGAAAAATCCCCCAGTACTGAAATTTGAACCCGCAACCCCAAGATAATGAGTCCAGCGCTTTACCAACTGAGCTATTCCAGCCCCCCATTTTTCAGCTCATTTCCAGTATGGTGATAAGTAACAGTAGCAGGTAATGATCCATTCAACAAAATTGTGGACAGTGTAGTGGCCTAAGGGCTACTGAATTGATAGAACTGCTACATGCTATGCCTGTGGTGTACCACACTGTGATTTCATTGACAATATGATGCTGCTGTATTCTGTGACAAGATACTAGGCAAAAAAAAAAAAAGAGATGAAAATGGGAGGAAAAAAGCATCATGGACTTAATGGTGACTTAAATGGAACTGAGACAATGAAGATCTTTAGAATGCTGATTTTTCTTTAATCAGAAAATGTTCAACTTCAGTAAGGAGAGGAAGAAAAAGCAGCAAAAAAAAAAAAAAAAAGATCACTGTGGACAATCACAGTTTGCAGCCATATCAATTAGTCTTCTTGTTGGTCATTTTGATTTTTTGTTGGTTAAGTGAAAACCACATGAAAGCTTGCGACTCCTTTCTCATTAATCGGACATCATGTTATACGTAAACCAAAATTTGACCAAAAGTGCTGTTCAGTCTGACTTTTGAGAAACTAAGAACACCACAGAGACCATTTTGAAAAAGAAATTAATGAACAAAATAACTTCCCATCGCAGCTTCAATGATGCTGCGTAGAAGTGCTAAACTTGACTTTGGAATACTACTTTTTAAATGTGAAAATAATACACTCTGTTTGTAGACTCAAAGTTGTGACAGCAGCTCTGAATTGATAACAACAGCTCTGAAAACTGTGTAAGACGGTAAGGTGCGCTTGCACTCACCTCAGATTTCAGTGGTAATGTGTGAGATGATGACAAAGTTGAAAGCTGGCCTAAAGAATATGTATAGATTCTTCAGGATTTTGTAACCACCGCAGTGGTCAGTAACATACCTGATCACCCAAAGAAAAAAAAAAATCATGCACAGCAGACTACATTCATATCAAATTTGGTGTGATTTAGACTTGCTGTATTTGTTGGGTGACTTTGTTGTTAAAAAGCTGTGTGAGTCTCAAACGTTTAATTTCAGTTCATCTGGCACTTCAAAAAATAAGTTGGTTGTTACAGAAACGTTTTAGGCATAGCTGCCAGCCCTTCCAAATGTTTCAGGTTATGTGTGATTTGAAAATAATTCTGGAAATTCTACATTTGTCAGAAAAATCCAGAATTACAGCATCTTTCTCAATTAAATGTGTTATCTGAGGAGTACATTTGTTTGAACACAGCTGATGAAACTTTACTAAATAAAAGCAAATATCGGCTACCACATGTCATACAAGGTAAGTTTCCTGTGTGAGCCTTCTGTTGATTGGCTCAAGCAGTCACATAGCAACCACCCCCCCAAATTTTCCTGGAATTTCCCAAATACAGAAATTATACCCCAAACCCGGAATGTAGTTAAAAAAATAATCCCATCAACCCCACATTTGAATAAAAAATGTTAACTTCTGGATGTTTTTCATCTACATTCCGGGTTTGGGGTATAATTTCTGTATTTGGGAAATTCCAGGAAAATTGTGAAGCAATAGTGTGTAGTTGAAAAACATCCAGAAGTTAACATTTTTTTTTATTCAGATGTGGGGTTGATGGGATTATTTTTTTATTTGTGATGATAGAGTACTACAGAAATAAGCCCAAATGTAATGCGCATGTTGGCAATGTTATGTATGGGAATGATAGACATGGTTTTCTTTTTTGAACCTTTAATTTATCAGCTGAAGCATAAGGGGATCAGAAATACTTTCATTCAAAAGCTAAACTGCCCCCTGTCCAGCCCAGCCCACTCTCTTCATCCCTTGGTTCCCAAATGTTGACCAGAAATGATGCTTTCAGTTTTAAGCCTGACTCCACCCTCCATTAGTCAGCTGCCAAATTTTTGAAGCCAGGAGGTTAGCATCTATGTTGAGGGTTATAGCCAACGCTAAAGCCCATGAGTTTTTGCTTCACAAACCTTGATTTTACAGCTACATGATTTTGACATTCCTACTGAAAAAACTGTTGTTTTAACAGGGTGATATTTTCACGTTTTGCAGTCAGATTGTTGAGTTATGCAAAACCAAATGATGCCAGGTTTGCAGAGGGCAAAGGATTGCTCTACAGTATTCAGGAACTGTTACTGTTCATGCAAAGGGAAGTAATCATACAAAAAGGAATCTTGTCAAGGAGGTTCGAATTGAAACTAAACATTCTGTTCGGTACTGATATTAGTAAGTTCACTCTACGCTGGAAATAAGTAAATGGAATTGAAGACAAATAGACTTCACATCCTGTTAAGTGCTTCCAGATCAAAGAGATGAGTGACTGTTTGTTCATCCTTTGTTCCCATTGCTTGAAGACAACCCCAGATGTCAAAGGGCATTGTTTCTGTTTCATGATTTGCTGGTTGCTATGTTTGGCTGCTCAGTAATCTTATTTTTGCTTTTACCTCCATTAGACTTTCTGTGTACTGCAAAGAGTAAAATTTCATGATTGGTACATGAAATGGAAGGAATTCTTACCCTCAAAGGGATGTAACAATGCATTCTGGTGAAAAAAAAAAGGACAGGTTGTTTAACGCCGTGGCGAAGTGGTTAGCGTCGCGGACTCCCGGCTGGGAGGTCATGGGTTCGAATCCCATCAGAGTCATGTGGGTTTTTCTGCCCCGACCGGCTCCTACCCAGAGTTGAGTTTGCTGCGGACTCAGTTGGGAAGACTGGAACCACACAGTCGAGTTTCATCCACTTAATGGATGCGTTTCTGAGAGTGTTGCTCAAATTTCCTGACCAACACTGCAGGTGTCTGTATCTCTCGGGCCTGGTTGACGCCGGGGGATATTATTAAAAGGAAGCGTAGAGTACAGCCCTGTGTCATGTAGTCTCAGACCGAAATGGAAATCATAGCATCATCTTGATCATCATCATCCTCATTGTCATCGATCAGCATTAAAAAAAAAAATGTCTCAGATTCTCTGGCCCTTCATGCCCAGCTATCATGGTGACCTCAGTTTCGATGTCCTCTCCACGTCTATGGCCTTGGTTTGGTTCCGTCGGGGTCACCGATATCGGCGAGTCCATGGGGGGCTGTCGTTGGACGGGCGTGGTGGCGCCCTCCGGAGGGAGAGCTCACTCACGCCGGCTCCGCGACTAAGCAATTATTGTCGTCAGTAGGGGGCTTAGTAGGTGGTGTCCTGCGTATGTTAGATCAGAACAGGCGCCACTGAACACCACCGAAGTGACTCGGCAGCAGTGCAGTGTCTCCTCCGGTGGGTTGCCTCTTGACGACTTGACAGTGACTGCTCCCTGTGGATTGTCGGTGCCGGGGCTGCGGGGGGACCGACCGGGCTGTGGTTGTGGACGGGGGTGTCGGAATGAGCGGCGTGGGTGCACTGCCTCTGAGGTGGCGCAGAGATTGGGACAGCGTGAATGAGAAAACTGGAAAGAGCGGCGCAGAAGTGATGCTGCTGATACAGTTACTGACCCTTTGTGTCGTTTCGTTCCAATGTGAACTGATGGTGCAGGTGACCCTTGACCTGGTGGACTACCGGAACATCTTGGTACGAAGGATGCTGAAGGCAGACGTAAGAAAACAGGGTGAGGTCAAGTACCCATCCGTCTATCAGGTCAAAGAGGACTCCTCCACCAAGCATCTCATCAGGTTTTTCACCATGGTGTTTTTGTTTGTTTGTTTTGTTTTGTTTTAACTTCTGACTTACTTTGTGATGAGGGTCCATCTATGTGTATCTGAAATTGTGAGTGTTTGTGAATGGGTTTCTGGATGCAATTGCATGTGTGTAAAATTGTGTAGAGGTGCGTTTGTATGTGTGTGTGAGAATGCCTGCCTGTGTTTGTTTATATCTGGACATGAGTTTCTTTTCTTTCTCACATTTTTCATTTTCAGTTTTCGGATACGCCTTCCTGTTTTCAGTAATTGCTCGGACCTGTTTACCCATATGATTTCACCATTTTTTTGTACACATGTTAGGCAAAAATAAGATGAATATGAGAAAATGAAAAATAAAAGATGTTGGAACAAAGAAATCTGGAGATGAAATATTTGAGTGAAAATTGCATTTGGAGTGTGTAATTGTTATGTTAATGCACTATGACAAAAGAGCGATAACTCTCACTAACTCTCGCACTGAATGATGAATGTCAAAGCACCCTGATAGCTTGATCAGGAAATTGATCTAGTGCAGTTTCGTAACTGAACAGGGACAATTCTGATGTATTCCTAGTCTGCACCGAGTTGTGATTGTATCCTCCCTTTACTCCACCGTCCTGCCCACCCTAGCACCTTTCTCCCCCCCCCTTCTTCTCCAGTTCTTCAACACAGCCCATCCTCCATCCCCATCACCCTTTTGAAAATATGACTGTTTGTTTGTCTCCCTGAACATAGTATTAGTGTGTCAGGTTAATATCTGTTTGCATTTGTTACAGTGGCACAGGGGATGCACGCTCTGGGACCGTCGTAGATTTGTGGACCATCTCCTGTCCCTGACGGGTCATCTGGATGACAAAGGTCATCGCATGAAGGGTGAAGGTCAGCTGAGGGATCAACCAGGCGAGGCGATGAAGACAAAGCTGACCTTTGGCAACAAAAGGGGAACCAGAGAAACGTCGGACAGCAGCATCGGGGGCAGCCAGTCAGGTGGATAACAGATTTTTTTTTCAGTCTGTTGAATGCAGTATATGTCAGTGCTGACTTTGTCAGTACAACCTTGAGTTAATCTGACAATAAATTGGTTTCAGTCAGTCAGTCAGTGCTGATTTTTGATTTTTGTTGTTGTTGTTGTTGTAAGATATTATGCTTCATAGCTTTCTGGGGCAGATTTACACCGGGAGTTCCTTGGATTCTCACTTGATAATTTGAATCTTTTTCTTAATTTCATGTTGTGTTTATATTTTAGATTGACACAAATCTTCGATGATTGGAGTGTGCAACCCCTGTAAGTGTGTCTTCTTAGGATGTCAGAGCCCCCCCCCCTCTCTCAGTATATACTTCGGAAAAGAAGAGAAGGAAGCAAGTAGTTATGTTAACTACATCTTGGATATTTGCTGGTCAGGTATGCTTTAATTTTTTGTTCATTTTGTGTTTAGATTGTATGTTCGTAGTTTTGTGTGTGGAAGATTTCATTACTGATTTACGCTAAGACAATGTTTATTCACATTGTATAAAATTTTTATGATCTGACCATTTACTTATCAGTGATTTCAAGTGTGCATTGATGATTGTGTTGAAACCATTTTCTTTTTCTGTGTATGTGGAAGGGGGGTGGGGGGGGGGGGGGGGGGAGGGAGGGGTTGGGGGGGGATGCAAGCAAAATCTTAGCATTCACTGTATATTGCCCTCACCCCCCCCCCCACCCCCACCCCCACCTTTCCAGTGTCCTGCCCAAGCACACACCCCCTTCCCCTTCCCTCACCACCCAAACCCACCAAGGTTTTCAAAACTTGTCATTTTATTTGAGGCCTGGGGAAACGTTTGGGAATGTCCACAAATACCTCCCCTTCCCCTCCCCCTTTCCCTGTCTGTGCTCTTCTTCCTTAAGAGAAAGATTACATGTTGACATAAAGAAGCTCAAGGAGTAATTCAGAAAGCCTTTTTTTTTTTCTCCATCCTACCTGTGCCACTTATTATTATCATGAATACTTACATAACGCCTATCCTTGGCTAGAGACCAAGCTCTAAACACTTAACTATCCACAGTTGTTAACACAACGGGCTGCCTACCCGGGTAGTGCCGACTGAAGAGCTGCCAGCTGGCAGTTCATTCGGTGGTTTCCTGTGCCATCCAGTCAATATCGTTCAATATCGTTCACTCATTTTCCTTACTTCCTTCCTTCATTCTTTCCATTTCTCACGCAGGGTATACGCTGTATGTAACATGTCATCCATACCAACGGCCAAACTGGCCTTCTCTTCCGAAAGTTGGTGATGGGATTTTACGTGTGTGCTAGATGTTATGAAGTACATGCCACTTCAGATTAACCCAGTGCCGCATATCCTGTCTCCTTGTGCACAGCCTCACCCCTGTCTGTCCCGCAGCAGCCCCAGTACCAGCCATTCATGGGGAGCAGCCAGTGTCAAGTCTTCATGAGGCGACCCACTAAGAAGAGACACTGCCTCTCTGCTGGGTCACTTTGGGTGGTGTTCAGTTATACCTGTTCTGATCTGACATACACAGGCCACCCCACCTGCTAAGCCCCCTAACGATGACGACATTTTCCTGGTCGTGGAGCCAGTGTGAGTGAGAATCTGCCTCTGGAGGGCATCACCAAGTCTGTCCCAGCGACGGTTCTCCATGGATTGGCTGATATCGGTGACCTTGACATGAACTTACCAAGGGCAAAGAGGTGGAGAGGAAATCAAAACTGAGGTCACTGTGTGAGAGCAGGGCATGCAGGGCTACAGAAGTCTCAAAATTTTCTCTTTAAACTGATCAACATGGATCATGAAGATCATGCTGTGGAATTCCAATATTCTGTTCCAGTCTGAGACTGTACGATGGGGCCTGCACTCTGTGCTTACTTTCATAATGCATCCAGCCTGGCATTGACCAGGCCCAAGAGAAACAGACACTTACTGTGTTGGTGAGAAAATACAAAAAACGCTCTCAGAAACGTATCCAGTGTAAGAGGATGAAGCTTGACTGTGGGGGGACCAGTCTTCCCACTTGAGCCTGTAGCAAACTCAACACTGGGTAGGAGTTGGTGGAGGCAGAAAAATCGTTCTACTGGGAATAGAACTCATGACTTTCCACCCAGGAGTCTGTGTGACGCTAACCACTGCACCAAGGCATGTAATCAGAAAGCTTTCTGTCAGTACACCGTTTTCTGTTTTGGGGAAAGGTCAGCATGGACCTAGTCGCACCCTGTTCTGTGTTTGTCAGGTTTACATGGAGGACTTGGAGTCGGCGCTGACCTATGCCCTGCGACATGAGGTGCGCTGCACAGCGACATTCAAGAAGGCAGATTAGATGCTCTACGACAGTTTGTGTTGGCTTTAGACAAGGTGTGTGCATAGCTGAATATTATGCTTGCAAATTTTTTTGTCGTATTTTCGCAGTGTGAAATAATCAGTGACAGCAGAAGATGTTTATGATGATAGTGAAAAACAATACCAGTGTATATGTACGCACACATATAAATACACTCATGCAAAACACACACACACACACACACACACACACACACAGGTATATATACAGAGGCACTTACACACATACACATATGCAAGCACCTACATACACACACATGCACGCACCTACATACACACACACACTCACATGCACTTGCCCGCATGCACACACACACATACACGCACGCACACATACACAACACATGTTGTGCGCGCACACACAAACACATACATACACAGACACATGTGTAAGGGCATGCACACATACACATGCGTGTGCGCATACACACACACACACACACACACACACACACACACACACACACACACACACACACACACACACACATTCATGTTCAGTGAAAAAAAAACCGATAATGTTGAAAGAATCCTGGGGTTTGTCATGGATTTACATCGAGGTTTATTGGCTTCAGTCTTCGTCCCTGTTCCACCTCTTCATCAAATTGATCTGATTTTCTTTCTTTCTGCGTACACAGGCTGATACTCCTGCGGACACTCCCTGCATAGACAGACAAGGATTAATCCCTTCTACCCAACAAAGGGAGTGGAGTTTTGTGTGTATGACCATTTTTTTATCCCGCCATTAAGGTAGCCATACTCCAGCTTCAGGGAAATCAGATTTGATAACACATCAACACGACCCACACTGTACACTTGTCTAGGCAATGAGAACACTGCCGTCATATTACAATCTCCCAGGACACCTGATTTTTGGACCCTTTTTTTTTGGCTGGGGGAGGGGTGTGGGTGATCTTTGTCCGACAGCTACAAAGCATAGTGGATGTGTTTTGTACAGTTTAGAAAAAGATACACCCAAAAGTGCAGGTAGGATCCAGAGAAGTACTGTTCTCAACCACCGAACAAACCAGCTGGGAGCAATCCTGTACCACCTTTGGAAGCCTGGGCTGTGTTCACATAGGGTGCAGGCACGCACAGTGTATTCCATTAACACGTGAAGGGACATAATTGCTCCCTGGCAGATGCCATTGTGTAATGGCCACCGGAAGTGACACGACAGAACCTCTATGGGAATGTTCCCAGGGGTGTACCAGCCCATATTTCATGACTGCAGAGCCCACCGGCAAAAAGCGCCACCGTCTAGCAACTGCCATGCGCATCCCATAGCCTCGCTTGTTGCTGTTCCGCTGACAGGCGATGACAGTACAACTCCAGACATGGCCAGGCTTTCACCATGAGGTCTTACATGCTCTCAGAAAAGAATCCAAAAGTCACAGTCTTTGCTGTTGTCAACAGGACTTTCCCTACAAAACATAGTTGATGTGATTTCACACTTTAGCGTACAGTAATTTATAAGATTTTATCTTTTTGCAGCACAAAGTTGGCAAGCAAATGTGAATCACAAATGGTTTAAGCCGACATGATGAAACGGTGGTGAGAACTGAAAAAGTTCACAGGCACAAACTGACAATCGATCATCTCACTTTGTCTTTTCTCAGTATTTCCCCGGCCGACCTCCAGTCATGAGACTGCTGCACAAACTGTCGGACCATCTGCAACAGATGGACGTACTGACAGGTGAAACGTGGCTCTCGACCATCGCCTCTTTGCAGGTAATATTGCATTTTATTTGGGTGTTGGCATGGTTGATTGACCCTGATCAAAGTCTGCACAGAAAATCAACTGTGTGGCGGAGAACAACAATCAAATCTGGATTTTATTTGGGGGGGGGGGGGGGGCTTTTTTTTGTTTGTTTTTAGGTCTGCACTCTCTAAAAAGCAAGTTTTAAAAGTTTTTGTGGAGAGGGAAGGGGTGGGGTGTGTGTGGAGGTGACAGGGGAGGGGAGTTATGAAGGCTATGTAGAGCGTAATCCAAAAATTGCCTACAATACATGCAGGTTACATGTTTCTCTCTCTTTTTTTTTTTTTTTTTTTTTTTTTTTTTCAAATCTTACGTTTCACTGTGAAGGATCCTCAAGATTGTCAATAGTATTTGCTGATGTCATGCCTCTCTGGTAATTTTTTTTGTACATTCATGTTTTAAGGAACTATCGGGGGGGGGGGGGGGGGGGGGGGGGGAGTGTAATTTTGTTTGTGTATTTGTTTGTTTTACTTGGTCTGTGGCGTTTGTCAAACAGAACACAACCCAGTACAGTACAACAGATTTATCGGATCATTACAGCTCCTGCTTTAACTCTTTCATGACAGTGGATCGTTACAGCTCCTGCTTTAACTCTTTCATGACAGTGGATCGTTACAGCTCCTGCTTTAACTCTTTCATGACAGTGGATCGTTACAGCTCCTGCTTTAACTCTTTCATGACAGTGGATCATTACAGCTCCTGCTTTAACTCTTTCATAACTGTGTGTCAGGATGAAGACACTTTCCTCCCGGTCAAGTACACTGGGTTGGTTGTCAGGGCAGCCAGCCTCGCTACCGCGGTTACCCTTGCAGTCTGTGGACTCTGTTTCATGTTCTCACTGTCGCTGCCTACGAGAAAGGAGAGGGTGGGTATCCATGAATAGGGAGGAGAGAGAGAGGGGGAGGGGGGATAGAGAGAGCAAGATACTTAGAAAGGGAGAGGGCATACATCGATGATTTAATTACCCTGACAAACCTTTTTCTTTTTCTTTAAATATAATTTTTGCATTTCATTTCTGTTTGTAATGAAATAGAGTTTATTGTCATTTTGTTACAAGTTTGATATAATGTGGTTGTGTTCACAGTGTCATGTCTAAGATGGTGAAAGGAGAGGTAGAGGGGAATGTGATTCTGATGAATTTGTTAAAAATGTTCACATTTTTTTTTTTCTCTCTTTCTCCTCTCCTTTTGTTTATCTTCTCCTTTGCTGTTCCGGTCGTTCTAATTTTCTGTGTGTCTTTTTTTTTCTTTTTTTTCATTTTTCTGTTTCTTTCTTTTTTTTATGTCTGTCTTTCTCTCTGTCTGATCTTTTTTTAATGTCTGTCTTTTCATTTTTTTTTTTCAGTTTCTCTCTTTCTTTTCTTTCTTTCTTTTGTTTGTCTTTTCTTTCTGTCTGTCTTCTTTCTTTCTATCTTTTGATCGATCAGGCTGAGCATAACTGACTATGCCATGACAGAGTTCTGCTGCACTTTGGGTTCTTTCTTTCTTTTTTTTTTTTTTTTCTTCTTTCTCTTCTCTTCTTTTTCTCCTTAGTTGTTCTTTTCTCCTCCTGTTGGGGGGGAGGGGGGGGGGGAGAGGTCCTTGACAAATCTAAGTCTAGTTCTGATCATTCCTTCTCTCTTTGTTTTCTTTCTTTGTGTGACATCTTTGGAACGCCTGTACATTCTTTGCTCAACATTTGTTCTGCAGTAGTGCCTGCTTGGCCGAAGTTGATTAGATGTGCGTCAATTAAGCTACAAGCATTCGTTGTTGGGGTACAGGTGGGGTTGGTTACTGATATGTTACTGTAAACACATCGTTTGATCTCATAGGATAAGTGCATTTAAAATTTTTGTAATTTGCTATCCCTAATATATTGAAGTGGAGTCATTTGTAATTCATGTTTTTCATTGTTTACAGCTTATCCAAAATTTATATAGGCAGCCTCAATACATTTTCCGGGGATTAGCGTTTTGCAATTTACACATATGTTTATGCAGAAATGGGCGGTCAAAAGGTACTTCTGGCCATAAGGGGTTACATGGAAAGCTTCTTCGGCTGTGATGAGTGCACACAAAACTTCATGAAGTTGGCAGCCAACCTGGAAACCAAGATTCGAACCCCTGCCGACGCTGTTCTGTGGCTGTGGATGGTCCACAACAAAGCCAACAAGCGCCTCCATGGCGACGTTTCCGAAGACCCTCTCCACCCCGAAAATTCAGTTCCCGTCAGCGCGATCCTGTCCGAAATGTCGTCCGCAACAGGAATCTGATTCTGACCGTGTCCCATGGTGGAATTCTTCCGCCGTGCTGGCTTTTTTTGGTGAAAGTGTATGGCAGGAAAAATCTGATTGTGAACTCGTCCTCCATAGAGGGTGTTCACCCTGTGAGCTATCATAACGGACAAGAAATAGACTGGTGGAAGGCGAATCAACATGAGGCAGCGTTGAGGAAGTCCGGTCAGCTGAGCCAGGACATCCGCTTTCAGTCAGACCGGTGGGGGAACGGGAAGAAGCTTGTTCCAGACCTGCAGCATTTCCCCATGAAAGGTGGCATTGACATCGGATATGCTGGCCGAGAGTGGGGTGTAGGCCGTACGGATGTGGGCCTGTATGCGGTGTTTTATGTGGCCTGTGTGGTCATCGTGGTGTTGCTGTACTATCACTTCATAGTGCAGAAGAGATCGAAAGGTCCTTGTTCGAAATGTCCCACTGTTTAATAGTGTGAGAGAGCGGAAGTGGGCATGCTGGATTTATGTTTTCTTTCAGACCATGTTGATCTGTGTGTGTGTGTGTGTGTCTCTCTCTCTCTGTGTGTGTGTGTGTCTGTCTCTCTGTTTGACTCTCTTTGTCTGTCTGTCTGTGTCTGTCTGTCTGTGTCTTTATGTCTGTCTGTCTGTCTCTCTCTCATATGCATTCCATTGTTAGACATTCAGTGACAAGGGTCCTGATGTGAATGCGCATCGATGCATTGTGTTGTTTTGATGAGAATCTATATTTTTCATACGTGTATCTGTTTTTTTATTGTTGTTGTTGGGTTGGTGATAATATAACATTACTTTTTCTGTCTTTTTTCTTCGTAATGAAGAAAAAGCACAGAAAATGAATATACAATTAGCTGATGCTAAAGAATGGTTTAGAGCTGGAGAAGCTAGTACTCATCTGTTTTTCTGGCTTACAAAAACAGTATTGGGCCTCAAAAGTGATTTTGTGAATACTTAACTTGAAGTGCTCTTACACGTGTTCATGCATTCATTTTATTCATGATGAAAAAAAAAAAGAAGAAATTTTGTGAGTGTTTAACTTTGGGTGCTGTTACATGTGTTGCCACATTTGTTTTATTCATGATAAGTATCTTACTCTTCTGTTGATTTTGGTATGCTTTTATGGATCATGAAGAAGTATTTACAATTTCATAACCGCTGATGGGCTATACTTGATCATGCGTGGCTGTAATTGTTGTGTTTTACGCATGCTGCAGAAAAATAAGCGAAAAGATTGTTTCACGTTGTTTATATTTTCTTGCCCGAAAGAATGCTGAAACTTGATTCATCATGCAGGGTTTATGGGTAAACTGCATGTCACTGAGCTTTTTCATTAAAAAAAAAAAAAAAAGAAATTCACATTTCTACATGGCTTTGATACCGAAAGTGACCACGTTACAGTGTGACAAATAGAGGTTCGTACACAATGCATTCCATTGGCTGTTTGTTTTGGTGGGGGGGGGGGGGGGGGGGGGGGGGGGTTTCTGGTTGTTTTTTTTTTTTTAAAGTTTTTTTGGGGGGGTCGGTCAGCTTTGATCAGTGTGGCTGTGCTGTCATCAGTAATCTGCAGAGAGCTTGAAGCATTGTGAAGGTTTCACAGCATAAGAAACAAAATGGAAATTTACAAAGAATTTATAAAGAATCTAATGGTTACCAGACTAAACAAGCCACTCAGTTAAAGAAGCCTACTCAGTGTGTGCGTAGCTTTCGTCGGCAATCTGGCCGACTTCTTCAGCGCAACTGCTGGGTTGAGAACTGGCTTCAGTGCGTACCGCCATGAGCGAACTCACGCCAATACGACTGAACGAGTGAGGAGTACAGCGATGGCAGGTTGTGTCTGCCCCGGTCGTGGTTAAGGGTGGGGTTCCTGGCGACGATGTAGACTGCCTCCTTTACTCCCCTCTGGAACATCCTGCTTCTCTGTATAAAGAATCTGTTAAAAAAAAAAAAAAAAAAAACCTTTGAGCCATGATGAATGATGTCCTTTTTACGGATGGACAGACTATTCATGTTGGATTGTAAGCTTTTTTTTATTTTTCTAAAGATTCATCTCATATTCCTAATCACTACATTTGTTAACACAGGTGCTGTACAAAAGTGCATCTTAAACATCTTGGTGACAAAAAATTGAAAATTTTGATTGTTTTTTTTTGTGTGTTTGTTCAACAGGAATCATGGCAAGTTTGTACTTAAGTTTTTTGCACC
Organism: Conus betulinus; assembly: GCA_016801955.1. NCBI lineage: Eukaryota > Metazoa > Mollusca > Gastropoda > Neogastropoda > Conidae > Conus > Conus betulinus. The sequence goes on from JADBJO010000859.1 coordinate 330,356, forward strand.
TGACATATCAGAATCTCATATTTCTCAATGCAATAGCAGAGAGGTTGTTCACAGGTGCTTCTTTGTCTACTGCTGCATTTTTCTTGTAATGATGTCTCTGCTTTTTTGGCAGAATTCCCGTTTTGTTTTTATAAACAGCTTCATTCTCTCAATTGGAACAAAGGCTGACAATTCATGATCACCTATTTGAAAACAGCTACATTCTCATTTGGAACGATCGGTCATACACACAAAACTCCACTGCCTGTCTATACAGGCAGTGTCTACAGGATTATCAGTCTGTGTACGCAGACAGAAAGAAAGAAAGAGAATTTGAAACAATTGCAAATAAACAGAAGTTCTGGTACTGAGGTTTTTCCTTTTCCCCAGTGATAAATTAAGGTTCATAATGAATCAAGACTGAAAAAAAAATGGGACAGCTAGACAAGGAAAGAAAAAAAAAGAGAAGGGAAAAGATTGGAAAGGGGGGGGGGGGGGGCTTGCTTGTTTTTCAGGCAGCAGCAGATGGTTGTGCCATATTATTATCACAGTTTTCTGGATGTGTGTGTGTGTGTGTGTGTGTGTTCCAAAGACAGAGCTGCTCAGGAATCAAATAATGAAGCAATATTAAAAATATATATTACTGCAGGACTACAAGAAAGTATGTCAAGTATACCAGAGTCATGAAATGTGTTGAAAAGAAATACTTCAGTGAAAAAAAAAAACTGTCATAACCGTTTTCACCATCATTCAAATGTATTTTTCAATAAAAGGTGTTAGAGAGAAATACTTCATTTTTTTTTTTTTAAGCTGTCACAATCTTTCTACCATCATTCGGATGTATTTTTAATTTGAAAGGTGTTAAAAAGAAATACTTCAATTGAAAAAAAAAAAAAAGACTGTGACCATTTTCTTACCATTATTCACATTTTTGTGTGTGTGTGTGTGTTCTTTCTTTCTTTGTTTTGTTTTGTAGTTGTTTGTTTTTGATTGAATGAACTTGATGCATGCTTTGCATGTGGGAACAGAGCTTCCAAGCTTTCCATTTTGAGCGTAGTTCGCCACACTCAAACTGGATTTTATTCATTCAACAAGTATACACACCTTTTAATTCATTACCTTTAAAAGATGAAGTAGGTGTAATTAATGTCTACTAGTTTTTGAGAGGGTCATCGTGAGACATTTATGTTAGTTCCCAGGTGAGACAATTCAACATCCATCTTGTGCTAGATACGAGAAGAGAAGTGATTGCTTGTTCCCCATTTTCATTGTCCTGAACGTTGTTTATTTTGCCTGAAGAAGAGCTTCTCCTAACTTAGCACTTGGCGAAACACATCATATTTTTGTCTTGTAAAGTTGCACATCGCATTTTGTCTTGTTACTTGTTCATCCTTGTTTTTGGCAAACTCACTAAGAATTATTCTAACAATTATATTAGTTAAGTCACCTAAGAGGGAGAAGCACATCGCATTTTGTCTTGTTACTTGTTCATCCTTGTTTTTGGCAAACTCACTAAGAATTATTCTAACAATTATATTAGTCAAGTCACCCAAGTGTTTTTTCAGGTAGTGTGGAAGGGAAGGGAGGGGATGGGGGTTCCTGTGGCTGTGGAATGCACTCATCGACCCTGACCCAATTTTGACCAGTGAAAATGCTTAACATATTCACTGCCAATTTCAGTTGTCTGGATTTTTGCTGTATACAGGGTGACAAACTTTTGCATTGCAAAATGCACAAGTAGCCATTAAAATGGGTGCTGGGGTTTTACGATAATAGAATCGATCTTGTGTGTTTGACGGTGGAGGTCCCCCGAACTTGATGTCTTGGGCAATGATCTTTGATGCGTTTTCTGCCATGACCGGAGTTTTGCAGTCGGCACAGCTGTAAATAGTCTCAGTCTGAAACAATATCTTTCACAGTGGTTGTTGAGAGCATCTTTCAGGGTTGACAAGAATGGTTGAATTTTTTTTTTTTTTTTTTTTAATTTGTTCTAATTGATGTTGGTTTGAATATTGAGTGCTTGTATCCTGTGGTCGTTGGGTTGTGTCATAATGATTTTACGTGGGGTGACGTAACTGTCTTTTATCTAATAACACAAAGGGCTGGTGTTTATTTTGCATTTTGAGGAACTTTTGTTCCCAGTGTTGGTGATGGTGTGTTTTCCTTGCTATGTGTTTACCTGGGTCCAGTTTTGGGCTTTTTTTTTTTAATTTCTCGGATCTAGTCAGGTTATAAGTTGATTGTTTGCTTGATGATATGATATTAATTGGACAGATTTGGGAGGGGGGGGGGGGGGGGGAGGGGTGAGGAGGGGGGTGGAAGTTGGGGGGGGGGGGACTGGTGAATCTGTCACCTGATTTTGTAGTCTGGTGATAATCAGAGACCGAGTTTCTTTTTCAAAACTCTAGTCAGTATATTACTGTATGATGGGGGACTTTTTCCCCCCCTCCCCTTGTTGCTGCAGTGTTGTACGGCAAACCAAAGAGGCTTAGCAGTGAAATCGAAAAGGTGGTAAGAAGCTTCATGGAGAACAAGGAGCAACTGCCCTGTGTTTTGCTGCATATGCATAGCGGCCTCACCGATTGTTGATCAGTGTGGGAGACTCTGCTTCAGAGGTCCCTCATAAGTGTTGTTTGTTCATCAAACCAGTCGTTTTTCTTGAAAAACAGTCATGTTCTTCATAGGAAAAAATTTTTCGTAATGAAGTTTTCATGAAAACAGTTGTGGTGGAACAGAAATGGTAATTTTTCCTTATGAAAACTCATGTATATATATATATATATAATTATATTTATATATATATATATATATATATAAATCCAAAAGGATCCTGACGAGAGGTGGCTCGAACAGAAATGTTGTAATTTTCCTTTGAAAGATGTTGCTGTGTGAGCACTTTAAGAATTTATTAGGCGTTTTAGCAGTATTCTATGTATATATATATATATATACATATATATATATATATATATATATATATATATATATATATTTTAAAGTTATTTTCTTAATAGAAAAAGAAAAATTGCTTTATGAAAACAGCATTGCATTCCAGGTGTCATCATGCATTGAACTTTCCAGTGAGTGCAGTGTTAATGACGAAAGATCTGAACTGTTTTATAGGGTTTGCTTGTGTGAATGTGCAATGATTACATTCCCTTTTTTTTCTTTTTCTTTGTTGTTGTTGTTGTATGTAATGATTTATTTCATTTGACATTTACATATCACTCACACACACACACACACACACACACACACACACACACACACCCACACACACACACACACACACACACACACACACACCACATACACCGACGCACATGGACACACAAAGAGCATGGTAAGAAAGATTTGTTGGGTTTTACCAGCATACATTTCCGACGCAAGATGGACTGACTTCAGAAAGAGCATGGTATGAATATGACTAATTGACTGACTTCAGAAAGAGCATGGTGTGAGTATTGACTAATCTGATTGACTAAAATTGACTAACTTCAGAAAGGGCATGGTATGAATATTGACTGATTGAGTTTTGCCAAATTTACCAACTTCAGAAAGGGTATGATATCAATATCTAGTTTTACCAGATTGACTGACTTCAGAAAGATCATGGTATGAATACTGACTATTAAGTTTTACCAGATTGGCTGACTTCAGAAAGATCATGGTATGAATATTGACTAACTGAGTTTTGCCAGATTGGCTGACTTCAGAAAAGGCATGGTATCAATATAAAGTTTAACAGAAAGATCATGGTGTTTGAATGATTGGGTTTTGCCAGATTGACTGGCTTCAGAAACAGCATGGTATAGTATCTAGTTTCACAGATTTATTGACTAGAGAGAGAGATCATGGTTTCATTGGTGACTTATTGGGTTTTACCATATTGACCGACTTCAGAAAGAGCGTGGTATGAATATTGACTAATTGACAAACTTCAGAAAGATCATTGGATGAATATTTGACAGTTGGGTTTCACCATATTGACCGCCTTCAGAAAGAGCGTGGTATGAATATCTCCATTGTTAAAGCCTTTGTCCATCTTGGTCACAGTATCTTCTGGCAGTGGCCTGGGCATCTCATGTCAGGGAGTGAAATTTTTGTATGGTGAAATTTTTTGAGGGTCTCCATGTACTGTGTCAATGCTTTTTTTAAAACCTTCGCCAGTTGTTGATGTCAGTTTTCTATGCATAACTTTTTTCAGTTTTGTGGTGGCAATGACAGGTGTGTGTGTGTGTGTGTGTGTGTGTGTGTGTGTGTGTGTGTGTGTGTGTGTGTGTGTGTGCACATGCATGTATGTATGTGTGCATTTTAATCTGTATTGAAATTTGTTCTTCAACTTTGTTATACTCAAGAAAGAGTTGACCTTGTTTTGTTTTTAAAAAAAAGTTTTTTTGTAATGGAAGAAAGGTAAATGGATGTGTCAGTATCCGATTCTGTGTGTGTGTTTTAATCTGTATTGAAAATTTGTCCTCCCACTTCATAATACTCAAGAAAGGGTCTGCTTTGTTTTGTTGCAAAAAAAAAAAAAAAAAAAAAAAAAAAAAAAAAAGAAAAAAATAAAGAAAGGTGAATGGGATGTGCCAGTATCCGATTCGTCTTTGGCACCACTGCCATATCTGTCTTCTACTCTATGGCCCATCAGTCTTCCACTCCATTGGCCCATCGGTCTTCCACTCCATTGGCCCATCGGTCTTCCACTCCATGGCCATTGGTCTTCCACTTCATGGCCCATTGGTCTTCCACTCCATGGCCCATTGGTCTTCCACTCCATGGCCCATCGGTCTTCCACTCCATTGGCCCATGGGTCTTGCACTCCATTGTCCCATCTGTCTTCCACTCCATTGGCCCCTGGGTCTACCACTCCATAGCCCATCGGTCTTCCACTCCATAGCCCATTGGTCTTCCACTCCATTGCCCCTCTTTCTTCCACTCCATTGGCCCCTATGTCTTCCTCCATTGGCCCCTCTGTCCTCCACTCCATTGGCCCTTCTGTCTTTTCCATTGGCCCCTCTGTCTTCTCTTCTTTGGCCCATCTGTCTTCCACTCCATTGGCCCCTCTGTCTTCCACTCCATTGGCCCCTCTGTCTTCCACTCCACTGCCCTGATCTGTCTTCCACTCTGATTATCTGCCTTCAACTCCGCTCGTCCATCACCCCACTCCTTCCTCTGCCTTCCTTTCCACCTCCCCCATCTATTTTCCATGCCTCTGTCCCATTTGTCTCTGCTCCTCTGTCTCCTCTGTCTTCACTCAGTTCATGTTATTATTATTATGATTATTGTGAATGTTTAAATAGCGCCTATCCTCGGCTAGAGACAGCTTCTCAGGCATGGTACTGGAGTAAAAATCATTTTTCCCTGAAATGTTTGGGCAGTCAGGGGGCAACCTGAAGCTGAAGGTTTTTCAGCAATTCCAGCCTGTGAAAAAGCCTCTCCTTGAACTAATTTCAGTTCTTCATACTAAGCAATTTCTGCCATAAAATAAGCTCTCCTAGAATCACTTTATCAGTCATTCTTTCAACCCAAAGGAGGCTTTAAACCCAGGTAATCACATAAAATAATGAGTACTTAAGTGGCATACATTAACTCAGGTTTTCCAAGCTCGCGCGAAAACATTTCATTTTCGTGGCTTCCGTTCAGACAATCCCATTGCCTTTTGTTTGCCACACCAGCATCAATAATTATCTTCTGTTGGAGAATTTTGCGGACCTATGTTCACTTTGGCATTTTTATTTTTTCCTTCTTTCTCTTTGCTCTTGTTCAAATCCGATCACATCGACCCAGAGTGGAAAGCAGTGGCAAATGTCTCAAGAGTGCATGAGTGGAAGTAGTCCCACTCAATGCGACTTTTGGCGGGACGAAGGCCTGAAGCAAACGACCTGAAACAAACTAATAGGACCGGTCTCGTTGGGCGCGGCTCGCTTTCTTTTTTTTTTCATTTTTTTTTTTTTTTTTTCTCGCGGATTTCCGCGAATTCACACACATATACCATGCCTGGTTCTGAGTGCTTTACAATCCACACTTGTTTACATAACGGGCTGCCTACCTGGATAGTTTGACTGAAGAGCTGCCAGGTGGCGCTTCATTCAGTCTTTTTCCATGTCATCCAGTCAATATCGTTCACTCAGTTTCCTTACTCCTTATCCATACCAATGGCCAAACTGGCCTTTTCTTCAGAAAGCTGGTGATGGGATTTTACATGTGCAAGATGTTATGAATGCATTCACACATGGAAGCTCGATTTGTAGTCTCATTTGAAGGACTCAGTGTGAAATGGAATCAAAACCAATGTTAACTCCAAGGGAAAAATCCCCCTGTATTGTAATGGCCCGGCGGAGATTCAAACCTGCTACCCCAGGATCACTAAGATTATGAGTCTGTCGCTCTACCACCAAGCTATTCCGGCTCCTATTGCTTTTCTGTCTTCCTCTCCAATCCCCCATCTGTCTTCCTGTCCATTCCTGCATCAGTCTTCCACCCACCTCCTCCCCCATCTGCTTTTTGGTCATTGCCCCATCTGTTTCCTCCTCCTCTCGTCTGTCTGTCCTCCCCTCGGGGGGTGCAACCTTGTCATGGTCGGAGGGCTTGCGTGGTCCCATGATCCCTTAGGCTTTGCTGGGCGGGGCATCAATACTTGAAGATAGGCTAGTATTTTAAAATGCTTCTAGGCCTGAAAAGTCAAGTTGCTGTCTGGCCTAAGCACAACGTGGTAAGGAGTTGATGCCCCTGGTAGGGCTTCCCATGTCAGAAAGGCTAAGGGTGAGGATCCTGACTAATAGTAACACCTTTTTCCTTTTATCTTCTGCCTTCTTGTTTGGCTCTTTTCTATCTTCATCTTCCCTTCAAATCTTCTTTTCCACGCTCTTCTTTTCTCTGTGGTCTTCTTGAGGCCCACCGTGTTTGCCGTGCGGTGCGTCCTGTGATGGGGGAGAATAGGATCCTGGAGGTTGAGACCGCTGATATGACTTCAGTGCATCAAGTCAACACACCTCTTTGGCCTGGACTTCCTCTAGACAGGTGGTCTAGACCTAGGAGTTGTGTCCCATTTTTCCAAGTTTCCAGATAAGCCTCCGTGGATCTTTTTCACACCAGAGAGATTCGTTTTGATCTTGCAGCTTTTTGCAAAGAGTCTACCAGCTCTCTGGCATACAAGGCATTGTATGCTGACCTCTGTTCAAACTTCCCATCATATCAGAAAATTTTCACTGACGGTTCCAAGTCTGAAGATGGAGTGGCATGTGCAGCCTATTGCCCTGGTGCTCCTTTTCAAATACTGTTAGAACATATTCTTTTGGATGCTTCTGCTTATTCTGCTGAACTTACAGCTCTGGTTCTGGCACTGAGGATAATCTCCCAATCTAAGAAGAGGGACTTTCTGGTTCTGTCAGATTCACTGTCAGCTTTGGAGGCCATAGCTGGCCGCAACCTTCAGCATCCAGAACTTTTACACTTCTTTGAACTTTTGACAAAGTTGAAAGTGAGGGGTTACAACATTATTCTGGCTTGGGTTCCTGGTCATGTTGACATCGGAGGGGGAATAAAATGGTTGATTGTTTGGCCAAGAATGCCACAACAGAGGAATTGTCCAACAGGTATATCCCCTGCTCAGATCTCTGAAACCCAAAATTAACGATTATGTCAGAGACCTCTGGCAGCAGGATTGGAATACACAGATGGATAACAAACTCTTTCAGATCCGTCCAAACCTTAAGGAGTTCCTCTCATCTACGTATGGTGGTCGTAAAGAAGAAACAGTTCTGTGCTGGCTGCACACCGGCCATTCATATTTTACCCATTCCTACCTTTTAAAGAGTGAAGAAGCTCCAGGGTGCGTTCCATGTCATGTGCCATTCTCAATGAAACATATTCTGTTAGAGTGTTGGGACTTGCATGATGTGAGACACAAACATTTTACAGCAGATTCCATGAGGAGACGTTCCGCCTGACGCGATCTTTGAGGTCTTGAAAGAGGTTAACACCTTTCATCGGATCCGAGGTTTTACAGTGAAAGTTTTTTTTTAACAAACTTTTGGATGAGTTTTTAGACGATGTATTTTAAAGAACTGTGTGAATGAAACACTTGCGAGTTGATTTTAATGTGGTGACAGCCCTGATACAGCCCTTTGCGTCGCCTGGGCTATCGTCGCCTGGGCTAAAGCAACATTATCTTATCTCGTCTGTCCTCCTCTCCACTCCCCCCCCACCTGTCTTCCACTTCCCTGTCCCACCGGTCTTTCATTCATTGACCCACCTGTCTTCCGCTCCACCGTCCCGTCAGTCTTCTAGTCCAGTAGCCTGTCTGGTCTTACAGCCTGCTGTTTGAGACTGGACCCGAGAGAGTCACTGTAGAACTGGCGAGTTGGAATCAAAGGGACAGCACTCCATGTCCATAGTCCGGTGCAGTGCGACATCTCGAGTCAGAATCAGTGAACCAGAACCAGTAACACAACATCAGCAGTTCAATCTTTCAGAGAAAGCAAAAGAAGAAAAGGTCCCACTTGGTGTCTGGTTGGTGTTTCATTCTCTGTGCGCTCTTGTCATTTTTCCCCCCCCACCCCACCCCCTCCCCACCCTCCTCCTCCCACCTACCCCACGAGAAGAGATACATATGCACTGCAGCTTAAGTCACTTTGGTGATTTTCAGTGATACCTGTTCTGATCCAGCGTATGCTGGACATTATCTATTAGTCCTCTTGGTAACAACACTTAACTGATTAGGTTGGGAGTTAGTATGAAACACGCATGCGCGCGCACACACACACACACACACAGGCATGTGTGCACAAATGTGCATGCATGCATGCAAAATAATACTGTTCATTTGATCTCTCTCTCTCTCTCTCTCTCTCTCACACACACACACACACACACACACATGCAAAACACACACATGCACAGCACATGCACACGCACACAAACCACCACAAAAACAAACTGATTTAATATTATCCTTTTGTAAGTTATATTTGTACCCAACATTTCATCAGAACTACAGAAGACACACATATGATACACTGACAAAACATAAAAAATATATATCTACTTTTATAGCTCTAGAATTAAAAAACAAACCCCATCTTATAAAAAGAAATATGAGCCAGAAAATTCACAAATGAAAATAACAATAATGATGGAATAAAATGAGAAAAAATTTTTCAAAGGAAAACAAAAAAAAAAAAATCTAGTTGCAAAGTGGAACGACTGCAGGCGAAATCTAAAACAAATCTTAAATAAATGTCAGCGAACCGCCCAGAGAAACGTGAGACAAACGAACTCGTTTGTCCACATTTCTCTGGACAGTTCGCTGACATTTATTTAAGATTTGTTTAAAAAAGAATCATTAAAAAAAAAAATCACTAACCACAGATTAACTTGTAAGATTCCTTTGGATTTTTTCCCTCTTTTCTTTGTGCTCCTGCCTATCAAGAATATATGTTGTCCATGATCATGAAATCAAATTTCAATTTCACTAATCAAAAACCACAGTGCATATTACATCCAAGGAAAAAAAAAACCCACGTGCAAGCCAAATCATCACATTCTATGGCAATTTGAGTTAAAAGGATGATTCGACGGTGGACGCACACATCAAATGTACACTGATGGATGTGAGCGCATATGGGGAGTGTACAGGTGATCATGTGCATTTACAAACCAGAAATAAACTGTTGCTACAACACGGCGGGCGGGCGGTCTTATTTCTGGAATTGATGGACTGAACTAAAATCTGTCCACTCACCTTAATGTGTCACTCTTCACACTAATTGTGGTCCCTCATGCCCAATAGTAATTGTACTCTACCACCAAACTGTGAAAAACTATATTAAAAAAAATAAATAAATCTGGAAAAAAAAAATTAAAAAAAACATATATATGTATGTATGTATCTTGCACTTTCACAAACACATTCATCTAAATCTTTTCTCTCACCTGTTGCACCTATAAAAAAAAAAAAAAAAAAAAAAATTAAGCAAAGGGAGCAATTTGTACTGCGACACAAAGTGATAAGTAACATGACTCATCAACACACTGCAGAGTCACAAGTTATTACAAATCAAAGAAAAAAAAAACTCTTCAATGTAGTAATAAGCAAACACAACTACAGATAATTCAAGTTTTGACACATCACTGAATACAGGATACACCTATGCAAACGGCCAGATAAGTACAGTCGTCAATGAAACCGTACACAAGGGACATTTCCAATCTGCGCACACTATATATTATCAAGTGACTCATAGATAAAAGAATGTAAAACATTACATTTGTATTTATTGTTTAAACAGCAACATGGCCGGCAGTTGCAAGATGCTGACCACAATCTTCAAATACACAAGTTTGATTACAAAAAAATTAAAAAAAATTGAATATAACAAAAAGCAGTTTTGTATTGTGTGTATGCTTTAAAAGAGCATGCATGCCTATCAAGAACATCCAAAACTGGAACCCTTGCTCTTCATGTCTTGTCCATGAACTCAAAAAATGCATTATTGCCTCATGGCAATGTGGTGGAGCCTATGTGGATTGGTCCACACAGAGTGACGCCCCTTGACCGAATCAAAACTCTTCAATGAAACTTCTATTTCCGCCCATAATCAAAGAAAACTCAATTCAATTTTTCACTGTGTACCGTACAAATTTGTAAAATCCGGAGTTTCTTTGGATCACATTAGCCCTGAAAACAGAATATGAGATTCTCTACGAAGAACGGTGATCCTGATTTTTCTTTAATCAATGATCCTGATTTTTCTTTAATTCATCATGTTCCTATTGCTGCAATTACTTTTTTTTTTCTCTCTCTCTTCTTTCATCATCTTTCATACTCTCTCTGTGTCTTTACTTTTCTATCTGTACTTCTGGCTCTCTCCCACATGCAGCAACATCCAGACCTGTCCAGTCGCAGCCTCGGTTTCGACATTCCACAGGAAGAGATGTGTGTTCAAAGATTCCAAGACAGGCCTATTAAGTCCCCTTCTGATGCCAATAACAGCTTTATGGTGGAGCCAGCATGATTGAACATCCCCCCCTCCCCCTCCCCGTAAGGAATAACCACATCCATCCATTTCTGACGACAGGCAGCCACAGATGCAGGTGTAGATGCAGGCTAGCTGTCGAACTCAATTACCCCCTAGTATGCGCAATGTGGCATCAGATCGGTAATATGATGTTCTTTTTCACCTTATCCCCCCCTCCAAACATTACTTTGTAACCCAGGTACACATGCTCAAATAAAGATGCGCACCTTACCAAAACAAAACTGCGGATATAAGAAACATAAATATAAATCTCACTGAAGTTTTAAGCACACAGTCATGGAGTACCTCGTTTTTTTTTTATTTTCTTATTGCTGTTTATCAGAAATTTTGGGGAAATTTGGTATGTAAACCATGCAGGAACTCTATAAAAAAAATTTTCTTTTTAAATGGAGGGAGGGGAAGACAAGGGGCACAAAATCAATAAATCTTTGAGCAACTTTTAAGACCCAACTGGACTCAATTCCCAAACTCAGTGTACAGTAAAGATTACTTAGAAGTCACACTAAAAACAAACTTGTGTGTGTGCCCTTACCTTTATTACAGGGTAGTAGCCATCTGCTTTGATCAAAAAATGAAGAATCCACTTTTCATGACGCTGCTATTGGTGGGATCCAGTTTCACTATGATCTCCAAACGTTTCAGTAGCTAGTCTCCTTTGGATCAATGCAGTAAATTGAATTCAACTGCAACAATCACAAATCTTTTTTGTTCTCTCTTCTTTTTTTTTGTTTGTTTGTTGTTGTTCTTTTATCAAGAGGTAATAATGTCAAATTTACACTTCCCCTTGCCTGAGTCGGTTTTTACAGACTTTCAAGGCCTTGTAAAGTGTACCTCAGTTTCTCCAAGCTTTACTAAAGCTTCATTGACTACACAAATCATGTCATGCGTTTAATTTTATCACTCAATTCACCTCTTGATCCTCAACTTAACAAAACAGCCCCCTTTTTTTTCCCCTTTTTTTTTATTATTAAGCCATGAAAGTGAAAGTGACCTTCAGCTTCAAAAGATAAAAAGATCAGCAACAATTAAGTTACCTTATCAAATGTGAGTAAGAACTGTAAAATTTCAAGACGCTAACAAACAAAAAAGTGCTTGAAAATACAATTTAACATTTTCAGAAAAGTAAAAACCCAACTAAAAGCACACAAAACAGGCAGTACCCCTAACCAGCTCCGAGTGCTGAAAATGTTCCTAATTCAAGCAGTCCTAGCCACTGTGTATTTGAACGGACAGGGGGGGGGGGGTGGGGAGTGGAATTAAAAGTGACAAACATACCGAGTAAATGCTGCCGACAAAATCAGCCATATATGCGATCAGGCTATTGTTACTATAACATACATACACATATGCGCGCGCGCGCACACACACACACACACACACACACACACACACACACACTTACGCACACACAGTGCAAAAAAAAAATGCCATATTCTGAAGCTGCTCAATAACTATTGGAGGAAAAACAACAAACAAGCAAAAAAAATGACTAGTTGCTAAAAATCAAACTAGTTTAACTAAATCATTTTGTTTCAAGCATTGATACAAAGAGACGATACTTGCAGATCATAAACTCATACTAACCTGTGATTTGTCACATGAAAAAAAAAAACCCAAACTAATTCACCCCAAAACATGGAAAAATCAAGGACATGGTCATATGTGTATATCATAAAAAAACCTCCACTAACAACCACAAAAAAGAACATTGGGGTTACAAAAACGTCAAAACTTCTTCTTTTAAAAGTATCAAATGTAGAAAAATAGATCAATACATTTTTCAGCACTGTGGATATCAAAGAAAGGAGGAGGATGGAAATGCTTGACGTAACCAAAGGCCACAGACGATGCAGACACAGCAGTCGACAGCAGTAAATTGCGTTACACAATCCATGGACTCAATGCATTCAGTTGAAATGCGGAAGAAGTTGAGGAGAAGGAGCTGGCTAATAGACAGAGAGACAGAATCCGTATGCACACATGAAAACCAGTGTTCCCACTGAGCCACCGAGAACACCTAACTTCGGCAGCACATGCAAATCAGGATACCTGACAGAACCTCTTGATGATGACCTTCACACATGGGGTTTTCACAGGGAGGAAGTCTTTATTGATGGGAAGGTGCGGGGGGGAGGGGGGGGGGGGGGGGGGGGGGTCCCCCCACAGTGTAAACAAAGACAATTTTCATTTAAAAAAAAAAAAAAAAAAAAATTCTTCATATGGTAGACTCTCTATTAGGTGGGAAATCTTGTACAGGCAGTCTATGATATTCAATTTAAACAAAAACAAAGAAACAAAAAAAATCAGGGCATGGAGATTTTCATGGGATATCCATCCATTTTCAATACAAAATCGTAAAAATGTTCTAGCTATAAAAAAAAAAAAAAATTGTAAAAAGGAACAAACCCTTTATTTGTAGGAAAATCTAAAATAAACAAAGATAAAACTGTTCCAGAAAAACAAAACAAGTCTACAAAGAGAGGGAATCTTTACTCAGAAGTGAATGCAGTATCCCACTACATTTTTTTTTCCTGAAAACACACACACACACACACACACACACACACACACACACACACACAAGCCTTCAGAGAATATCCCTTAAATGGGAAAGTAAATCTGGTATAGACACAGGCAAAAATGTTCTAGACTAAAAAGAAAAAATTATAGGAGAAAGAGAGCAGTTGATGAGGGGAAGGAGAAGGAAGAAGTGGGGGGGGGGGGGGGGGGAGTTGGTTGTGTTATTAGGACAGAACAATAAAATGGTTGATTTCAAACTTTATATGGAGAAATGCTGTAGAACAAATGAAACACAATTTATAAAGGCATTCTGCATTTTTTCAGACCCTCTACAACGGAGGTACAGTGTTTATGTGTGTGTGATGACAGCAAAGCCAGCGTTGGCTGTTTCATCCTGGGTGATGGTTCTTCAGCCATGTGTGTCAATGGCTGAAAGAAACTCCAGCACAAAGATAACATTAGCCGCCACAGAAACTCCAAGATGGGGCTGACAGCTGGTGAGAGTTAGTGAACATTTTCTGCATCACAAAATGGTGGACGTGGGTGCTTCTCTCTCTCTCTCTCTCTCTCTCAGTCGTCTCCGTGCCTGCTGGTGCTTGAGGCTACAGCAAGAGATCTCCATCTGGCTCTGTCTGCGGCTGCTCTGGGGGCTGTGTTGAGAGTCAGTCCTTTGTATTTCAGCTCCCTTTCTGTTGTCCTGTGCCAGGTTTCCTTCGGTCGTCGTCGTTTTTTTTTACCTTTGGGGGGGGGTCCAGCGCAGGGTTGTTCTGGGGAGTGAGCTGGGTGGCATGCGACAGACATGCCCTAGCCATCTTCATCGACGCACCTGGATGGTGTCCTGTATTGTGGAGACTCCTGTTCTAGTCCTCAGTTCTTCGTTTGAGATGATGTTCGGCCTGAAGATCCTGAGGATATGTCACAGGCACTTGTTCTGGTGCTTCTAGGTTCTGCTTTTAGCTGGCAGTGCAAGTTGAGAGAGGTCCTCAAAATTCCTGGTATTTTCCATGTCACGAATGCAGTCGTGTGTTCAGTCAGGATGTTGGTGAGGACACTCCACTGAACTTTTTAAAACCTGAATTTTGATTAGCCAGTGGCTGGAGCATTTTACACTTTACAATTAAATGTTGCTGCTTCGAAGAAGAGATCAACTGTTGGGTTTCAGAAAGCTTATAAAAGTTTGAATCTGTTTGTAAAATTTTCTTGCAAAATGCTTTTTTTTTTTTTTTAAACTGGGATAAAGAAAATTCTTTGATTTTCTTTCTATTCATAGGAATCCTTGTTTGGAGAATGTGTTTTTTAATGTATGAATATCAGTGTGTTTGCCTTTGTGTGTGAATCTGTGTGTGTGTGTGTGTGTGTGTGTGTGTGTGTGTGTGTGTATGCTGCCTGCATGTAATTTCTGCATGCACAGGCCAGAAAGAGAGTGACTTTCCGTGACCCCCTGTCCACTCCGCCTAAAGCTGAAACATGTTCTCCATTTTGGGTTAAAAAAAAAAAAAAAAACTTGGTCATCCTTTCATTATTCACTGACAGCTGTTGAAGTGAGCAAATGTGAACGAATTGGAAGAGTAAGGAGGAAAGGCAGACAGGGGGGGGGGGGGGGGGGCAAGGGGGTGAGGAGGGGAAGGAAACAATGCCAATAAAAACTGTACTTAACAATGCAGACCTGCAATCATATAAAACACTAAAAGAGTTGAAGGATTGCAAGCAAAATTTAATCTTCCACACACAAAAGCATCATGAGAGAAAACACAGAGAGAACCTAAGATCGAGCCTCCTCTCTCTCTCTCTCTCTCTCTCTGGCGTCACACACATTCAAGCACACACTTCAACTAATGATTCATGGCAGAAATTAACCGGACCAAACTGAGTGAGCCAACACCACAAATGCCAGGGATAAGGGAGACAGACAGAAATTTCCCCACAACGGTGCACAATACATTCCCCTTCAAATAACACTCGGTTGTAAGTTTTTTTTTTTTTTACAACAACAACATCGTAAAAATGGATTCTTGGTTTTCCACAGATATCAAACTTTTTCAATGCTCACCTTAACAAAGTGTTGGGTTCCACAAATATCGAGAGTTTTCAATGCTTACCATAACAACGTGTTCCAAAGGAAAAAAAGAAACACACCCAAGTGAAACAGTATACATGTTCCCCCAATATGCTGCCTTCGTAATCCATGTAGCTTGTCACCGCAAGTGACAAAAACATTACCGACAAAGCCTCATCTCTGTCACGTTCACTCCTCGTCACACTGATCAACACACAGGCATAAATACACAAAGACAAATTAGAAAACAAGCAAGCAAGCAATGTTAGTGTGCATATATCTTACGGTAACATACATGGTGCATTTTTCTTTTAATGCCAACAGAAATACAGCAAAAATGAGAACTGATGTGATTGCCAAATGACACTCGCTACTGTCATACTGTAACAACGTTCAGTGGTTTCACAGCATGATTATGTAAAAGACCAACTGGCCGGCCACGAACTCCGATATACATCATTTACGGCACAGTTCTTTACACTTTGGACAGATCGCCACACACACAATACAGTGACCAAGCACACAAAAACTATAGCGATGAACCAACTGAAGAAAAAAAATAATATGCAGGTGGAAATCTCTTTAAAAAAAAAAATAATAAAAATAAGCAGATGAGAACATTTCTGAAGTTTCTCACAAGATGGGCAGGTTTTGTGTAGTAAATGATCTGATTTTACACCGAAAACCTTTTTCTTCTTTTTCTTACATGTACACGTCTACTTTTAGATTCTAACCACCACAACTTTTTTAGGTTTAATTTTTTTCTTCTGCACCCTCAACACATTTACCCTCCATCAATCGAAAGACAAAAAGTTGTCAGCCAAACCTTAGTGATTTTACAGCAGATTGTTTGTCAGTAAGGATTAAGATGTCCCCACCGCCCATATCCACTTACACTTCTTTTAAAACACTACAGATGCACACAAGCACATAAGAAGCAGCCATAACAAATGTGTAAAAATGGCCTTCCTGAGACACTCTGGCTTTCCCAGGCTGCTCAATGCCGATACTTCCTCTAAATAAAAAATGTACATAAAATTTCCAAAATTGAAAAGTCCTTATCAAATGAGAAATGTGTACAAACACATTTTGTTTCCTATAAACAGACTGTTAAATCCTAGCCAATGAATTGCCTGAAAGCAAACTTCATGCTGGGATTCACTTTCATTCAATAATCACAAGAAAACGGTAAATTTGCAAATTTCTCTCTCTCTGTCTCCACGCACGCCCACATGCACGCACGCACACACACACACACACACACACACACACCCACACCCACACACACGAGCATTATCTCTTTTCCCCACTATAGTCTTTCTTCCCAAAAGACTGCAGCTCGACAACCAGCTTCACAAAATACACTGATTGGTGAGTTTGTGGTTTGTGTGATCCATTTCTAAAACACACACACCATACATACACAAATAATGAAAAAAACATGCGCCCATGTAAACTGGTTGTATACATATCAGGGGTTGTACAGATCAGTCACAACAACATAACAAACCTTTCCTTTCCCTTTTTTTTTTTTCCCCACCCAATCAGACTGAAACTGTCTCTACTAAAAACAGAAGTGGGTAATTTAAACACATTTTTCTTTAATTCTCTGCAAAGATGAGTCAATGTCTTTCCTGCACAATTTTCACCCTCTTGAGCCTTGGAAAAACACTTATGAACAGCGATGAAGCATCAGTAACCAGGGAACCTGATCAACAACATCGAGTGTAGAACCCAGTTCTTTTCTTGTTATAACATGTTCATCATAACTCAACTTTTTTTTTTTTCAAATCTTTAGTCGAATTCCCTACTTACGTTTAGGCATTTTCTAACTCTGATTGAACTGTTAAAGTAACTGATAAGGCAAGCAGATTTGGGCATTACCCTCAGCGGCATGTGTCCCATGAAAACAGCAGGGTCACTCTCGCTGACCAAAAGTTCTCACTCAGTTTGCCTCCCTTGCAGATTTGCAAACATTGTTCATATAGTGTAATTGTATTACAATCCTGACCCTTTCTGAGGCAAACCTCTACTATTTCATGTTGATTTTAAGTAATATTGGAGGAAACCGATTTATCCGTCTCTCATTCCAAACTAAAGCTGACAAAGAAAAAGAAACTGTCCCTCGCATGAACAAAGAAATCTCCACGCACCAATTTTGCTAGAAATATTTTTCAGCATGGTCAAGTGGCACATTTTTTTTTTTTTTAATAATTTTTTTAACTGATGCACTGAATACACCCAAAATGTATTGACGGGTACACGGGTCCATTGTTTGGTGTAGTTTGCAAAAGAAAAAACCGATTCAAAAAGAAAAGTGTGATTTACTGATAACTGTCATGACAAAACCAAAACTCTGTGGGTTTAATTGTATTTACCATCATCCACGGAGAACTTGTATTTTCCCTTTCTGTACTGTTAACCATATAACAGGAAAAAAAATTATCAGACCACCAAATACCATTTGCTACCCACACTCCTTTCTTTTTCATTATCCTAACATTTCAGATTTCCAAAGTCACACACACACACACACACACACACACACACACACACACACAAACCCTGGAAATACACAAACCATTTGAAACACACACACACACACACACACACACACACACACACCCCTCTGCACAAACCCTGGAAATACACATTACCATTTGAAAACACACACACACACACACACACATACACACACACACTGGGTTTCATATAATGTGTCAACATTTAGCAGACCACAATGACAGCAACGCCTGGTTTTTTATTGTTGTTTTCAAGATACAAACTGTGGGGTCTCACAGAAACAGTGGGTTTGACTTAAGCTGGGTTTAACCATTATTGCCGATATCGTGTGATCAGCAGTTGTCGGAGCCATTATTTCGAAGTAGAAAATCACTGATGGACATGCACCCACGCGTGCGTGCTACACACACACACACACACACACACACACAGTACACGTAACTATATTCAGTTCAATACAATTTCAAGGACAGTATCAAAACCCAAATTGTTCAGATCCTTCTGAAGCAAAACTCCTCTAGTTCAGTAACAATGACATCGCAGCTCAACTCTTTGAAAACGCAATGCATCCCTTTTTTCCATGAAATTAGCACATATGTTCTTTTTTTCTTAATTGTAAAACCTTCCAACATGGAATGACTTGCTTTGCATTTCTTATTTTTCAGCTACCACCTGAACAGTCCAGGGAGGGAGTATCTATATTCTGGTCACTGGACTTGACACAATTTAACATCTGCATTGCTCAAAATCGTTTATTGAAAAAAATGCTACCTATCAATGTAGGTGTTAAAAAGTACCACTCAGTTTTCTCTAAAGGAAGTTTTCATTCAGGGAGTGGATGAATGGGAGGGAGGGGGAGGGGGAGAGGGGTGGGGCAGTTCATAATAACGTGAACATATCTCATGTTTTATTAACCCAATTTTAACATTTCTTTTTCAATCAATAAAAATTAGAAAAGAGGCCCAGAGGAAGCTTAAAGTGACAGTTCCGTGGAGGAGGGCAACATACGTACCCACTCCATTAACATTTCCCAAAGACACTGAGGAGACAGGATAAATATCTTGCCTAGCCTTCCCACTACCACCTTTGTCGGAGTCCTCTAGCTCGTCAGGTCAAAATCACTTCCGGGCACCACTGTCACCACATGAGAGGACTGCATGACTGGCTGGGCCATCTTCTCCAGTAACTATATACGCCACTTTTCTCTAACCCCCCCCCCCCCCCCCCTCCCCCGGAGGTTGTTGGGCCCCTGCCTGCATCAACCCTTTGCTCCATAAGTGACTCAGGGTGCGCATGCTTCAAACTCGACACTCTGACATCATCAGTAAGGAAGTGTCGCGCACAAGACATGTCAACCCACAAAAGAGCCAACCAAATCAAATCAACAGGAAGCAGCATGCTTTCACACACACTTGATGGAACTCTCACAGGCCAAAGGTGAAGATATTTACCCCCCCCCATCTTTGGTCAAGACTGAAGCCGACTAGCACTGGCTATCACCAGTACCTGGTGTCACCTGTATTCACTGTGGCAGACGCAGGCCTGCTGCACAGCGCTGCAGTGTACAGTACAGTCACAGCGGCGTCGGGGTCAAATCCTAGCTGGTCTGCAGATGACTGAACAAAGAAACTGACTAATAACAAGTGGCACGTGTACACAAAGCACTTAACATCCTTCGAACGATATAAAGATGCACGCGTACCCAAAACGCTCGCAATTTAAAGGATCGGTCATATTTACCAAGCTTCTTTTTTTTTCCCAAACCATTCATATTTCAACACCTGTATCCCTTTTGCAATGTATCAAAACATTCAAGCTTTTCATTAGTATGTCATGGGGCAACCATATGATTTCTTAAAAGATTGCAAGTTAGGGACGAGGAATGGGGTGGATGTTATGTTCGTTTTTAGTTTTTCCTCTAGTTGGCTTTGGATTTCCTCGGTGCCTGGAAGTACTGGCTTGATTAAATCGCTAGGTCCCTCACACACACACACACACACACACACACACACACACACACACACTCACTGTATGCACACATATTCAAGAAAAGTTGACAAGAGACAGACATGTCTGATTCGAGATATCAAAACCTGCAACAACAGCTGCTCATCAGCCTCCTATCCATTTTCCAACTGAATTACTTTTAGTTTCACAACCCCGCATACTTCTGAATGGCTAAAAAAAAAAAAAACTCTTCACTAAACAACACAATCTCCATTCTCTCCTCCCCCCCCTCCCCTTCCCCCACCCCCTTACAATTTCTTTGGTTGTTTTTTTTTTCAATTACTCTTTAACTAGAGTACTTTCAAATCTCTTTGGATTTTAAAAAAAAAAAAAAAAAAAACAAGGAAGGAAGAAAAAAAAAAACGTAAGTGTTGGACATCAACAATATTTGTGGTTGCCACGAACTGCAGCATTCATAAAGGTCACACCGGCTTTCCTCTTTGAGCTTACAGCAGGAAGAACTCATTCACTGATGGCTGGTGCGCAAGTGCTCGTCACCAATCTCTCTCTTGCTGGATTTCAGATCTCAGAAGCCACCCTCCTCAATCTATGTATGATTCATAGGTTACATTGAGGACCTGGAAATTTAAGACTTGGGGATCGAAAAATGGAAACACACACACACACACACACACACGTACACAAAGACACATACAAAGTATGCGATGGATTTCAAGACTGGCCATCTCCCTACTGTGAAACAACAGAGAGTGGGACACACACACAGCTTTCTGCTCAGAAAACAGGTCTTTCCATCAACTGCGCACAGCCCCCCCCCCCCCCCCCCCCCCCCCCCCTTCTCAAAACTGAACCAACCAACCAAATCACAGTAAAATTCGATCAACTGCACACAGCCCCCCCCCCCCCCCCCACCCACTTCACACCCTTTCTCAAAACCGAACCAACCAACCAAATCACAGTATAAATAAAATTAAAAAAAAAAAAACTGGAAAGGTTGATACTGGGTGTAAGGAAATGGGTCTGTCCAAGCCAATTGGAGAGAGTCACTGGGTGATAAGACAATGCAGTGAAAGTTGAGAGGGATAGTTTCGATGTAAGACTGTGTGGAGAGTGGGATACTTTTTTTTTTTCCCCAAATGTACGGAGGGATTGTCATGAGGTAAAACTATGTGGAATCATTCTTCTTCTTTTTTTTTTTTTTAAAGAGGGCTGGCAGAGAGTGAGGGGGGGGGGGGGGGGGGGGTAACCAGACTGGGAAAGAAAAGAGGGAGTGGTAGAGAAGGAAAAGAAGAGTGGGTGGTCAGGTAAAACAGTAAGAGCGGGTGGGAGTGTTGGAGGGATGGTGGGGGGAGATTTGGGGACGGGAAGCAGAATGGGAAACTCTTTTCAGCCTCTTACTGCTTTCCTTCGTTTTTTTTTCGTTTTCATCAGTGTTCTTACCTACCGTTTTTGACTCTTTCCTAGGTTTTCCAACCTTTGCTACTCTTTCCACCTTCTATCAATTCTACAGTTTTCTCTGCACTTTCCTACCATTTACCACACTCTCCAACCTTTCACCCATGTTCACTGCTTCCATCCCTCCATCAACATGCAAGCCAGGCCATCGAGGCAGAGACAGAAACCAGGAGATGGACACAGACCCCAAGCAGACATATCATCAAACGGAGAGTTGGAACATGAGAAGAAGTGATGAACTGGGAACGAACAATCAGCAGAAGCGGAGGCAGAAGATTGGAATTCTTTCAACACTCGAGTTACAACAGACAAGCACAGGGCTACAAGCAGTTTGAGACAAAGCCGGCGGTGGAGAAACAAGCACATCATGATAAAGCCAGCATCACGTCATCACCGTATCAAATTCACAATGCGTCATGTCATGTCACCGCAGCACAAGGTCAGGTACATCACAACACCAGACGACACACCCCAACGTTGCGTCATCACCGACGGCAAAAAAAAAAAAAAAAATGATAAAAATAAATTAAAAAAAAAAAAAAAAGCACGCTTATCGTGCCGTCATCATTGTTTCCGTGGACACCGCAGGACAAGATGAGCATGGT
>JADBJO010000859.1:357500-360000 GCA_016801955.1 Conus betulinus
TGCCAAACATCAGTGTCCATCTCAGTTATAGTCTGGAAATATTGTGTGCAACTTTGTCCTGCGTGTGCTTTGTATTTGTGTGCATGCTGGATTATTGTGGCACTGTGCTGGGTTAACATGGACATTGAACACTGCAGCTGATCGTGAAATGAGCTGGCGTAAACAACTGGCTGCAAATTAAAAGAAAAAACAAAAATTTCCAATAGAAAGAGCGCTTCATTTATGCAGGGCCCCCACTGACCAAAAACATGAACTGCCAAAATTCTACTGGAATCTGCTTTCAAAATGGCGCCATCTGATGCAAATCAGGAGCACTGAGTGGTACCGTTGTCCACTTTTCGGTCCAACCTCAACCTGGATCTTATGTTCGTACTGCCCGCGTCTGTCTTGTTCATTTCTGCGGCATCTTGGTGATGCACAATCTCAGAGCAAAACACTGTTTGGCCTTCAAACAGGCAGAGAAAATGGTGACTGTCTGCTCTCATGAAGAAGTTTACAAGAGATTTTATGACATCAGCATTCTCTCTAAGCATATTTTTCTTCTCTTTTTTTTTTTAAGAAAAAAAAAGGGGGGTAGGGCAGGGGGAAGGGGGGGGGGGGGGGGGGGGGGATTAGGGGTTCCGTGGATTCTACTGTCATTTTCTACCCCCTTTTTTTTTTTTTGTTTTCAAAGTTGATTTTTTTCCCTTCCCTCCTCCCCCCCCCCCCCCCCCCCCCTCTCGATTTCTCACTTTCAAATTTGCTGAAATCTGCAATTTGTGCAAACAGTGGGAGCCCTGATAATTTACAAGGCACTGGTCAGAATCTGAGAGAGAGAGAGAGAAACAAAAGACACTGCTTGTAGTCAGTAGTGAACAGTCCTTGATGACAAGAAGGAACGCTCTCTCTCTCTCTCTGTCCAACTATAACATCATTAAAATCCAAGGGGCATTACTTGTGTGAGCGGTAAAGCTGTGATGCCCATGGTGGCTTCCCTTCCGTCTGGCGCTTCCACCTCCACCGGCAGTGCCTCTGCACAAAGGAGGAAGAGGTGTGTCACTGTGGAATCAGCTTTCATCATGCACACGTCACCCAACAGAACAAAAAATTTCATTTTAAATACTCCGTGGCGTTGGTGTCAAGGTGGCGCTGCAGATATCACACTCACCAAGGAAACGACGGATTCTGTGGTTTTTGGGGTCGGGGCCTGCGCTGGACGGGAATTTATCTCCCTTTCCAAATCACAGAATTTGTCATCTTTTCATTCTAATGAGACAAATAACCAGAGTTCCATAAACAGCCTGTACTTCACGTACGTTAAAAGACCCATGGCAACAAGACTGCCATCCCTGGCAAAATGAAATGAAAACATTCACAGGCACAGGGGTTTGTTTTTTTTTCAAACGCAAGGGCCGCTGATACACATGATAAATTTGCTGTGATGATGACATAAAAGCAACGAGTGCCTTTTTTTTTTTTTTTTTTTTTTTTTTTTTTTTTTTTTTTTTTTTTTTTTTTGCTGTTTTTTTTTTCAAATGGGTTCACTGCAATCAAACAGACAGTAATAAAGCCAGCTTATAATTTGTTATGGGATGGTCCATCATTCGCACGCACTGGGACGGTCCATCATTCTCATTGTGGTCTCCTGACTGAGAACACAGAATGAAGTGTACATGGACTTGCCCACAGTGATGCCTTCTGGGTAAAACAAACGCTGGAACTCGATCATTCATGAAGAGAGAATGGTTCCTGTGCGAATGTGTCTGCAAATGAATTTCCTACAAATAGCAGTTTTTTAGATACACTACTTACCCTGTGACCCATCCAAACAAGTGCCACAGTCCTATTGAGCAAGAACGCTGCCATCGTCAATCAAGATGTCCCAAATCTGAGAGACAGGGAAGTTTCATCCTATCCTCAATGTTGCACTCAAGAGCACTCACACTCCTAGAGTGACTTCCCTTGGCTTCTTTGTCACTTTACTTTCCGTCAGCTGTTCGTCAGTTTCTGCACCTTTCCATAACCACTGGAACAGCACTTTCTGCACCTTTTTTTTTTTTTTTTTTTTTTTTAAAATAAGCTTTAAAAGTTCAGATGTACCATGAATGTCACACCTGACTGGCCAACCTTTCACTAATGGGCTGGGCTTCCCTATGTAGTAACATGGAGTCAAATGGCAAAGGGAAAGTTCTGCGTAATTGTGTTTAAATCCTCTCAGTACGAAATCTCACACTGCTTGAAGAAGCAAATCCTAACCCTAACCGCTCCCAGCAGGAAAACAGGAAGGTGATATCTTTTTTTTTAACTAAAAGTCAAAACAGTTTATGATAAGGGTCATTTTTTGCTTTTGGTTGCAATGTTCTGTGATCCTGTTACAATGTATGTACATTGGATGAAACTTGAATGTGAGAGACATGAAGGAGAGGGACAGAGGCAGAACATATGTTCACATTTTTATAGTTGCAGCCAAAAGATATGTAAATTTCATCCAGCAAAAAACTGGATTTAGCCTTTGAAAATC
>JADBJO010000859.1:365000-370000 GCA_016801955.1 Conus betulinus
AATTGAAACATTTTGCCTTTATCTACGCAACACTGATGTTCCAATAAAGACTCCATTTCCTGCTCTTCCTAATTCCTTGGTTTTGGGATGCCTAAGGGGACTCCATCATCAAGATTGCAGGTGATGGGAGTTTATATCAGACTCTGAAGAGAGGCATTTTCTTGACCATAAATTGCATCTCACATACACTTCTTCTTTCTTTTAGTGTCCACAATCATCATGTTAATTATTCTGACACTTTTGCTATGTGTAAAGTGTCATCCATACTAACGGCCAAACTGGCCTTCTCTTCCGAAAGTTGGTGATGGGATTTTGTGAGCAAGATGTTGTGCGTGCGTTCACACACGGAACTTCGGTTTATAGTCTCAGTCGAAGGACTGTATGGGAAATGGAGTCAGAACCAATGTTGACTCGGAGGGAAAAATCCCCCTGTACCGAAACGGCCCGGCGAAGATGCGAACTCGCAACCCCAAGATAAAAATCCGATGCTCTACCAACTGAACTATTCAGGCCCCAAAGACCCCACTTTTTACTAGCATTTCCCTCGCATGACCA
The DNA here is from genome assembly GCA_016801955.1 of Conus betulinus. Taxonomy (NCBI): domain Eukaryota; kingdom Metazoa; phylum Mollusca; class Gastropoda; order Neogastropoda; family Conidae; genus Conus; species Conus betulinus. Next base: position 365,556 of record JADBJO010000859.1, read on the forward strand.
AATTTTGTACAAATAAATTTCCCACATAGGACCCATTTTTCATGATAGAACATACATGTCCGATGGGAGACTCCTATTCTTAGGATTTTCCCATGCTTGACCAAGTTTGACAAATTCCTCAAGTCCCTTATTTTGAAGATTTGACATGTTAACTAACACTTCTATTTTTAGGATTTTCCCATGCTAGACCCGAAGTTTGACAAATTCCTCAAGTCCCTTCTTTTGAGGGATCTGAACATGTAACTCGAAAGTAAAAACCTCGTTTCTGACCCTTTTCCCATGAGGATATCTGACCACATTTCAGATTAATTTTCCTCCCAAGTACAACCCCATGCTGGACAAATCCTTCCTGTGCCAGACCCCCTGGGTTCTTCTAGGATTTCTGCCCAGGATGGGTTGGCTGGGCTACAAACAACATCACCTTACCCTGCCCAGGAAGCAGGCTGAAATAAACAGGTTCCACTGTAGTCCCCTGCCCAGGATGCAGTCTGACATGAGCAGGTTCCACTGTAGTCAGACCATATCACTGACCTGAGGTCAGCATACCACGTCTGGGTTCCTGTACTGCACGGATTTGGCAACACGGCTATTGTTAAAGGACCCTCTCTTCAAACACATCTGGCTCCCAACTACCAAGTTTTATTGAGGATAGGGTTACCTCTAACGCATGCACACACCTACTCCCTCCACGCCCCCCCCACCCCCTTCCCCTCCCCCTCCTTTGCTCTTGTCTTTCCCCCCTCTCTCCCTCTTCTCCCTCCTTCAACCCCTCCAAGATCCCTTTTTCCCTGTTTGATGTTCTTTTAGGACAAGTCCATGTATTTTATCCAAAATCTGTTTTCTACCATTTGACTAGAGGGGTGGGGGAATGGGAGTGAGGTGGGTGTGGTGGAGGGGGGGGAGGGGGCTGGTGGAGGTGGGGAAGCAGTGGGGATGGGAGTGGGGTATGTGAAGTTTATGGTAGGCTGTCGGCTTGACTGATATATTGGTTTTACAGTTCTGCACTGGGGAGTTCTTATAAAGTGTCTGCATGTATGTACTTGTATGCATGTGGGCATGTGTGTCTGGGTTGTGTGTGTGTGTGTGTGTGGGTGTGTGTGTGTGTGTGTGTGTGTGTGTGTCTGGGTTCTGTGTGTGTGTGTGTGTGTGTGTGTGTGTGTGTGTGTGTGTGTGTGTGTGTGTGTTGTGTGTGTGTGTGTGTGTTTGTGTGTGTGTGTGTGTGTGTGTGTTTTGTGTGTGTGTGTGTGTTTGTTTGTGTGTGTATGTGTGAGTGTGTGTGTTTGTGTGTATGTGTGTGTGTGTGTGTGTGTGTGTGTGTGTGTGTGTGTGTGTGTGTGTGTGTGTGTGTGTGTGAGTGTGGTGTGTGTGTGTGTGTGTGTGTGTGTGTGTGTGTGTGTGTGTGAGTGTGTGTGTGTGTGTGAGTGTGTGTGGTGTGTGTGTGTGTGTGTGTGTGTGTGTGTGTGCATGTGTGTGTGTGTGTGTGTGTATGTGTCTGTATGTACATGTGTTGTGGTGGTGGTGGTGGGTGGTGTGGAGGTGTGTGTGTGTGTGAGTGTGCGTGCGCATGAGACTGTGCATGTGCATGCATGTGTGTGTGTGCCTGTGTGCGTGCATGCATGTTTGTGTGTGGTGGTGGTGATGGTGATAATGGTGGTGGTGGAAAGAGAGATAGAGAATGTGTGTGTGTGTGTGTGTGTGTGTGTGTGTGTGTGTGTGTGTGTGTGTGTGTGTGTGTGTGTGTGTGACTAGTCAAAAGAAACAAAACAAACAGACCAACAAAACTGACAATGATATGACCCAGGCACGCAGGACTCCCATCAACTGATGATCGTCTTGTGCACACAGAGATGGTAATTAACAGTCAGACTGCCAATACATGACAGCAATCTTCCAGATGATAACAATAAACAATCGTCCCCTGGGGCAACATCAATAAACTGTAAATACACACCAAACAACAAAACTGAAGGTGGGCATATTCACCCCCAAATCTTACCATGCTCCAAAAAAGTCTGTCCTGTCCTTCCCCTCCCCCCCACCCACCCCCCCCCCCCCTCCTCCCCCCCCCAAAAAATCAAGCAGCAAGAAAGGAGGGACAGGGGAATTTGTACCTGGAAATTTGGCCATTTTTTGTAAGTTAATGGTCTTACCAGTGTGTGTGTGTGTGTGTGTGTGTGTGTGTGTGTGTGTGTGTGTGTGTGGTGTGTGTGTATGTGTGTGTGTGTGTGTGTGTGTGTGTGTGTGTGTGTGTGTGTGTGTGTGTGTGTGTGTGTGTGTGTGTGTGTGTGTGTGTGTGTGCGCGCTCGAGTGTGTGTGCGAGTGTGTTAGTGCGAGTGTGTGTGCGAGTGTGTGTGTGTGTGTGCGCGAGTGTGTGTGTGTGTGTGTGTGTGTGTGTGTGTGTGTGTGTGTGTGTGTGTGTGTGTGTTCTGTTTTGTTTTTTTTTTTTTTTTTTTTTTTTTTTTTTTTTCTTTGAGCATGCACAAAAGCATATACGTGTATGCATGTCTGTCTAATCTGAGTGTCTGTGAGTAGTTTGTTAGTCAGCAAGAACAAAGTAAACCAGACTTCATTGATCAACACCGTGACAACAGATGGTTTCAGCGTGGGGTGAAATTGGCTATCCAGCAACACCACCACCACTGACGGAGACGGACGGATGTCCGTCGAAAGCTCCACACACAAGTGCTTGTTTCCCAGCTGATTGACCGGTTCAAATCTTGTAGTCATTTGATCAAAACAGTTAAGAGCTGTCAAACTAGGCATCCAGCGTTGAAAGATTCCTATCAGTTGGTGATCCTGTGGAGCATGCACATATAGTACATGACACCAAATAAATCTTCCCCCGATGAGACAATACACCCACATCCCAGCGGCAGCATCCATAAAATGCTAATATCAAACAAAACAAAATCCTAACAATGGACTTTTAAACCGTAATTTTTTTTTTTTTTTTTCAAGTAACCCTCAAAGAGAGACGAGTTCTCTGTCTCCCCCTTCTCCCTTTGCAGAAGATCCCTAACCAAATCAAAGACCACAACTGATAATGTGAGTGGAAGGTAGGAGAAAGGGCAGGGAGGGGGGGGGGAGGGGGTACGGGGTATAGTATTGGGTATCACAGGTAAATTATGCAAATGAGGACAGGTGAGACCAGCACACATGTGGACTGTCAATAATAACCCATCCAGTTTCCCAGGCTGACTCATTTCTCTCTCTCTCTCTCTCTCTCTCTCTCTCTCTCTCTATCTCTCTCCCCACCAGCTGTGGCCAACTTCAGTGTTAATGAGTCCTGGTGTAAATACTGCTGTCAGATTCACAACGGACATTTTTGATGGCCATGCCCGCTTGCTCATTTGTTTCCCTCTCTCTCTCTCTCTCTCTAAATATTGCTGTCTGACACACATGCAATCTATGTGTTCATTTCCATGACAATGTTCTCTCTCTCTCTCTTGAAATATTGTGACCCAACACATCTTGTTTCACTAGCCCAGCTGCAACTCCCTCTCATCAAGTCTTCTCTCTCTCACTAGCCTCTCTCTCTCTCTCTCTCTCTCTCTCTCTCTCTCTCTCTTCTTTCCTCCCTCCTCCCCCTTCTGCCCTCCCTACATCCTATTTCTTCAGTTTTCTCTCCCCCTTTCTAAAAACTGCTGTATAACACATTTCTCTGTGTGTGTGTGTGTGTGTGTGTGTGTGTGTGTGTGTGTGTGTGTGTGTGTGTGTGTGTGTGTGTGTGTGTGTGTGTGTGTGTGTGTGCATGATGTGTGCTTGATGTGTGCTTGAGTGTGTGCATGAGTGTGAGTGTGTGCATGAGTGTGTGTGTGAGTGTGTGTGCACACGCAGGTGGGTTTGGGGGGGGGGGGGGGGGTGGGTTTTTATTTTTGCCCTGTCTCATTTTCAATACTCATTCAGTGGCCGTCACTGACAGGGAGCAGCCCAGCCAACGTCCAGCCGCCACCAAGAGGCAACTGACAGGGAGCAGCCAACGTCCAGCCACCAAGAGGGGCCAGACAATGCGCTGCTACCAAGTCACTGCGGTGGTGTTCAGTGGCGCCTGTTCTGATCCAACATATGCAGGACACCACCTACCAAGCCCCCCTACTGACGACCATAATTGCTTAGTCACGGAGCCAGCATGAGCGAGCTCTCTCGCTCTGAAAGGTGACACCACGTCCATCCAACGACAGCCCCCATGAATCTGCTGCTGCTGACCCTGACAGAACCAAACCAAGGGCACATGGAGAGGCCAATCAACACTGAGGTCATCGAGACAGCAGGGCATGAAGGGCCACAGAATGCGAGACTTTTTTTTTCATGCTGATTAATGAGACTGAGGATGATGAAGATGACGCTTCCGATTTCCCATTCAGGTCCGAGACTGCATGACAAAGCTGTATTGTAGTCTATAAATATATTATCATGTTCTCATGAGCCAGGCCCAAGGGATACAG
>JADBJO010000859.1:390000-410000 GCA_016801955.1 Conus betulinus
TCATCAGGAGGAGCGGCATGAGACCCGACACTGTACTCCACTCAGGTTCATTGAAACAACTGATTCTGTTTGAACTCCTGTCACATAAACTTTGAAAGCAGAATGGAGCAAGCTCACATATGACTGAGAAGTAAGCCAGGTTAGCCAGCAGCCAGAGGGAACCTGGCTCCCAGGCCAAAGCAAGTCTTCACCACAGAGACTGGAGCACGGGGGAGTTGTAGACTCATCAGTCTACCATCTCATGAAACAGTTCCCAAAGCTGTGGCGAAAAAAAAAAACCTGAAAAGAGCTCCTGCCGGAGACGGTTGGTCAAGCAGCAACAACAGTGAACTTCATAAGGCTTAATTTCCTACCTTTGAACACGAGAGACCATATAGAGAAGCCGGGTAAGACGTATGTCCCAAATAGGCAACACCTTAAGATGCCCCTCATCCAGAGGTTGCTGGTTCAAATCGCGACAGTGCTAGAAAAAAAAAAAATTGTTAAAAAATCTGACAGAACAACGGCATCAAGGAACCATGATCTGAATGAGGCCCAGCGCCCCCCCCCCCCCCCCCCCCACCCCCACTTAAGTGTAAGGAGTTTAGGGCCAAGACACTTTACAGAAAAAGGTTCTTCTCTGACAACCTTCTGCTGTCAAGCCGTCCCTAGAGTTTCTTCCCTTGAGTTTCTTCCTACAGGATGAGTGGGGGATGGCAGGTCACTCCTGGGAGGTCTGACCGGTGAACTGCATCATGTGACGGGAGCTCATCCATTTTCAACACTTCGTTTGGTTGGTGTTGGGACGACTGTTGTTACTTCCTGAAACGTTTCCTCATTCACCTATCCCGGATTTACTTCTGAACACAGTTTCTCTTCCATTCAAGGCCCCGTTTTAGAATTGGTTTTGTTTTCATTTGTTAATATTTTCTGGATACTGATATTGACAAGCCTTACTGCTAGGCACAATGAGAAAAGACAAGTTAACGGACAAAAACAGAATGTAAACATAGCAACAAACTCTCTAAAGCAAAAACGAAGTTATGGGCCTTCACTGAGAGGTGGTGTTGAACGTACGCTCAGCGTTCTTCTTGTGCAAAAAGCTTAGTAAGCCGAAACTTGTAACCAAAAAAAAAAAATCTTCCTTTGGTAAACATGTATGAAATTTTTCTTAATCTGGCCCCTCTCGGCAAACACACTTCACAGAAGTGAAGGGTTGAGGACAAGTCAACATGAGGGAGCGAAAGCGGGTGCAGCAGAAAAAAAGGGGAGGAGAGGGAGGGGTACCCAAAATACGACGTGCAGTTTCTGGTTTGCAGTTCATAACCCTAAGAGGGCCTCATGAGGGAGGAGAGGGTGGGGCAACCAAGGTATGACGTGTAGTTTCTGGTTTGCCATTCATAACCCACAGAGGGCCTCACAGACTACAGTGGTCTTGAACTGAACTGTGTTGAATGACACGTACATAGACCTGCTCTTGTTATTTGGTTTTGAAGAGCTTCTCCCACAGGGCTGCGCGCCTCCTCTCTGTGTGTACACACTGCAAGCTGAGGACCTAGGAGGTCTGCACATATACTGAACTCGAGTTTGCATTCAGAAGTGTGAAAAACCTCCACCCTTTCTTCAGTATCAGGTCGTGTCTAGATCTGAACCCCGGTAATACAGGATGAGGGATTCAATAATCCGCATCAAACTACCCAGCCGCTGATCATGGATTAAAGCGAGTATTACTTCACACACACACACACACACACACACACACACACACAGTCTTCTATTCTGAGAGAGAAGGGGAAAAAAAAGAGTTTGAAAGAGAAACCATTACATCCTGAGTCGGAAGATAGGAAGTATTTACACTGCGGAAATGTTTACATAGAGGTAAGTCCATTTATAGACAAAAATATTTCAGGAAACCAATATTCAAAGACAGGTCAGTATATCTGGGAATCAGAAAACAGACAATTCCTTGGGCTGTATACAGTCTATAACAGCCAAATATGTGAAAGTAAAACCAGTAATAAAGAGACGCCTTAGTGTCTGGAGTTACGCTCTCTTACAGACAAAACATGTAAAAACAAAAACAAAACCAAAAAACAGAAAGTTTCTAAACAGAGGTCTTCAGAAAGGAAATCTTCAAGCAGGGCCATTTATGAGGGGAGGTCAGTCTATTTTACAGACTAAACTGCTTCTAAGTATGGGTGCAAATCCCTTTGTCCGTTCATGGTTATGGTTATGGGCATCCATTATAATGTCTGGCAAAAACTTGGTGAGTGCACCAGACTGGCATTTATACAGTACAGAACTGCAAGCATCTGAACACAGGAGTTGTTCATTTTCCTTCCTTTTCCTTCCAAGCTCCAGTCATGGCTCAACTTCATAATAGAACACTGTTCCTATTTTTGCAGACTCCATACAGAACACTGTTCCTTATTTTTTTGCAGATTTGTTATAAACGGGACCAACACTGCTGTAGTCCTCTGACCTCAGACACAACGAACTGGCTTCTCTGACCAGTTCTTGGAGCTGCTCTATCCTAACTGGCCTGAACTTTTTGGCCTCTGGAATAACTCCCAGCCTTGTTCCAGAGTGAATGCCTGGTGCAAACATGGCAACAAAAAGGTCACAAGAAATGATGATAACAATACACACGCCCGTCTGTTAACTCACCCGGTACAGAACTCACTGATCTGTGTAACTCACATCTGATACATCCACTGATCTGTAACTCACACGGTACAGAACTGATCTGTTAACTCACACGGTACAGAACTGATCTGTTAACTCAACCGGTACAGAACTGATCTGTTAACTCACACGGTACAGAACTGATCTGTTAACTACACGGTACAGAACTGATCTGTTAACTCACACGGTACAGAACTGATCTTTTAAAACTCACACGGTACAGAACTGATCTGTTAACTCACACGGTACAGACTAACTGATCTGTTAACTCACACGGTACAGAACTGATCTCTACATGCTGTGCACAAGATAAACATATCCGTAACCCTACCATTGCAGTGTCCACACACTGAGGACAAGCTGATCATGATGTCTCCTTTTCATTTCTACTTGCACGAATGTTTTGCTGTAACTGTGACCATAACCTGAAACGGGATGAATGAAGTCGTGCCCTAATCCATTCAAAAAAAAAAAGTATCATGTTGAGAACTAAATTCATTATGGAAAAAAAAAAAGACTTCTCATATGAGGTCATAACATTGGGAGTCTTTTTAAAACGGGGTGTTTCTACCACAAGGTGAATTTGTTACAGACTATAATGTCCCTGGGGGGGCGATAATGGAAGTGAATAAAAGGGAGTTCAGTGTAAATATTAGACCTTTCATGATTAGCACCCCGAAATGTTTGGACTCCGTCTCTCATCAGAACCATTTGTAAACCCCATCTGTTCTGGACGACACTCTTGAGCAAACCCGACGCAACTGCGTTGGCCCACCTGTGTGTTGTTTCAAACAGAGACAGACCACTTGTCAGTGTGCCACATTCCTACCTGTTCAGGTGTCCTGTGGGTCCATGGTGCATGCCAAGTGATCAGCCACCAGGTATAAAACATCATCACATGGAACGCTTTAATTTCTTTTTTTTTTTTTTCCTTTTAAAGATAGGCACATAATTTCACTAGACACAACATGAGGGTTATCTTTTCCTGAGGTTTTTCACGCCCTGTGATTTTTCATTAATCTTAATGAAAGGAAATCCATGTATTTTGCCTCAAGTGATTATCCACCAGGTATAAAACACTGTTGCACTGAAAACTTTCTTTTTTTTAATTTGTTTAAAGATAAGGCACATGCATTTCACTGCAAACAACATGAGGGTAGCCTTTTTCTGAGATTTTCTTTTCATGCTCTCTGATTTGTAATTTTGATACGTTTTGCCTCATTTGATCTTACAGACTGGTGAACTGTTTGGAACAAAGATATTTTCATCGTTTTTTTTTTTTTTTTTTTTAACCCACTCCGGACAACTTAAGAGATAACTCATACCTCACGAGACAGCCGCTACACATCAGGCGACTTATGAGATTACTGGGAATAAGTGAACATGGTCCAAGTCCTTCAACAAAACTTTTTTTTTTTTCTTTTTTTTTTTTTTTTCAGTCAGGGATATTATATTCTGCTCATTTTCCTTGTAAACCTTCCTTCACAGAGCTGAATGTGAGTTGTCATTGCATTACAAGGTTCTGGATCATTAATCTTTACCGTACAAGCTGTTTCTTTCTGTGCTTTCTTCACGGCAACCCATGCCAAAGGGTTCAGTTTGTCGCTGAGTCAGAAATGGGTTAAAGTTTCAAAAACTTCGGGTTCTGGAGTGATGTGTGTGTGTGTGTGTGTGTGTGTGTGTGTTTTAATGTTTTTCCACCTTAATTTTTTGTATGCATATATTTCTTAATTTCTGACTTGCTTTCCCCCTAATATGACCTAAGTAAACACTATTTCAACATGGACTCGCCCAGGAGTTGGATGGAACTCTCAGCAACAATCAAACCCACCAAATGACTCCCTCCACATGGGAAACTTCAGTGGGCACCTCTACACTCTCAGCTTAGAGTTTCACAATCGCTCTGTTGTCCTGCTCTGTTTCTTATTTGTATTTCATCAAAAATCAGTACAAAATCTTTATCACAGTGACATGAATTTGTTCACTACAAGCGCGGTGTGGGAAACCATGAGCAGTGTGGTCTTGAAACTCAGCGGATGTGGTGTACTGTACAAGGACTCGTCTGCACGCAGTGACACCTGCTTGATGAAAACGGAACTGAAACGGATATCGTTACACGGCTAATGAAATTAATTATGAAAAAGCAGAGTAAATGCAGTATATGACTGTTAAGGTCTGGTCAAGAAAGGATAAGAGGAATGTGCCCACTGGCATTTACGGGAGAAAATATAAAAGACATCAAAAAAAAAAAAAAAGCAGGGGGGGGGGGGGGGGGGGGGGCAGGAAGAAAGACCGAAAGAAAGACAAGAAGACTACTACCAAGAAAGACATACAATACCAAGACAGACAGCAGTACAACCATACCACACACACACACAAAAATAACAGGGGTAAAACGAAAGACAGGAGGAAGGACAGACAGAGAGCCTGACAAAATAATCTTTTTTTTTTTAATGTGGAATAACTCAGAAACCATTATATGAATCTATAATGGAAACTGGGGAGATGAGGACAACAAAGTGGGAAGGGGGGGGGGGGGGGGGGGGGGGGGGGGGGGGGGAGTGCACGGTATGAACAGCTTCTACAGTTCCTCTGACACTGAACACATTACTGTGATTAATTGTTGCTGTTGTAACCGCTGTTGTTGTTGTTGTTCAATTTGTGTATGTGTGTATCTGATTCGCTGTGTGTGTCTGACAGATGCAGAAAGAGAGAGAGAGAAGAGAGAGAGAGAGCGAGAGAGAATAAAGAGAGAATTTTCGTGTGCACACATGCGCATGAGACAGACAAGACAAGACAGACAGACAGGAGAGACAGACAGACAGACAGACAGACAGAGAGAGCAGAAAGGCTTAGTTCTTTCAATTTTCATGCAAGCTTACATTCAAGTATATGAATGCTCACTTCTTGCATGTCTGCACTGTATATGTATGTTTATCCAATTCTTAAGTATGTATGCATGTGTATGCATTCACATGTGTGTGTGTGTGTGTGTGTGTGTGTGTGTGTGTGTGTGTGTGTGTGTGTGTGTGTGAAATATGTATGTGTGTCTCAGGCATGCATACTTATGCGCATGGGTGACTTGCATGCATGCAAGCAAACTGACACACATGCGTGTGAGTGCAAGTGCCCAAGAATGCATACTTGATCAATAGTAACCTGCAAGTCATATGCTTAAAAACATATCATGTCTTCCAATTACATATACTCCACCACAGAGCATGTTTATTTGTGTGTGCAGTCAAGCAAACACGCAACTATTCACCGATGCATGCTCACATCAGCCCAAACGCACAGCACACTTACCACCAATTATGTCCTTATCATACCCACTGCCTCACTAGAATAAACACAGTCTGATGGGACAGAGAGACCGGGAAACATCAATGAACTATAGATAGCACAATAATGGCCTATCAGCACACTCACTCAATCCATTCAGGACTGGAATCCTGATAGGAAGATAACAAGCCCCTGAAACAGTCTTGCGTGAGAACCCCAACCTAAACTGGGCAAGACTCTTTCCAAAGACCGGACCAGCACCGTGTTAGCTTTCAGTTCATAGTGTATTCATGTACTGACTGACTGACTCAACGCTGATCCAAACATCAGAGTGTTCGTGTGTATCAGAGATAGGATACTGATAAAAAAAAAAAAACAAAACCTGAAGACTCTGTGAGTCTGGAATGCATGAACCTACTACCACTAACACAAAACAGACCTTCACCCTAAAGTCCAATCCTTAAGTTAACTGAATCAAGTTCTATCCATGTGAAGCATGATTTTAAAAAAAAAAAAAAAAAAAAAAAAAAAAACACTTTTAACCTTCACTCACAAAGTATGCTTGCAAGGATTTTTCCTCAAACCCAATTCAGGTCACACAGTTCACGACGGGCAACGGCTCCATCTCCCCAAGTCCCAACTTTCCCCTGACTTTGTAGCCATCACCGAGAGAAGTCACCATGTTGCTGTGGGAACTGGAACACTTCGAAGCCCAGCGGACCAGACAGGCATTCCCCGCTCAGTTCTGAAGAGCTGTTGGTGAAACCTGGACCACATCCCTAATTTGCATCTTCAGTTCTTACCAGGAAACAGGTCATCTTCCCAATGGAAACGGGTCATCTTCCCAATGGAAACCGGTCACCTTCCCAATGGAAACAGTTCACCTTCATACAAACTTATGAATTCAGAGACGTGGGCAGCATCGACAACATGCTCCATGAGGTGAGGCTTCCTCCATTAAAAGACAGCAGGAAGCTGGCGAAACTCCTGCCTCCATTAATGCAGTCTGACTCTAAGGCACAATTCCAGCACTATATCCATGCACGTTTATAAAACCTGCATGAATGACCTGCAAAAAGTTTGGCCTGCAACTTTTGCATATCATCTAAACTCAAATATTAGAGTTCAGCAAGCACCGAACAACACCTCTCTAGATACCTGGTGTCTGACAGCAGAACAGCTGTACAATTCTGCATTGAACAACACACCCCTCTGGATACCTGGCGTCTGACAGCAGGATACAATTGTACAATTCTGCATTGAATAACACCTCCGGATACCTGGTGTCTTGACAGCAGAACAGAGCTGTACAATTCTGCATTGAATAACACCTCTGGATACCTAGTGTCTTGGCAGCAGAACAGAGCTGTACAATTCTGCATTGAGCAACATACACCTCTGGATACCTAGTGTCTTTGACAGCAGAACAGAGCTGCAAAATTCTGCATTGAACAACTCTGTTCTGCTTGTTTCCATCGTATTTGCTTCAACCAATTTTTGACCGTCTGCAGGTATGGGTTCCATGGGGGCCTGAATAGCTCAGTTGGTAGACGGGGGCCGGAATAGCTCAGTTGGTAGTGTGCGGACTCGTGATCCTGAGGTTACGGGTTCGAATTTCAGTACAGGGGGATTTTTCCCTCGGAGTTAACATTGGTTCTGACTCCATTCCTCATACAGTCCTTTGAAAGAGACTATAACTGAGGTTCCGCGTGTGAACACACGCAAAACACCTTGCACACATGTAAAATCCCATCACCAACTTTCAGAACAGAAGGCCAGTTTGGCCGTTGGTATGGATGACATGTTACACATAGCATGCACCTTCCCCGAAGTTGGAGTACGGCTGCCTTAATGGCGGGATAAAAAACGGTCATACACACATATGTTGGTGGACACTCAAAGAAAGAAGAAGACATGCACCTCTGGATACCTGGTGTCTGACAGCAGAGCACAGCTGTACAAACTGTCCCTTTCCCAAACAATCTGTGACTGGAGCCGGCTGGAAGAGGAGATTGTTCAAGTGCCATCGGCCTTTGCAGGTTCATAGGCAGTTGTCAGATTCCCCCCTCAACCTTCCAGCCCCGCCCCCCCCCCCCCACCCCCTACCCCTTCTCACTTCTCTCTCCCCATCCCTGAACCCCATCCAGCCTGTCTCATGAATTTTTCCCTGCGCTGCATTTGTTTTCATTACAAAATAACCAAACTGGTTTCTGCCAGGTATTGATCCTGCTGCTGATGCTGATGCAGTGTGTGTGTGTGTGTGTGTGTGTGTGTGTGTGTGTGTGTGTGTGTGTGTGTGTGTGTGTGTGTGTGTGTGTGTGTGTGTGTGTGTGTGTGTGTGTGTGTGTGTGTGTGTGTGTGTGTGTGTGTGTGTGTGTGTGTGTGTGTGCTGTGTGTGTGTGTGTGTGTGTGTGTGTGTGTGTGTGTGTGTGTGTGTGTGTGCTTGTGTGTGTGTGTGTGTGTGTGTGTGTGTGCTTGTGTGTGTGTGTGTGTGTGTGTGTGTGTTGTGTGTGTGTGTGTGTGTGTGTGTGTGTGTGTGTGTGTGTGTGTGTGTGTGTGTGTGTGTGTGTGTGTGTGTGTGTGTGTGTGTGTGTGTGTGTGTGTGTGCGTTCATGTGCGTGTGTGTGTGTGTGTGTGTGTGTGTGTGTGTGTGTGTGTGTGTGTGCGTGCGTGTGTGTCCTCTGTGTGTGTGCATGCATGTGTGTGTGTGCGTGTGTGTATGTGACTGTTTGTGTGGGAGGAGGGAGGGGGGATTAGATGAGATGCCTTCTCCTTTCCCCCATCGATAAAGCAAAGACCGTCCAGCAGTCCAGACACACTCTCGTTCCCTTTAAGCTAACACCGGGCGGGGAAAGCTAAGGACACAGTGAGTGGGCGGGGACAGACAGAGCCGTGGCAGGGAGTGGTGAAGGGGGTATCACTTTTCCCCCGTGTCAATGGGCACAGAACTGTCTGGCCCCCTCTGGTGCTGAAGTTGCCACCATCAGGCCCAGAAATAGCCTGCCTGGACCGGCCACGCTGGTGCTAAAGCAGGAGGCCAGGATTGGATGCCAGCCCAACGAGGCTGAAGACTGCCCCGGCTATACATGTCTGGGTAGAATATGAAAAAAAAAAAAAAAAAAAAAAAAAGAAAAGAAAAAAAAGCATCAGACAAGGGTTCAATTGGTGTGTGTCCTGGGAATGGGGTGGAGGGAGTTAGGGTGGGGGTGCGGGGGGGGGGTAGGGATGAGGGGTGGGGAAGAAAACAGGCCTGGGCATGGTGCCAACCAATACTGCTCAGAGGTCGGGGCAGCAGACACCGACCTGTGATCTCCTCTTTCAGACCTGTCCCATACACCCCCTTCCCCTGATCCATTCCCCGATTTCCATCATCCACCCCCTTCATTCCCTCCCCCACCTGAAATACCCTGCACACTCCCCTAGATGAGTGTGGCGAATATGTGCATGGAGTAGGACACACGTCAGTGTTTTAGTACAACCCTATACTTCCACACGTGTATGTATTACACATAGATACACACATACATACATACATACATAAAATATTGCCTAGGTTATTGATTTTATTGATATATGTGTGTTGCTTTGAAGACAGAAATCAGCTTTGTACATTTGTTTTAAAAATCAGCACAACTCTGGGTACACCCCTTTCTCACACACTCAACATATGTACTGGATCAAATACTACACGTTTGTGCAATTTCACAAACGATATACACTCACAGATGCAAGCACATGCACACATGTTTAGACACACACAAACACACACACATACACATGCATGCACGCACACACGCATGCACACATGCAAGCACCGCACCGCCGCACACACACACACACACACACACACACACACACACACACACACACACACACTTCTTAAACACATACACACATACCTCATCTAAACAGAAATGTGTCTATTTGTATGCACACACACACACACACACACACACACACACACACACACACACACTTTCATAAGATATCAAAGCAAAACTGATTGGACCAAAGACAAACTGCTCCACCAAACACTCTTCCACCAATGCAAAGGGAAACAAACACAAATCCCCCCCCCCCCCCCCCCCCCCCCCCCCCCCCCCCCCCCATGCATCAATCATTCACTTCGGGAACAAGGGGCGAATGTAGGGATTTTGCTCTCAGTCATAAGCCAGAGGCTCTTTCGAACAAGCAATGAAAGGGATTCAGGCAGTCTCTGCTGCACACAGCCTCACAGCCCAAGGTACACATAAACCCACACAGCAGAACGTGAAGTGACGCTCGTTCATGGCACAGAACAAACCGAGCATTTTAACGAGCGAAGTTCGGACAAGCTGTGTCTTTTTCCAGACACAATGAAACAAACCCACACTTCACCTGTGACATGGTTTGCCAAATGACGACTAACATGTTTTTAAATTGATTTTTTTTTTTGTTCACCTGTTTTCCCCAGAATGTCCTCAAGGAGCGTTCATATTGTCGTTTTCAGTTATACAGGGAAGGAATAATCAGGAGAGAGAACCTGACATCCACCCCCCCCCCCCCCACCCCCACATTCCCCTCCCCCTTCCTCCACCATGCCTGCATTTAAGTCATAGAATTCTGTGACCACTTTCCAACCTCGGTAAACAGACAAGTACATACAATACTCAGACTCACTCTCACATCACGTGATACAGGGGGAATAAGGGTGACAATGTCAGCAGCAGTACTTAGTCTACTTGTTATTCCACCACCAGACTAGACACTTTATGCACACTGTGCGCCCCCCCCCCCCCCCCCCCCCCCCCCCCCCCTGCACACTCTCCCTGGTTTGTCAGGCGGCCAAGGTCTATATTTGTGATGGTGCTGGACCAGGTTCAAGTCTCTGGGGTCCCTTAATGGTACAATTGCGGGTTGGCTTGGTCCCGGTCCAGTCCAGTCCTTACCAGGAACTCTCCACTTGCCAGAAGTCTCGCATACATGTCAGAAAGTTTGGTTGTCTTTTGTTATTTTGGCTTGATACTAACTGAATGTGCGCTCGCTCGCTCTCTCTCTCTCTCTCATTACTATCAATTTTCATGTTCTCTCTCTCATTATTATTAAATATGTTCTCTCTCTTTCTCTCAGTCTCTCACTCTCTCTGTCTCTTGTTTTATACTCTCTCTCTCTCTCTCTCTCTGCTCTCCTCTCTCTCACTCTCTCTCATTATTATCAATTTTTATGTCTCTCTCTCTCTCTCTCTCTCTCTCTCTCTCTCTCTCCATTAATTAAACATGTTCCATCTCTGTGTCTCTTGCTCTTTTCTATGCAAATCTCTCTCTCTCTCTCTCTCTCTCTCTCTCTCTCTCTCTCTCTCAGATTATTCTCCTTAGAGTTCTCTTGGTCTAGGTCTTTACGTCTCATACAAGTTACATCCAGCACTTTCACGTCTTTGCAAAACAACCAATGCACTAACCATGGCACCCACAGACATCCAGACAGAATCGGGTACACACACACACACACACACACACACACACACACACACACACACACACACACACACACACACACACACAAAATGTTAAGAAAAAAAATGCACCACCGCCCAAACACTGAAATGAAAATAACAGGCGTGTGATCATGCATTTCACATCAGACAAGCCAGTGTTCCCACGTACTCCAATGATGATGGCCAGTGCACTCACACAGTGATGATGACCAGTGCACTCACACAAGGACTAACAGCAAGGACCCTTCAAGTGCCTCCAAAGAGCTGTCACTCTGGGTTGCAAAATGACAACTTCTTTGCTCTCGTAGAGGCCTAACAAGCATGTGGGGTTGGGGTGTGAGGGGAATAGGGAGACACAGGGTTGGGGGGGGGGGGGGGGGGGGGAGGAGGAAGAGAGAGATCATACCAGTGCGCTACAAATGCTCTGTGCCAGAACTCTTGGGCTTTTGCTCTTTACGGGAATAATAACTTACTGACAACTGAGGTCACCACATCACGTTAGCTTGCAAATTTCATCAGCAGCAGTTTGAAAGTGTTCTTCCAACCACATATGATCTAGAATATTGCTTCTTTTTTCTTCACGCCTGTAATAAAACTGAAAAAAAAAAATGCGCAATAAAGCATTCTATTACTGTGATAGTTTGTGAATGAACTATATAAACTATAAAATCTCGCACCTTAGCACTAATGCTGTGCTATTAATCACTGGTTAGAGGATGTATGTAAGATATAAATATATGACAGCATGTTATAAGCTTCAATCAGTTTGTATTTAAATTCAGTTATTCACTATCAGAATTTCTATGTAAAACATCATGCCTGCATGCATATGCGTGCGCGCACACAGACACATACACACACAAACACACACACACACACACACACACACACACACACACACACACACACGTCTACCAACTCAACTGTCATCCTTTCACAACAACTTTTTTTTCTTTTTCTAATAAGTGCACACACACACACACACACACACACACACACACAGAGTGAAAGCAGGATGAGAAGCAGTCAGAGTGTGTATAAAAAAGGCACTGTGATTTGCCTGTAATCATCAGTCCTTGGTTTTGTTGAAGAAGGTTTAATACACCGAAAAATTTTTCCTGCCACTGCCTGGGTGTTGGCTGCTTTTTTCATCCTACAACACACACACACACACACACACACACACACACACACACACACACACACACACACTATTATTGATGCATGACTCATCTTCACACCACCACCACATGTCATAAGCATCGAATGTCCTCCTGCATGTATGTGGCAGGGGACCTGAACAAGGTCTCTGCTGCTTGATGGACCCTGACATCGATCAACCAGTTAAAACAGCAGCGGTAATTCCACAAAACAAACATGGCAACAGTTTCTCTGTGCACCAGACAATGAGCAACAAAATCAATTTAGGGGCTCGTTTATCGACAAGCACTGAAGTGGTGTCAATCTCAACTTCTGTGAGCGTGTGCAAACGCGCATGCGCGCACGCGCGCGCGCACACACACACACACACACACACACACACACACACACACACACACACACACACACACACACACACACAATGACACATGCACTGTACACACACAGTGTGCACACACACACACAGTGTGCACACACACGCACACACATGCACGTGCACACACACACACACACACACACACACACACACACACACACACACACACACACACACACACACAAATTGATACTTTAGCATACATCTTACTAACAATGTACAGAACACAAAAAATGATCATATTATAAAAGAAATCAATTAGTTTTGAAAACAAAGTTATTACACAAAATCCCGCATGTAGCAAGACATAGGGAACATAACCAGATTCCCAATTGACAGTCAAGCGTCCTAAGGTTTGTAGTTAATGATTATAGCTAAATTTCACAATTAATGCTGCAGCAGCTGTGTGCACACCAATGAGTCACTAAATCAGTAAATGGCTCATATTGAACAGCAATGACCTGTGTCAGTCTCAAGTCTCACCTGATGCAGCCACATGCACACACACACAGCCACACATATATATATAACACACACACACACACACACACACACACACACACACACACACACACACACATATGATCACATGCACACATATGCATACACACATGCACACATACGCATTCATGCATACACACATGCACACACTTGCACCCATACATACACACACACACTGAAAGAGAGAGAGAGAGAGGGGGGGGGAGAGAGAGAGAGAGAGAGAAGTATATTTGTGTTGTGTTTTTCTTGTACATTTCTAACTCCAGGTCAAGTTTTCATTTGTTAATGATTCAGCCTGGAGGGAGGCGAGGAAAGGGGAGGGGGAGGTGGTTTCTACACTCTTCTGGCTCAGTGAGAGCTGAAGGCCTTCAGGATTTCAAGGACCTTACAAGCATTATTACTATGGACAGCCTGCAACCTCTCTGAGAACAAATCATCTGAAGAGCTTTAGTCAAGTGCTACTTCTACGAAGCAGGCATGGGCAGTCTGTTGTGCCATTTTCAATCCAAGTTCTTATGTTGTGTCCCTTACCCCTCAGTCATTCCATCCAATGATCTATCTATCCATGACTGATCTTTCTATAGCCCAGAAATGCCACTCCAATATTTCTAGGTGCCAATATCCACCACCACCACCCAAAAAATAAACAGTGGCTATAAAGTATGATTAAGAACCGCTCAATGATGTACTGAGTTCTGCAAGTGCCATTTTCTGTTTTTCGAAATGAAATCACAGGCATTCCACAAAATCAATAAGCTAACATGACAAGTCCACTTGTTCCAGTTTAATAATAATAATGTTAGTATTAACAAAATCAATAAGCCAACATGCAAGTCCACTTGTTCCAGTTCAATAATAATAATAATGCTAGTATTAACAAAATCAATAAGCTAACATGCAAGTTCACTTGTTCCAGTTTAATAATAATAATAATGCTAATATTAACAAAATCAATAAGCTAATATGACAACTCCACTTGTTCCAGTTTGAAAATAATGTTAATAATAATTCACATCTGTGGCAAATTCCTATTCAGTCATCTGCTCTACACATTTTTTTTACGAATGAAACAAAAGAAAACAAACTGACTCTCTACAATGAAAACTCTTCAGGTGCTACCCCTTCCTCCTCCCTACTCACCCCCCCACACATGTTGGGGCATGCATGCACGCACGCACACACACATGCACGTACACACGCACACACGCACGCACATACAGATACACATAAACACGTGCCTGCGCACACATGCACGCACACACACACACACACACACAAGCATGCACGCGCACACACACACAAACTCACACTTGACACAGACACACACGCACGCACGCACGCATGCACGCACGCACGCACACGCACACACACACACAAACACACACACACACACACACACACACACACACACACACACACACACTGGACTGGCTGATAACTGATAGGAATGGAAACCTATGTCATGATGAATAGTAGCAAGGGACTTTACACTTGCTGAAACTGGGAAGTACATGTACAGTTTATAAGCCGGATTTGTACTGAATCAGACTGTGGCAGAATGGCAGGCAGTTTGTTCCCTCCTGAAGGAGCCTGATCAGAAAAGGACCCACAGACAACAGTTCACTTTTCTCATCAGCTCTGGGATTTTATTCATGATCAATCAGAACTGAGCAAAACTGAAGCACTAGAATGTACACTTGAAAAGTTTCGATGAGAAGAAAGAGACAGTTCCAGATATAAACCAAAAAAAAACCCTGAAAGCTTGTATTTAATTCTATCTGAGACAGGTAGCCAGAGGAGTGAGCAAAGAAGCAGAGACAAGTGTTCAGACTCAGAGGCAGAAGATTTGAAAATTGCACAGGCAGCACTGTTCTGAGTTCTTTGAAGCTTACAGTGTTAAGCAGGTGTTCAGGAATATGGGCAAGAATAGAATCACTGCGATCCTGACAAAGAGGAATGCTTAAGATATAATAAGAAGCTTCTTAAAGCAAGCACGCAGAAGGTCCGTCTTGTCAACATTTCGGTTCAGTCGCTTCCAGTTTTCGTTCTTTTAATCCCAACACATTTTTCTATTTTAAGAATCATGAAGAATCTGGAAACAGATGGATAAAAAAAAGAAAGAAAGAAAGAAAGAAGGAAAGAAGAACAACAACTGAAAGGAAGAAAGGAAGGAAACATAAGACTTCAGGAAGCAGTTTCCAAACAAAGTCAACTTAGGAAACGTAAGAATTAGGAAATGTAAGAATTAGGAAATCATACATGTAAGAATTAGGAAATGTGTAGAGAAAGGAAAATGTCGAGAATTTCCTCTTTCAGTTTTACCCAAGAACACTAGAAAGGTGTCCCAATAACTGGCCCAATGTTCGTGACCTAACTGCACCATCAAGTCCTGCTCATTGTCTTCATGGTGCAGGGAAAATAATGAAGTAATCGTCCACTTCCCGACAGCTGGGGAGCAAAAAGTTCACAGTCACTGAGTCAGTCTGAAGGGGAGGAAATGTGGGATGTAAACATGAGAATTAAACATCAAAGAACAAGAGTTGCTTCCACAGTTCTAGGTTCCATGGAAATAACATTTCTAAAATGAGGGGCTGTGTGATTCAGTGGATTAAACAAGCACATCAAAAACATATTCAGCAATGATGCAAATTTTTATTCTTTGTTCATCATAACCTGACTGAAACCCATCAACATGTAATTTTTACTGTCATCTTCGGAGTGCTAAGCACAGCAAATGAAGTTATTGTTTATGATTTTGTAACTTAATAATTTTCATGGAAAAATATGAATCTTTTCAATCTAAACTTTGATATTTCACGAATATAAACAAATTTCAGTGCATAAGACAAGAACATTTTCTTTTCATATGATATTTCAATTATGAACCAACTTGCTTAGAGGTGTGGTGATTATGCTAATTATTTCCAAACCAGGACAGCAAAGGGAAACAAACGAGTCGAATTAACAAGGCAGCCTGGTCTTAGCAAGATTAGTGAAGTTGACGCTGTGGTCCTGTTTTCCAGCCAAACAAGAATTAAATCAATATGTAATACCCCTAGCCTATATCTTCATCAGTACCTTGTCACCTGAGCATCTAAAATACCAGTAAATCACCATTTAAATGCAAACCTCAAGGAGTTTTCTCACACACACACACACACACACACTCTCTCTCTCTCTCTCTCTCTCTCACACACACACACACACACACACACACACACACACACACACAGAGTGCACACACACACTCTCTCTCTCTCTCTCTCTCTCACTCTCTCTCTCTCTCTCTCTCTCTCTCTCTCTCTCCAGCCCTGATGTGGGCCTTTAAGGTCGGCTGGGCTATAAGCAACATTACCTTATCTTACTCTCTCTCTCTCTCTCTCTCTCTCTCTCTCACACACACACACACACACACACACACACACACACACACACACACACACACACACACACAGAGTGGGAGAAACCCTGCCTATCACCAATGCTTCTCTACATCCCCCATCCCAAGGTTACATGTACACCAATGTTTTCTTGGTCTCAATTTAGATTTTCACAAAGGATGATTTTTTTTCCTTCCCTTCTGCAGTACTCTGGTGTGCTCCGAATGTCAATCTATCTTAAGCGTTGGCACTATACGATCATAACTATGGCAACCCTTTCCTAAGATGTCACTTGTCAGAGATAGCAGCCTGAACTTCAGACATTCATAAAAATTTAGACACAAATTACAGGAATGTTTGAGAAGACAAGAACTGATACATCATGACACAGATTATGTCAGTAACACTTCAATCTCTAAAGGTGCAACATGATGTTCCTTTTTTTTTCTTTTTCTATGTTGATTCTGTGAGATCTCTGAGGGTCAGAGAGCTCTGGTCAACTTTCATGTCGTTTTTAGTCCCATTTAGTCCCAACGTCAATTAAGATCAATTAAGATGGCCAAACTCCACCTTCAGCGTTTGACCACTTGATGTCGAAACATGACGCCAGTGTCCATGTGATGGACTGTTCTAAATTGTATGAAGGCTGGAAAGGATACTAAATGAATGTGTGCATGACCCTGCCTTTTTTCTTTGGCCTGTTCTTTTATAAAGGCTGGAATGGATCATCAATGAATGTGTGCGCAACTGTCTTTTTTTCTTTTCTTGTTTTTTTTTTGTTTTTGTTTTTGTTTATGTCCTTTTTTTTTAACACGTATGCATGTATTCACAGCAGACCTCAGTTTCAAGTCGCGACCGAATGACCTTGACAAATGGACTACTATGCATATGTTGACTCCGCTAAGAAAATGTCCATTAACCTCGCCGTCTCAAGTGACGACTGAACCAAGATCCCTGGGATAAAGAGAACAATACTTCATCCACTCAACCATCCAGGCCCTACTACAGGATTCAATGCCATCGCCTCAGCAACAGGCCTCACAGTGAAACCTACTGAGGCACATGGCGGGCCCTGAGGACTCCCATCGTCCTCCCTCCCTTCATGATACAGTGTAAATGGACTCCCAGTGCTGTCCTGAAAGGCCCGACTTGTTTCAACAACCAGAGATCTATTCAAAGTGGCTCCAGCCCTTATAATCAATCAATCACCACCCTAGCATTAGTGCCAAGTGCTCACTGTTCTAAACTGGAAGCCAGGCTGGTTTACCAAGTACCTCCCAGGCAACCTCAACACTGTGACCAAACTTGACCTTGATTTACCCCCCCCCCCCACCCCCCCCCCCCCCCTCCTCCTCCCCTCCTCATGAAGACTACTCCAAGGCTACAGTCTCCATCATGTAGCCTGCAGCACTATTTATTGTGTACACACACACAATGGAGGCTTAGATTCCAGGGCTCCAACAATGCCAGTCAGTCATCCCTCTGATGCCATTCATTATGTGACTTACAGACGCTGGACAATGACTGTAAGATTGTTTAATTAATATCATCTCATTCCCGTGACCAAAGTGGTCATAGGTGGAACTTGAGAGACATGAAATATTATGGCTTAAACCAAATCTTAAAAAGCCAACCATCAAGATTCTGCTTTTTCATCATCATAACAATATACACAATCATGTAACTGACACTTTACTGTCATTATCATATATCAGTATCACTGATTGTCGATACAATCATTACTTAATTAGAATATTATCTCAATTATTATTGATTTCTTCTTTGATGATGTGTTCACAACTTGCTGCTGGAGATTGCACACTGTTTGAAAAGATTTTGCCACTTTCATTTCAAGTTCAGGTCAGTTCACTTGTGAAGGTAATAAACATTAGGTCTCTAAAATCTGTAAAAAAAAAAAATAATAATAATAATAAAAAATTCAGTAAATGTTACACTAGAAATTGTAGTACTTATGATTCAACTTCCCTAGTGTTAACGCACCATATGACCAAGTTCTTTCATTGAAAAAAAGAGAAAAAAAAAACTGTTACAGTTAATGTGAGCTTACTACATGACTTGTCTCCATAACAGTGATCGCCCAAGTACTCAGTAGTTTTTAAAACCAGTTCGGCAAACTCAGCCCTAGCAAATGGGTGAAGCAGAACCAGTACCTGATCACAGCAATCAGTAAAGGTCAAGTACTATGAGCGACACTTTCAGCAAGTGCTGCCAACTTACACTAGTCATAGTAAGTATGCAGTATTGTTGTCGGTAATGCAATGTTTTTGTCGGTATTTCGTCATCCGAACTGGTTGACTATTGGAAATTATCGGTAAAAACAAATTCTTATTCTATGAACAAGTTTCTCTCTCTCTCTGTCTCTGTCTATGTCTGTCTGTCTGTCTGTCTGTCTGTCTGTCTGTCTGTCTGTCTCTCTCTCTCTCTCTCTCCATTCCTATTCGTTTCCAGGCTATGAACTCTGCGGTTTACAACTAGTGATATATTTTTGTGTGTGGGACCCGTTTTTAATCCCACCATTATTCAAGACAGCCACATTTCACCTTTGAGGATGGTCATACATGACCTTGGTGTGTGCTGCTTCATTTCATGTCATGACTCCTCCATTTAGTCCACAACATGACCTACTCCTTTCTGTGAGGTGGACACTGGAACGGGATTCAAAGTGTGTGAAGATGACAGATTTTTTTATACCTTCATGCACTGGACCTCATATGACAGGTTTGGAGTTTGTGCCCTCATGTGAACTCTGAACATGATTTTCTTCCAGCCTGGGTCTCTAAAGAAGTCCTGAATCAAACCCCAGACTTTGAAGCAACAGCCTGACGCTATACCCGCTGGACCAAGCGCAGGGATTTCCCCACAGATGTGAATCAATTGCATGCAGTGCCTTAAACAAGTTTACATTCAAAAAAAAAAAAAAAAAAAAAAAAAAAAAAAGCATCAATGAATGAATGGATCTTCCAACGCTTCCAATGACTGAAAACAGTACAGCTTACACATGTGACCCCAGTGTCAATTATTTATCAATCCAAAAGCAAGTAACTGTCAAGCAAAGCATGTGGGCTTTAATCTCCAAATCTGTCATGAATGTTTGATTAGATCACTTGACACCTCTCAGCTCTCTTTTCATTCATGAATACTT
>JADBJO010000859.1:415000-437500 GCA_016801955.1 Conus betulinus
GCTAGGTATTTTTTTTCTTTGTTTGTGTGTGTGTGTGACACTGTGTGTATAGGTGAATGAATCGTTCAGACACAAGAAATCAGATCGATACCAGACGGATCAAGTACAGCGATGATTCTGGAACTGCCAATCATAGGAAGGGGGAGAAACTCTGTATGCTCTAAATTCATAAGCGGTATTACAGACACGGTTAACTCCCATGATAATTGAACGTTAAATCTTTACAGTGTTGCATCTCCCTGTCTTTGAAACTTATCCATAAACTGATTAAAATAAAAGGCTAAAGGCCAAATATAATGAACCTCTCTGTAAAACGCAAATTTCGATGAATTCTGAGCACTGGTGACTTGAAATAAACCCAGGTTCAATAAACTCTACAGACATCCTCGTACCCGGTTGTCCATGAACATCACAGCTACGAGACTTAACAATCCTCCGAGACACGAGTCCAGCCGACAAATCAGCGGCCCTTCCATCGGTAACGTCACCATGCAGAAGCGATATCCTTCTACTTCTCTATTCAAACTTACAAAGCGATTCCTGACACCATTCTGCTGGCACGGCAACTGTACTGCTCTCTCTTAACTGAACGAGTAGGCATACAAAAAAAACTTCCAGGAACCAGTCGGACTGAGACAAACACCTCTCTCTCTCTCTCTCTCTCTCTCTCTCTCTCTCTCTCTCTCTCTCTCTTCTTCTTCTTCTTCTTCTTCTTCTTCTTCTTCTTCTTTTTTTTTTTTTTGTTTTTTGGCGTGGACAGGATAAAAAAAAACTTCCTGGAACCAGTGGGAGAGAAAGACAAATCTCTCTCTCTCTCTCTCTCTCTCTCTCTCTCTCTCTCTCTCTCTCTCTCTCTCTTTCGTTTTTGGTGTGGACAGGGTGATGCGCAGGTCCAACTGACAGGAGTGTCCCCCTGAGAAGTTCCAATGCCAGGGTTATGCACTGTGGACCGTCTTCTTCAACAAGGCCACTCAGTTTCTGCTGACGGCAGGGAATGCTCAGGGATGGGGATGCGCCGAAGGCCTGGACAGTGTTGAATCAGTTTTGTTGTTGTTGCTGTGTTGTTGTTTTTATTGATACTCCTGCGGACATCCCTGTATAAACAGGCAAGGATCAATCTCATCTACCCAACAAAGGGAGCGGAGTTTCGTGCGTACGACCGTTTTTATCCCGCCAATAAGGCAGCCATACTCCAACTTCGGGGAAGGTGCATGCTATTGTAACGTGTCCTCCATACCAACGGCCAAACTGGCCTTCTCTTCCGAAAGTGGTGATGGATTTTACGTGTGTGCAAGATGTTATGCGTGCGTTCACACACGGAACCTCGGTTTATAGTCTCATTCGAAGGACTGTATAGGGAAATAGAGTCACAACAAAGATAACTCCGAGGGAAAAATCCGCCTGTACCGAAACGGCCCGGCGGAGATTCGAACCCGCAACCCCAAGATTACGAGGCCGGCGCTCAACCACTGAGCTATTCCGGCCCCCTGTTGAATCAGTAAGGCTTTTTCTCCCAGCGCCTTCCTGGATCTTGTCTTTTACGCCTGGTGATGCTGGAAGCTGTGCCCTGTCTGGTTTGTTTGTACGTCATGCTTGCATGTCTTCTCGCTTGGTGGGCAAGGTCTGGGGTGTCCCTGTCCATGGATTCTATGTGACAGGGGTGGTTACTGCTGCAGAAGTCCTCTCCACCCAGCACAGCCTCAGTTCAAGGCCGTTCGCGTGTGGCTGAAGAGCCTCTCCCCCACCCTACCCTTCCCCTCCTCAGAAGTACTGTGCGCAGGTCCATCCAGCAGAATGGACACACCCTGGCAGTTGCTCATCTCAGCCATAATGTAGCCATGGGGCTAAAAATACCGTATCTGAACCACCCTAAAAACAGAACATGTTGCCTGAGAGCAACGGGGAATCCTCCTTTTCCCTATTCCCCACCCGTAAGAAGAAAAGCGTACAAGTATGCAACCCATGGATAACATTCAATGAATATAGTCCTCATCCCGTGATTTGCCAGGAAACAACGGTGAGAAATCTGTCCTTCCACACGGTCCTCCTCTTTGACTGCTGTGCCCATCTCTACTGATGGTCAATGGAAAGGGGCTTCACACAGACTGGGCTCCAAATCCAACCTGGTGTTACAAATGGATCCCCTCCCACTGTGGTGTTATGG
The DNA here is from genome assembly GCA_016801955.1 of Conus betulinus. Classification (NCBI taxonomy): domain Eukaryota; kingdom Metazoa; phylum Mollusca; class Gastropoda; order Neogastropoda; family Conidae; genus Conus; species Conus betulinus. The sequence continues at coordinate 417,165 of JADBJO010000859.1, forward strand.
GCTACGAGGAAGCCGACAAACTTTCCAAGCGAGGCAGCAAAGAGAAGAAAAATGTCCACCAGATGGCATAGGAAGAAGTCAAGACCTTAAACTGAAGCCATTTTAGCTGAGAAACACGTGGAGACAGCGTCTGCATATAACGCCTGGGGAGGATGGTATAAGAAGCTGGAAAGGACTTAACATGTTTAGACTGAGAATGGGATATTGTCAGTTCTGATCACCTCTTCAAACTGAGGATCTCTCGTAGAAATCTCAGGCGACTCTGCTTCAGTTCACAGACAATGGCTCACATGTCTCGGTGTGGTTCCACCATTGACATCCTGCGACAGGACACGTGGCTCAGCGATGTAGAAGCCTTGGGGAAACGCTGTTAGCACTGGAGATGTCACAGAGTCCTGTTAACAGACTTCTCTAACAGCATCGGACTGCCGATTTAGCATGGCCAGGAACACAGTACAAGTCCTCCCCAATCATACAATGTCTTTTTACTTTGCCTTCCTTCCTTCCTTCTTTTTTGTGACCACAGTCATGGTTGGCTAATCTGTTACTAGTCGGGGATCTGCGGGAAACCCCCTAATCTACAGAAAAGAACAAGTCGATAGATTGTGTCATGGACTACCGACTTCCCAACCAGGAATCTGTGACACTATCGATCCTCTTTTTCTTCTCTGTAGATTAGGGTTCGATTCCCATCAAAGCCATTTATTTCTGTCCCGACTGGCCCTTACCCAGAGTCGAGTTTGCTATGGGCTCAGCTGGTATGACTTGACTTACCACCATTCAAAGGATGTATCTCTGGGAGTATTGCTCACATTTCCTGACCAACACTGCAGGTATCTGTATGTCTTGGGCCTGGTTGATGAAGGGATGTATCATAAAAGTATGCGGTGCGGAGTACAGCCCTGCATACAGTCTGAGACCTAAATGGAAACCCACAGCATTATCTTCATCAACCCCATCCTCACTGACCAGCATTAAAAAAGAAATCGATGTCTGTGGCCCTTACTGCCCTGCCTTCATGGTGCCTGATCTCAGCGTTGATGATCTCTTCATGTCTATGGCCTTGGATCGGCTCTGTCGGGGTCACCATTATCGGTAAACTCATGGGGACATGGAGGCACCCACTGGAGCCAGAAGCTCACGCTGACTCCACAGCAGAGCATTTCTTGTTGTCAGTAGGGTTTAGTAGGTGGTGTCTTGCGTATGTTGGATCAGAACAGCTAGGCGCCAATGGACACGACCGAAGTAACTCAGCAGCAACGTGGTGTCTCTTCTGGTGGGTTGCCTCATGACGACTAGATACTGACTGCTCCATGTGGGTTGCTGGTGCAGGAGCTGTGGCGAGACGGACCAGGCTGTGACTGTGAATGAGGCAGCGGAGAAGGGCGCGGAAATGAGCGGTGTGATTGCAAGGTGGCACACACACACACACACACACACACACACACACACAGAGACACAGACAGACACACACACAGGAGAGAGAGAGAGAGAGAGAGAGAGAGAGAGAGGTACACACAAAAAACAGGGCCGAATCAAAGTGGGGGGGTGGGGGTGGGGGCTTTGGGGGCTGCAGCCTCCTCCCTTTTTCTCTCCCCTCAAAAAAAAAAAAAAAAAAAAAAAAGAAAAAAGAAAAAGGAAAAAAAAAAAAAATCTCAGTGGGAACCCACTTCACGGCACCTCTAGCCGGCCCTCTAGCCTACCCATTGAAAGACAACACATTCATGAATGATTTCTTTTTTTTTTTTTTTTCCAAATTTTACTGTGTTGGTTTGTTTATTTCACTGTCCTACATTTTATTGACTCTTATTGCGTAAAAAGTCACTGACAAGCGACGTCATCGATCTTCCTGTCCATGCGCTCACTTTTCAAAATGCCGAAAAGAAAACCTCTGAGGCCTGCTGATGCCGCAGGAACTAAAAGGTTCCAGCAATTCTGGAGAACGCCAAGTAAGGAGTATCTTAATTACTGATAACCAAGAGCCAGATATATCATAATTGAATGGGTATGTGATTGTCAGTTGTGGAGATTCTTGGCGTTTCACGTTTGGCGCATGAGCAGATCTAGACCCCAGTACTAAAAAAGCAGACGATTGATTTTGCTCAGTGCTAGGACGCATTGTCGTGACACATCACAGCCGAACATTACGCCCCCAAAAGTTCCACATCAAAACTGGCAGATCAAAGGCAAATTAGAAAGGTTGTGGTATAAATGGGAACGTATACAATTGGATTAAGAGCTTTCTTTCTAGTGGAATATAAAAGGGTGAGAGTTGGAAATAATTATTCTTCAAGTATTGATGTTTTAAGCGTTATTCCGCGGGGAAGTACTCTTGGACCTATTCTGTTCACAGTTTTTATAAACGACCTGTCGGAATGTGTAATTAGTACATGTAAAATATTTGCAGATGACACGAAAATATATGATTCTGTAAGTAACCATCTAAAGTTACAAGATGATATTGATAATCTGATTATGTGGAGTGAAACATGGAATTAATATTTTAATCCAGGTAAGTGCAAGATTAGGCTATACATTATGGAAAAAATAACCCGGAATATACATATACAATGAAATACAATGATGATGTCTCAAATATTGATTCCGTTTTAGAAGAAAAAGATCTTGGTGTAACATTTGATAACAGTCTGAAATTTGATTAGCACATAAACAGTGCAGTGATGAAAGCTAACAAAATGCTTGGTATAATTAGACCGTCTTTTTCATATTTGGATACTGAAGTTTTAACAATACTATATAAGGCATTAGTTAGACCCCACCTGGAGTATGGAAATGTGATATGGTGCCCTTACTTAAAAAGGCAATCAGCGAGTACTGAGAAAGTGCAAAAAAAAAAAAGCTACCTTGTTAATTAAGGAGTTTAAACATATGAGCTATGCACATAGATTGCGAAGGTTAAATTTACCATCATTTAAGTTCCGATGAATAAGGGGAGACTTGATTGAGACTTACAAGCAATTTAATGGACTTAACAGTACAAATTTTAACAGATTTTTTCAACTAACCTCAAATCAAATTACAAGAAATTCTGATAACAAAATCCAAATTAAATATTGTCGCACTAATATTAGAAAATTTCTTTTAGTAACAGAATGGCACCATATTGGAACAAACTACCTGCACACATTAAAAAGCAAAAGGTTTGAATACTTTGAAAAACCTTCTGGATACTAACGCAAAGTTAAGTATGTTAAAATACCAATTTGATTGACAGAATAGAGTAAAATATATCCTGAGCATATGCATGCATTATGCAACCACTGCTTATTATATAAATAAGATGATTGGGACACTAAAAACTGTGAGGCTATAAGTGAACTGAACTGAACTGAACTATTGTGACTTAATTATTAGGCTATTATCAACTTCAAGCGCTGCAGGGGTAATCGAGGTTTAACATTCTGGAAACTGCAACTAGCTGTGACTATTGAGAATGACATATTTCAGAATTTTTGTACTTCACCTGGAACGGGGTGACGCACATGGGCCAAAGACGACACTTGCTGCTCCAATTCATTGAAGCTTGTTGGGATGGTGAAGGGGGAGGGGGAGAATGTGAGGGGTGGGGGGTGGACATTTCAGTGTGAGGAGCAATTGGACTGAAGATAAATAGCATTTCCCCAAGAAAAGCATAAAATTAGTTGTGTTTTGTTAGTTTCCTGTCAAACACTGACTTTTCCGTGTTAATTCATTGCATTCTTGTTAGGATCTCAGATTCCAGTCATACTGACAGCGTTGTGGATGCCTTTGCAAAGAAGTTTCGCACAAAGATAACACTTAAAACGACAGATCTCCTTGCATCTGAATATTGACTCATATTTCACCCTTCAGACTGAGTGTAATAGTGAAAAACTTTCCAGTTCTATTTACAGTTCACATTTCAAATTTAGGCAGATTGTGTGGACAGGTGGGTCTTCAGGGCCTTTTAAATTTTGAACGATGAGCAGACTTGCTGTTTTTCAGGGCAAGTGGTAGGGGATTCCACACTACTTCTTCTTCTTCTTTCTTCCTAAAAGACTGGTTCACTCAAAAACGAGTCGGTCACCAACGCACATGTTAAAAAGTAAAATAAAATGAAAATAAAGTGCGACTCAGCCTGTTGGCCCCTGGAGCGAAATTTGGCCACAAGGGGTCGCACACGATATTCAAAAGTTAAAAGCAATGGCCAGATTCAGGCCCAGGTAACCATAAAATATCTGGGCAAGTTAAAATAGAAAAATCAGTCAATATGCAGATCTCAAAGACTGTCGTATCAATTTGATTTTTAAACGAGACTGCATTTGTGGCAATCTTGATGGCACCCGGCAGTGAGTTCCACAGCTGTACAGAACTAGGATAAAATGAATGTAGGTGTCTGTCAATATTTGATGCAGGTATGGCATAAGATTGACTGCCACTCCTGGTCTTCAATACTAGTTGTTCCATTGGGATATCAATTAGTTTAGCTCTGCCTTTGAAGAAGATATTAAGTTTGATAAAACTCTTCTCTCTTCTAAAGGTTTCCTTTCTAATTTCCTCATGTTCTTCCTACATTCCTAGTATTCCCCTTCTCTCTGATATGGTTCCCCGTTACGAACCGTGCTGCTCTCTTCTGAACCTTTTCGAGGTTATCAATGTCCTTTAGATGGTAAGGATCCCAGACTGAGCAACCGTATTCCAGTACTGGTCAAACCAGTGTTTTGTAGCAGTCGTCTTTAACCTTTTTGGGCAGTCGTTGATATTCCTGTATAAGAAAGCTAGGATGTTATTTGCTTTCTTACATACTAAATTGTAATGTTCTTTCCATTTGAGACGACTGTCTATAATCATGCCTAAATATTTTGCAGCATTGGTTTCTTTAAGAATAGTATTGTGAATAGAATATTCTGATCTAGTTGGTGAGGGTTATATATACACAACACTTGGCACTTCTGGGGATGAAATTCCATTTTCCCGAGTTCTTTCCCACTCTTGTAAAGCGTTTAGATCTTCTTTCTTGTAGAATGTGTGTATGATTCTTGCTTCCGATTGTTCTATATACTAAGCTGTCATCTGCAAAAAGCCTTATAGTAGTTCCAGGAGAGAGATTTCTGCTTATGTCATTCATATAAATTAAGAACAACAAGGGCCCCAGAACAGTTCCCTGTGGTACACCTGACACAAGACTGGTTTACAATGGGATGACGACCCTTCCACAACAACTTTCTGCGTTCTCCCAATGAGGATGATCTAGACCATTTTAGCAAAGAACCGTCAATGCCAGTGTGTTCTAATTTAAGCAGCAGGGCCCTCATGGTCAACCTTATCAAAGACTTTAGAAAAAATAAAATTGCATCTATTTGCTGTCTGTTGTTAAGACAGTTATTAAAATCACTGAGACAATGAGAGTTGCTATAAGTTGAGTCTCACAACTCCTTCGCTGTCTAAAACCATGCTGGGCGTTATTTAAAAAGTCATGTTTGTCAAGATGGTCCATTATGCTACTAAGTACTATATATTATGTGTTCAAGTAGTTTTGCTGATATGGATGTAAGAGATACTGGTCTATAGTTCTCTGCTTTTGTTTTGTCACCCTTTTTGAATAAAGGAACAATGCTAGCATCTTGCCACTCATCAAGTATTACTCCCTGGTCCAGTGAAGCTTGGTACAGTAGTTGGTATACCTCAGTCAATTCATTGGCACATAATTTAAAAGGTTGCCAGGAATGCCATCAGGACCAGTAGCTTTGTTTTCATTGATGTTGGTCAGTAACTGCTTTGCTTACTTTGATATTTTGCATTCAGGGAGCTTATCATCATCCTTTAGTCTAATGTTAATAAAGGCTTGGGATTTGAGAAAACCGAACAAAACTGATTGTTTAGTAGATCTGCTTTTCCTTCAGGGTCCTGTACTAGGTTATTCTGGTTGTTTTCTCAGGTCTGGAATCCCAATGTTGTCCTGTCTCTTACTCCTTATGTAAGACCATAATTTCTTGTTTTGATGACCACCTTCTGAAATCATCGAATTAGCATAATTGGAGTGAGCAAGCCTACATTCTCTCTGACACTTTCTCTTAATAGGTTTATACCTAGTTAGTAATCTTTCTGAATTAGGGTGTAGTTTCAATTTCTAATAAAGAACCAATGTTTCCTTCTCAACAAACGTTTAGCTTTTGTATTAATCCATGGTAGGTGGTTCTTGCTTGAAGTTATTTTAGTAGGTATGTTGTCATCCATATAAATTCCAAGTTAGTTTTTATACACTTCCAAAGGTCACTGACATTATCTTTAACACTATGACTAGTATGAGACCTCAAGATGACTGAAATCATGAGTATCCCTGCATAATTTTGGTAAGTCTGCTTGGTTCCAGAGTCTGATGGTATGTTTAGGGGGGTTTGAAAGGGTTGAAAGTTGCTCTCTAAGAGAATTGTCATGATTGCCCAGGCCTGCAATTAATTCCTGATTGCCTAAAGTGCCTGGACAATTGGTAAAAAATAAATCCAAGAATGTATTGCCACGTGTTGGTATTTCAACTGACTGCACTAATGCAAGGTCTTTGGTGGTATCAAAAAACTGAGAATTAATGTTTTTATTGTATTGATTACCAAATATGGCATCTTCACGCCAATCAATATCGGGTAAGTTGAAGTCTCCACCAATCCATAATATTGCCTTCTTATTGGCCAAAACAATGTCCGAAATGTCTCTGCAAATAGACGAACATACATTTTCATCTGAGTCTGGAGGTCTGCATACTGATCCAACAATGACAGGTCTCTTATTCTTAAAAATTAATCCCACAAAATAAACTTTCACTATTTTTGCCTTGATAAAAAACTCACTGGCTAAGTTCTTCTGAATGGCAATCAAAACTCCCCCACCTTTTTTTCTGAGTCTGTCCTTTCTATAAATATCAAAATCCTTCATTAGAAGCTCGCTGCTGGATGTTCCAGTTTCTAGCCAAGTTTCTGTTCTTGTTACAACATCAATATTTTTTTCGGTGACTAAATTACTGAGTTCTTTCTTTTTCTTGACCAGTGATTGAAAGTTTACGACTGTGCATTTGTCTTTCTCTTTGATGATTTGGAGTTCGGTTGCACTTTATGATTTAGGATTTTATCAGTTTTAGAATCAGGGGTGGAAGCAAACTTAGGACAGAATTTCAATTTATCTTTAGGGGATCAGTCTGGTGAGATAGGATCAAAACGATTGCTTTCTAAGCTGCAATCTTCAATAGAATCTTCAAAAAGTCTTGAACTAAAGTTTGGAAGCCCGCAGGTAAAACACAGTAGGTTCCATATTGGAGAAAGAACGAACACCAAGTGTCTTCTTATTGGTGCTTCCATCACTCACACTTGGAATTTGCAAGTGAAGCTGATTTGCTGAGCAAAGACTGCGCTGCGGCTGATGCACTGAAATAAGCTCTTGAAACTGTGTATAGTAAGAACAAACTGATTTCTTTCAAATTATATGCCAGACTTTTAAAGCTTGGTGTCCGGTTCAGTGCTGTGGTTGGAGGACTGGTCATGCACGATCTGTGACAGTGTGGAGTGGACTGGTATATATAGCAGCAGTTGGGATCGTTCAGTTTGCATGGGAATGCAAGCAAGCTGTGGTTAAAAGGTAGGCATGCATTTTCTTTCAACTTACAAAGATGCTGAGGAAAAGAGTTGAGAAACAGTCATGTCCCATATATATATATATATATATATATATATATATATATATATATATATATATATATATCATGCATGCTCTTTCACTGCAGAAATGTCAGTTTGGAAGCAGTATGATAATAGAGTGGGGGAAGTCCCAAGGGTTGGTGTTGTTTTGGATTATATTTTCTTTGGGAGTGTTTTTTTTTTTTTTTTTTAACCCGTGTAGGTAGCTCGGATTCCTCTATAGGCACTTTCCCCCCTGACTTTCTTTTTCCTCCCCTCAACTTTTCCTTCTGTCTCTCTTTCTTGTTCTGTATGGTCCTTTCCCACAGAATGTGATTGATTTTTTTTTTTTTTTGGTGCTCATCCATATGTAAAATAAAGTGTTGTCTTGGTTGTTTATCTTTGCCTCCTTGTCTTTGTCTCTTGTACGACCAGTACTAGAGTACGGACATTCTGTCCGGCAACCCTACCACAAAACACTGTGCCAGGATGTAGATGTTCAGCGCAGAGCAACAAAACTTTTAGCATCTCTTAAAATCCTGAGCGTCTTTCTACTCTCAAGCTTCCAAGCCTGGAGCACAGAACAAAACGGGGTGACATGATAGACTTGTACAAGTTAAAAAAAATGGCATTTACCAGAGTGATAAACCACGGTTTTGAACTATTTACTAATAGGGACAGCAGAGGACACTCCTTGAAACTATCCAAAATTCATCACAGACTGAACATCGGGGGGGAAACTACTTTTCTCTTTGAGTGACTGATGTTTGGAATGGTCTTCCTGACTCCGTAGTAACAGCCCCTACAGTCAGCATCTTCAAATCACAGTTAGACACTCATTGGCAGGAACTTCTTCTTCTTCTTGTTATGTGGCCACAATCAACACTCTGATTATTTTGCCACAGATCAGAAAGGTTTCCTTGAACCGGCTGCCTAACTTGAATATCCTTTTCTTCCGACAAAATACAATCTGGAATGTTATCAACCTAGATAGCCTCGGTCAGTGACTGTCTTACTTCCACGCATGCAGTGTTTTTTTGTTAATGTTATATATTAGAATGGTGAACAGGCCTCTTAAGGCCTCTGACACCTACAAGTTCAAGTTCAAGAGTGTGTGGCGATTCGCGGATCCCACCTGGCCCCTCTCCTGAACCCTGTCATTTTTGACAATTTTATGGTTCTCAGTCATATTTCTAGAGGTAAAAAAAAAAAAAATGAACAGCACTCCTAGCATCACATTTACATGACCAGATTGCACCATTTTGCTTCTTTGATTTAGAAATTTTCCTGGGGGGCATGCCCCCGGACCCTCCTAGTAGGCTCGGCGCTTTGCTCCTTCAATGGATTAGCCCCCATCCACCCCCCTTTTACAAAACAGTTATCCGGCCCTGCAAAAAGATACAGTGTAAGTGGATACCATTCATACGCTCCCTCCGGCTTTACAAGAAAAATCACGTTAAATGTGGATTTTATCTGTCAGGCTACTACTCTTCACTTCTTGAACTTGAACTTGACTTTAGGTCGCAGTAAGCCTCACAGCTTTTCAGAGGCCCTAGTCTTTCTCGTTTTTCTTTGGATTTTTTTTTCAGTATGGATTGCGCATTTTCATTTTTTCGTGACAATGGTCACGCATCATATTTGAACTTTTTGTCCATAATACCTTTTTCTTTTTCAGAAGATTATTATTATTTTTTTTGTGTGCAGTTTTTGCTACTTTTGTTAATTTGTTCCAAATAGGAGCAATCCTGTTTGAAAAAGAATTTTTTTCTGACATTGCTGGAAACTTGTTCTATGAATATCTTTTGATAGGAATTTCTTGTTCTTCGTCACTCATTAATGTGAAAAAAATGTTCCTTTTCTATATCATCTAAACCATTGAATATTTTCTATGTTTGAATTAGATCACCCCGTAGTCTTCAAAATTTCAATGATGGCAGCTGTAGTTTTTCTTAACCGATCCTCGTAGCTTCAATTTGCCCTTCCATGGAACAGCGGATCCCCAGCACACCTGGTGTGTTATTGGGTTCAAAAAAAAAAAATCCATTCTCTCAGAGACAAGGTATTACTGACCTGTGCTTGACACTGCGAAGTGTTAAGTTTGAGCGGCGCCGCGTGTGCGCCGATTATCGATCTTGTCATCCAACCTCATTTCTCATTCGACCCTTCGGGAGGTCAGACTCGATCACGTGATATTTTGGCTGTTCAATCAAGCAAACATTCACATTTTTTTTCGGTTTATCAAAGCGCATACAGTCATGGTAATTAAGCCTAATCGAATACAAGTGCACAGTTGATTATCAATTTTTCAATACTTATGTATACGGAACACAAAGAAGCTAACATTAGGGAACTAAGTAAGTTCTACCAGAAACCGTTCAGGCAAACATTACCAGTAACACCATTTGATTTACTTTCGCAAACCTTGCTTCTGATGCTTGACACAGTTCCGGACGACGCAATCACAGAGTTCTAGACAGGTAAGCCTGGTTTCTTTTGTGGCAAACAATCGGTAGATGTATTGATGGAAAAAAAGAAAACAGGAGAGCATCATCCAAAAACGATTTTCTTTTCGATAATTTATGAAGGGGAATAGTGGCGGGTGATCAATGCGATGATTCATTCATTAGGCACACGTTTGTCGGCTGCAGCGATAGACCTCCGATAGATCTGCTGCCGAGTGCCGACAGCAACGTTGCATAATTTCGCATCACAGTGACTCGGCCGAATTTTCCCAGAGCAAGACGAGGAGGAGAGCACGGTATTCTGGTATTGTTTTGGACTAGGGAATGTATTACGATATCATTCTAATGTATTTGTTTATGTAGATGAGCGGGGAACGGGCGTTCGTGTTGTTCAGTGTAACGAGCTTACGGTGTTGTTAAGGGCAGTCACCGACCGTGTCAGTGTCTTGAGAGAGTGTGTGACGCATGGTTTATTCCTCGGGTGTGAGTAATGCGCATCCGATATCGCACTTAAAGCCAAACTGATCTTATTTGTGTTTTTGTCATTTTTATCACAGAAAATAAAGCCGGTATGATAAAGAGCACGTACTTTCATACGTTCTGTTTATTTACTCGATCGCGCGCGCGCGCGCGCACACACACACACACACACACACACACACACACACACACAGAAAAAACACACACACACACGCACGCATGCACGCACACATGCACGTGCATGTGCACACATGCGCGCGTGCGCGCGCACACACACACACACACACACAGATGCATTTTTTTTAAAACATAGGGGAAAAAGTGTGTGTGTGTGTGTGTGTGTGTGTGTGTGTGTGTGTGTTGTCTAATAAATTAGGAATGATGTGGACTTACAGCACTTCTAGGTTCCTACTTAGCACTTCATAGTGTAGCTCTCTAGAGGGCAGACACTCATAAGAGTATACCATGTAATCACATACATGTCCCTTGTGTGTTATATACTCCCACTCCCACACATTCACATTTTTTTTCTTCCTGACTGTATGAGTGACCATATCACTCTTTTGTTTGTTTGCTAATCTCTTCAACATTTTTTTTCAGAACAAGATTTCACTCAGAACAAGAATGCAGACCATACACTTTCGTCCTGAATAACAAGAAGTGTTTTCAGTGCCATCAGTATTATGGCACACGACAGAGACATGGGCTCAAAAAGATAACACAAGTTCATAAAAAGGAACATCAGAAGGATTTGACATAACTAAAAAATATGTAATGAAAATTGCAATTTTGTGACAAAACACCATAGACTTATAGTTATACAGAATTCACCTACGATAGGAAGCACTACAGAGAAATGGATGCAGATTATATATCTAGCCAACAATAGAGAATACATGACATGAAAATTCCCGCTCATGATTGTCTAGGACAACTAAACCTTTTGGTTCACAAGTGGAAATGCTCTCGCCACTTGCTCTTTGGGTGAGCAATTTTCTGACTGTCAGCGAAAGGGTAATTGAATTGTCAGTTTCAGTGCAGGCTGGTTGCTCTTTCCTCATCCTGTTTTTCATTTTTATTTATCTTCCGCAAATCTCCATTCCCCTCCATCTCCTACCTAGGGTTTTTTCATAGAGCAAATCTCCGCAGAGGGCCATCACATGGGATCAAAGTAGCAGTCAGTCAGTAGTGTGCATGCATTAGCTTCATCATTTCCCCTTCTTAGGCTTATGTGCAAAGCAGCAGTAGGAGTCAGTTTTTTTTTTAATTAACTCTAGGTGACTATAAGCATCCATTTACATATGGAGGGCATCCATTTAAACAGAAACAGAAATTTCTGTCAAACTGAAAGATATTTTTGCTGATTACTCATCCTCAGTACACCTAAAATTAGTAAAAAATTTTCTGGGAATTCCAAGCCTAGGAATATTGAAGAGATCTGGGCTCAAAATGAAAGTTCTAGCTGTATGGAAGGGAACATTACATACAGTACACTCTGCTGACACAGTACATTTTTTGCTACTAATACGGAACAAAATAAGACATTTTAGCACAGAATATGGGTTGTTACCAACAGTAGTGGGACTGTTTGCAAGGTGGGCTGGTGGATAACGAATTGGCCTCGTAAGCAAGAAATTATGTATTTGTGATTCAGTTCTTATGCATGGCAGTTTAATTTATCCCTTTATGATTATCATTATGTGTTTGTATCACTCGTTTGGCTTGGCTTTTAATTGGTAGTCTGAGTGCTCACTCTTTGGGCAGTAGACCAAGTCGCAGTGTGCAGCTTTGTGCAGGTAAAAGAATCCATGACAACAAGAGGAATAGCTCTTGGCAAAATTCTTTTGGAAGATCTGCTTTGATGAGTAAATAGGAAAACAAAAATCATATGCAGATAGGGGAAAAGAATTATATGCAATAATGACATGCTGTCGTAGGAACAAGCAAACCCAAATTTGGTGCAAGAAAACCTGTTGCACCATGACATCAGACTCGAGAAGAGAACCAGTGTTGGTTAATATTTCAGTGACTTTAGCAGTGAATACATTTGTTCTGTCTTTGAAATGATATAATTCACCACACCTACAGTTATGGTGCTAACTGGTAAATGTTGGTAAAATACTGTTTGCAAATGTAGAGTATTCAGTTTTTTTTTTTTTTTTTTTTTTGAGCTGCTGATCCCAAGGACCAGTTTATTTTGTTGGGACTGGCTTCTGAATAAGACCATAGCTTGCATCAGAATAAGAAAAAAAGAAGCCCTTTAATTTTCTAGTAGTGTGTGCATGAAGGTTAAATGAATTTTCAAATCCTTTGCTTTGTGTGCAGTTGAAATTTTTAATCAGTAAGGTGTATCACATTAAGCCTACTCATTAGTTCCAATAATGGTTTAAAGACACCTGCTCTTCATTCTGAAAAAAGGCAATACTGCAGTCACCGTTTAGTGAATCTTTTGAAGTATCGGATCCAAGTATGCTACCCATGTGTGTGTGTGTGTGTGTGTGTGTGTGTGTGTGTGTGTGTGTGTGTGTTTATGTGGAACTGAACTGTGATCATTTTCCTCTTCAAGAAATGAGCAAAACCAGACTTGACATTGTGGAAAAAGTACAAGGTTCGAGTCTCATGTCAACTTTAGTAGATCTAGAAAAAATGTAAGTCTATCCTGGAGCCCTGTTGTGGTGCATTCTTGATTTCTTCTTCTGTCTTCTCCTGCCAAGGGCCCACAATCAGTATGTTGATTGTTCTGGCACCTAACTATGAAAGTATTTATATCATATGTTGTCACTGTTTTCATTTCTCTGAGACCGGTTCTGACTGTGGTTGCCGAGGGTTAGTGCTGGATAGTTTGTGCTGTCACCTGTTTGCAAAAGATCTAGCATCATCACTGATCTGGACGCTGAACCTGTGATGGTAAGTTTTCTAGGAGCCTAAACAGGGAAAAGAGATTTCACCAATGATGGAGAGTTGAATAGAGACCAGGACCCAAATTGAAATTTCAACAATTTGGTACATTACCATTAACACTTGAAACAATATGGCGCAAGAATTTGAACTGATGCTCACCAAACAAAAAACACCCACCTTTGAATTCAACTGTAGCAGTAAATATTGATGGCAATAGCTGACTTTCAGTTTTAACCTTTGAATACAATTGTGCAGTGAATATTGATGGCTATACCAGACTCAGTTTTAGCCTGAACTAGGCATTTGAAAGGGTGTGTCGTGTTGATTGCATATGCGTGATTGCTTATGGTCCCGGAGTGCAGGTCATGACGATGATGATGATGATGATGATGATGAAGAGGATGTAATAAGGCAAAACTGTTTCTATTCCATGAAATATCTGTGTGTTGTTAATGTAAAGATGAATGGCAAGAAGGAATAGGAGCATATTCATGTGAATCGCTGTTTTGTAGCTGAGGAGTATTTCATTTTACTGATATGTGTGTGTGTGTGTGTGTGTGTGTGTGTGTGTGTGTGTGTGTGTGTGTGTGTGTGTGTTGTGTGTGTGTTTGTGTGTGTGTGTGTTATGAAGATCATTACTGATAATAATTTATACAAGGACATGATGCATGAAAAAGGCTAAAATGGAAGTAAAGGTATGAACGAAATGCATTATGTATTTGGACTGAAGAATATTTGAACCAAAGAAAGGAGAAAACTCAGAAAAAGAAAGACACACCAACAGGTGGATGCACATGAATATGAATATATGTCGATATTAAAACACATACATATGGCCATTCATGCTAAGTTCAATTTAATTCAGATTGTTTATAGTCCAGCCGACTGCAAGAGAACATATCAGGGCTGTACATGCACATGTTTGCACTTATCATGCATGCGCATGTGCTTGTAAATGCACATAGGTAGTGATCCCCAAACCACTTGTCTTATAACGTCGGTGTCCACTGTTCTTTCAGAGTGTTATAGACCCCTGCGCCTCCTTCCTCCCAGGTCTGTGATATGGATAAACACATGGAAATCAATAAAATTATTGATTAAAGAACATTATGGAAAGAAAAGAGGATGTAAGCGAGGACTGTGAAATGTCAAGGAAGACAGGATTGATGTTTTGAAATTCTTTCCTGTGTGCTCGACGACACAGTGAAGCCTGTTTTGTCTATGTTGATGATTTTATTTTTAGACTGCATAAATTAAAATGTGCATTTAGCATACATCAATGAGTATTGATAGAAAATGAAAATAAAAGTACATCACCCCCCCCACCCCCAAAAAAAAAAAAAGAAAAAGGGGTAGGGGGGGGGGGGGAGGGAGAGAGAGAGAGAGCAGAGAGAGGGGGAGGAGGTTGTTCCGGAGGTTTATAGCAACAATAGATAGGACTGTGTTGTAGAAAATTTTCCAGTTTGGGGACATAAGATTTTGAAATAAAAAGATTTTTTTTCTCTCCACAAAATGACTTCATATCTGAAATCCGCAATAATTTACAACTTCCAGAGGTAGAAATGGTCTCATTTGTTCAACTGCATAACAGTCGGTGGTAGAAATGGTCTCGTGCACAATTACCAGCAGAAGGAATAGTCTCATTTGTGTACACACACATCTGCCAGTGGTATATGTTGTCATGTTTACTCATATGAGCAACTGCCAGTGATAGAAATTTTCCCATGCACAATTCCCAGAAGTAGAAGATTTTTCATTTGTGTATAACAGAGAGCTGCTGGTGGTAGAAATTGTCCGATTTGTACATAAAAGTAAGACGTGTTCTATTGTCAATTTTGCATTATTCATGCAGCTGGCTGGTTTTCTCTGCAGAATATTGTAACCCAAGAATCTGAAAGCAGTCTAGATGCTAACCTTTTGATAACCCTGCTTGTAAGTTTGATATCCTCCCTCTGACACCTAATTGAATTGTGATGTGTGGTGGAAATCACTGGCTGTTGGAAAAAAATCAAATTAACATTCTGGATCTGAGATACCGAGATCTTTTGCCTGTGTGCATTACCTATGATGGTCAAGGACATTGTCTGAGTATACAGTTGACAGAACATGTAATATTTTGCCAGAATCAAGGCTGTTTTAGTAAATTCTGGGGACTGACATTGGATGGACGTGGTGACATCCTCCAAAAGGGATGCTCTCTAGTCTTATGCTGGCTCTGTGACTTAACACTACAGTTACAATTGTCAATAGGGGACTCTGTAGGTGATGGTATCCTGCATATGCAGAATCAGAACAGGCACCGCTGAACGCCACTGAAGTGACTTAAAAGAAGTGCAGTGTTTTCTTTGGTGGATGGCCTCATGATGGTTGGTTCGTGTGGGCTGTCAGTTTGCGGAGCAGGGTTCAAGTAGTTTGTTATTTTTATTCGCAGCAAAATAGTCGTTGTTGACATATTTCCTCCGTGGCAGGTTTTTACCCATGAGTTTTCCTGAGTTTTTGTTGTTGTTGGTAGGTATGTTTGTAGGGCTACCAAGCTTCACTCTGTTCAGGCGAGACTGGCACTGTGATTATGAAGAACTGAAGTGAATGCATGATTTTGATGGAAGGATCATAGTGTGTTCTACTTTTCTTTGGCTGTAAAGTCACAGAAATATTTACGACGTGTCAGCAGAACCAAATACTGATTCAGTGAAATGTCGCTTTAGCCCTCTTTTTAACTTTCACACATTTCCGCTAATCTTCATCACAATCCAGCGCCTGCCTGCATGTCATTGACTCTTTAGTTGCTGATTTTGGCACATTAGCGTAGCTCTAATGGCACCTGACCCTGCCACTCCCCTCATCCTCCATCCTTGTCCTTCTCACCGAGTATGAAATTTTATCTGTCATCAAAATGGACAGCCTTGATTATTTTCCCTCAGGCTTTTTTTTGTGTCTGGTAAATTAGGAAAAGATTCCATTTTCAGAATCAGTGGGATTTTCTGTTTGGAGTTAACTCCCGTGCAGACTCCAGCTTTTATGAACATGGATGAGACTTTGAACCAAGGACTGAGGAATAGAAGAGTAGGCCATGGTATGCTGGTGGGATGGATGACATGAAAAAACTGGCTCCCCCCATACAGTGCATTTGTGCATCATGCACACAACGACAGTGCCACACATAATAAAAAATTTCAGAGTGAAGGTGGATATATATGCAAGAGACGTTTGTCAGTATGACCCCACATCACATCAGCATTGAGCGTGTCCAGTTTGACTGGCTGATGCATGAGCTTTAATCTTGGCCAAATTTGGCCACATTCTGTTTGAAATGTGCCTTTCTCACAGAGAATATAACAGACTGATAAAAAAAAAAAGACTGGAAGGTTTTTCCTGCTTGTTTCATTTGTACTCGGTGAAATTAGTTTTTGTGGAATTCAATTTTGGGCATTCTTTAGCAAAAAAAAAAAAAGAAAAAAAAAAAGAGGATATTATGAGGAATCTGTTAAAACATCTTGGTGGAAGGAATCAGCTTGTCACTCACACACACACACACACACACACTCACACACTGTAGATGGCAAGTTGATCTGTTGAAAGTGTGTAGCAGCCAATACAAAGACAGCTGCTTGTGTCAAATCCAAAAGAGGAAAACACATCAGTCAATGAGACATCAAACTTTTCCTCATTCTGCAATGACAATTTTTTGTGCTACCTTTATATCCTGTGAAAAGTTTTAGTTGAGGTTTGAATCCCTTTCAAAAAACTTTCAGGAGATATGCTACCCCCTAAAACCAAAGCTAAGGGGAACACTGGCAAAAACCACAGTTAGTGTCACGATAAGATTTCGTCCCCAAAGACCAAATGTGGATTCCTACATAATGCTGGGATGAAAAAAAGGGCTACATTGCAAAAAAAAATCTAACCAGTGGTGAAATGTAAATGCTAGCCAAAGGAGCAAAAAAAAAAGAGAATGAATGACTGATGGCAAACTTAGAGCCTGCCACACACATATACATCAAGAACAATTATATTCAGTTGCACAAACATACAGTTACTCACACGTGTATACACACAAGACACTCAAGACACTGTTCCCACCCTTTTCCTATTTTTTTACATCCCCCCCCCCCCCCCCCAGCATCCTTTATTTTAATGGGTTTCTCTCTTTATCACACCCTTCATCCTTGTGTTCTTGATTTTGCTGTGCACTGCTGCTTGCCATCCTCACTTTCTCTCCGTCTCTCCGTCTGAATCTCATTCCTCTTTGGCATCCTCCCAGCCTCTACCCCCTCCTTTCCAATCTCCCAGCTTTTCAGCCTCCAGGCTGATCCTCCAGGCTGCCTCTCCATGTGTCAGAGAAGCAGGCCTAACAGAAGGGGTATTGATCAGGCTGCTGGCTGGCTGCATACATTAGCTGCAGCCCCAGTCCCAGCATTCCTGCAGTACAGCTCACCACACCATCCCCAGACATCTGTATTGATCCATTTTGAACTGCCATTCAGGGTAGGAGTCACACCTTGGATCTCTCGTCTCTTGCCCTTTAAGAATACAGTGAAGGCTGTTTTTCGTTCCTTCTGCCAGGAAAACAGAAGCTTTGATCCTGGTAGGCTGCCCCTCAGTTGTGTGTTGTTTTTTTGCTTACAGACTGAATTAATTATTGATCCAGGCTGGGGTCGGTGACGTGCTGGTCAGTTGGTATTCATCCGTGATTAAAAACATACGGGGAGTTATTTGCTGGTCCTTGATGAAACTGGAAAAATGTCAGGGGTAAAAACTTTTCCAGATGCCGGGTATTATTCATGCAGTTTATAAATTATTACATAAAGTATCGAGGTTCCTGGGAGACTGTAATAACCTACGGTCAGTGTGACCAGACAGCAGCTGCGGGGGTTGTTTTTAGAATGACGCTTCATCCTTCCCAGCTGGTCGATAAAAAGTAGCAGCCTTAGCAGAAGAAGCTCTCAGCTCAGTGCGGAGTTGAAAATTATGCGACCCAGGACCACCATGCGCACCATAACTCTTCCCAGTGCTTGAAACGTTTCTGATTGGTGGTGGTTTTTAGGTCCTGTTTTGTGAAGGTGGCTACATACATGTTTAAGTGTCCTTTTCTTGAAGAGCACCCTGACTTGTTTGTGCTGTTGGTCGGTCTCCTTTCTCTGGCATATCTCCTCATCTATGCCTTGTACTGTCTGATTCTCTATCTGCTGTTTCTGCAACACCGAGGAGGTATGTCCCGCACGGTAAATGCACCCTCTTTCTTCAACCTTTTTTGTCACTGTCGCTCAGCCGGCTGTAGACGTACGTGAGTTTTAAATGCGAGAAAGAAGCTTTTCTTTTCTTTTTTTTTTTTTTTTTTTTTTTTTGCCACCGTCCTTCACACTCAAAGTGTGTGTCTGAATCTTGTCAGCAAAAAAGCTATTGTGTGCGCAAGAAACGGTTGCACTTTTTTTCCTTCTTGTTTGAGTCTGACCTAGTGAGGAAAAACATTGTGTACTGTGATTTGTGTGTGTTTGTGCATTTGTGTGTGTGTGGGGGGTGGTTTTTCTGTTTTTTCAAGTGAATTGCGATGGAAAAATATGGATATTTGTAATAGTTATTGATTTAGATACATATTTATATTGTGGATTTTTTTTGTTTGTGTGTAGTGTATTTTAGCAACAACATATTTTGGGTTAGTTGATTCTTCTTTCAGCGGAACATTTATTGTTTGTAGTATTGTGTTCAGTAGTAGGTTGAACAGTTATGACATATTCGTTCGTGAGTTTTTTTTTTTTTTTTTTTTTTTTTTTTTTTTTTTTTAAATATGTGACTATCTTTGGTGCAATATTGGAAATAGGGTCATCCTTCTTAGAATATGTTGAGGTAGGTTTATCTTAATATCTGGTTTTGGACAGAAGAAAGCAGTGAAGATAGATCTCAGACCTTTCAGTACAACTAGTTCTAAGAGGGTTATACTTATTTGTTGTTTTTGTCAGGTAATCGGTTCAAATTCAGTGAGTGGACATTGTTTGGTGGACAGAAGTTTATATAACTGTAGATGGAAGTTATGTATGACTTTCTGTCTCTGTGTCTGTGTCTCTGTCTCTGTACTTGTCTGTCTGACTGTCTGCCTTGACTGACTGTCTCTTGTTTGTACCCAGCTGTGTTGTACATTGGGTAGTGGACCTCTTTCAGCTTCAGCGTGAAGAGACAGGCTGAAAGTGTTCCCTGATCGGTGAAAGAGGTCTAACAGAAATACGCACATCAAGGGATAGCATTGTATGAATAACAGTTAGCATGTGTATAGTGCACATAAACCTTAGATAGCTATTGATACAGCTGAAAGTCATGCCTTGTAAAATAAAGGTCACAGGATTAGACCTTTTAAAACATACAACAAGTGGTTGCATTTGTGTGTGTGTGTGTGTGTGTGTGTGTGGTGTTGTGTGCGTGTACACCCATACCATTGACTGATTTTGGATTCAAACAGGCTGCTTTTCCTTAGCTATTTTCTTTGTTGTTGTAGATATACCTTGTGTAAGCTTGCTCATTTGTTTTCGGAACTTGTGTTTTTGATTTTTAGTCTCAGCATTTTGATGTATGCAACATTCCATTTTGGACTTGATCACAACCCTTGTGTGTGGCCTTTAGTAGTCGACTTGGCTGCAAACCATAAGACAAGACTTGGGACTTGAGTTCACTCAGAGGAGAGAAGAGATGGAGACCGCTGATTTTCTGCATTATACAGTATCAACACACATTTGACTTTAACTTCAGTAAGAAAGTGGACAAAGTGGCCCTTTTGGTTCTTTGAGTTACAGGAAAATTGCTGCCCTGAGATGGTCTCAGAGGTTGAATGGGCTTTATAACTTACTTTGACTTGACTTTG
>JADBJO010000859.1:442500-465000 GCA_016801955.1 Conus betulinus
TTGAGTGATGAGGGTGGTTATGGATGGTTTTGAGGGATGCAGAAATAGGCGGATGGGCCATTTGGATGATGAGTCTTAACAAACCCTGGCAGTAACATCTTAAGGGCCTCTATATGGTATGGTTATCAGAAGTTTTCGTCTGCTGTGTGTTTTTTCATTCTAGGATATTAGACAAATAAAGGCATAATTTTGTTTTGGTGCATAACTGTTCATACTTTCGTGTTATTATCAATGTAGAAGAAATATTGTTGGGCATGAAGATGTAAGTCTGTCTGGAAAAAGTTATTTTTCCACTTCGAATGCATATGGTTTTAGCTGCTTTACCCATTTAATAATGATAATCGTCTGAAGTTAGAATACCACATACTCTGGCGACCGGTCTCTGGTGTTCTGAACCATTCTTACAGGTTGGAACAGGTTTTATATTTAGAGTTCTGCAATACACTACATGCAGACTTTTTTTTTTTTTTTTTTTATAGCCCTTACAGCTAAACTTCCAGACTGGTGCTGTAACTTGAGGATTATTGTTACCTGTATGGGGTCGGGAGTAAGTGTGTAGGGGGGTAGGGTGGGCGGGAGGGGGTGTGTGGGGGGAGGGGGATGGTGGGTGATTTTTCAGTGTATGTAGGATTGGCAACAGATATCACTGTATGCCAGCATAACAAAATGACTCTGCTCCTGTGCTGTGCCTCAGTAGGACTGTGGTCAGACATACTTGGGTGAGGCAGCGTGGGGATGGGGAGCCAGGGGGTGTAGGGCTGGATTGAGCACCCAGAAAGTAATGGTTTGAAAATCGAAGGAAGATGAGACTTACACCATCCCTCTTCCTGTCCCTCACCGTTCTACCACTCATTAAAAAAAAAAAAAAAATCACTCCAGGATTCCACAGTGTGTGTGTCTCCTGTGTTTCAGCCCACAGAAACCACCATGGCTTTCCACCAACCCCCCTCCCGGGGGGTGACGACGGGAGAGACCCAGCCTCGGGAGAGATCAAGGTCCTGGAAACAGCGGAGGACATCCAGCAACGCCGTGATGAGGTCCTGGCGGCCCTACGCGGCCTTCAAGCAGGCCTGCAGCGACCGCAAGGCGCTGCTGGAGGACTCCCGGCGCTACCAGTATTTCAAGCGGGATGCTGACGAACTGGAGAGCTGGATTCTGGAGAAGCTGCAGACTGCCTCGGATGAGAGTTACAAGGACCCCACGAACTTGCAGGTGAGCTGGCGGGGATTGGTAGATGTATAGTCTGTAGCAGGATTGCCTGTGCAGGTTTGGTGTAATACCAGGAATTAGTGATAACGCAAGGATGTAGTTTTTTAACTGGTGTCAGTGAAGGAGATGGTGAAATTGCCCAGAAATGATGTACCCAGAACTGAAAGATCATTGACCAGGGTGTCGCTATTTACTGTGGTGGTGTGAAGGAATATGCCGTTGAATATGTATTTCTGTAAATTACTGAAAACAAAGGCATATTGTCTATGTGATGTTTTGTGTTTTCCTGTCTGATTTGGTCACATAGCATAATCACAAAGTGTTTAAGGCGAAAGTGGGTAGTCCATGCTATTGCAGATCTGTACATCCAGCTGCTGCTGCAACTGTGATTTACTATATTTCTGCTGCTGCTGCTGTCAATACTGTTAATGCTGCTCTACATGTCTACCACTGCTGCTGCTTCTAATATGACTGCTGTCGCTGTTGATAATACGAACACTGCTGCAGCTACTGTTGTTATCACCGCTACTGCTACCACTGCTATTGCTCTGTGCTGCTGCTGCCGCTACTTTTTTACTTGTATTACTGGTGCTGCCGCTCCTGCTACAAAAACTACAACTGTTTCCACTACACCTATTTTTGCTGTTGCTGCTGTAGTAGTAGTTTACTCAGCAGAACTGACTGCCTCTGATTGAAACTGTGTTTGCTTCCCAAAAGGTTCTTCCTGCATAGCCAAAAAGTGGAGGAATCTATAGTGAACCCAGAGCAACCTAATGAAAGTATTCTTCCTGCCTAGGCATAAAGTTGAGGAATCTAGAGCAACTGACTGAAAGTGTTCTTTCTACGTAGCCAAAAAGTGGAGGAATCTACATTGAACCCAGAGCAACTGACTGAAAGTGTCCATTCATGGAACTCCTGCAACAGGAAACGTTGGCAGTGTTAGCGGCACTCCTTGTGGCATGCTTTTTGTGTGAGAACTTCTTGAGGTTGGAAGGGATCTCTGAAAGGAGGGAAGTATCGTAAATATTACAAACACTCAGGAAAGACACATACTATCTACAGTTTGTGTAAAGTTGCTGCTGCTGTTATTATTACAGAATGAAGTGTGAGAGTGTTGTATTATGGGTCATGGCAGGTTCCTGAAGCACCAGTTTTGGGGCCTGAGGTATCTGATCAACTCCCCCCACCTACAGCAACAGCAGCAGTGTTGAATGTATGCCTGCTATGTTGTCTTTCAGGCCAAGATCCAAAAGCACCAGCATAACCGCCAGCCTATCAAATTTTTTTTTTTCTGCAATTTCCCTAAGTCAGAAATTTATTCCTGAAATCCTTCATTCATAAGATTATTTATTTTTTTTTGTAACAGGAATGAAAAAATATTGCAGCATAAAGCCCAAAGGAACATTATGTGGATGTTGGCAGTTATATTTATGTAAAATACATTTACTTTTTAAACCCTACATTTATCAACTGAAACATAATTATGAGGGTTAGAAATACTTTCAGACAAAAGCCGAACTGACCCCTTTTCAGCCCCCCCCCCCCCCCCCCCCCCCCCCCTTCATCCCCTGGTTCTCAAATTTCGACTCCAGAAGATTGACAGCTATGCTCGAGGTTCTTTGGCATTGGACGTGGCAGCCAGCTACAACATCAACAACAGCGGCATCAGTGGAAAGTGTGTGTGAGTTGTGGTGTCTGTCGTGCCAAGATCCAGAACATCCAGGTCTTTGGTGCCGGACGTGGTGGCTCAACACCACCAACCACAACAAAGACAACACCAGTGTGACATTATGTGTGCTGTGTTGAGGTGCATGTCAGATCAAGCCCCAGTAGGACCATGCGTTTTTTTTTAGCCAGACGTAGTGGCTCAGCATATACAAGAGCAGTAGTATCAAATGTGTGCATGTTTTGGTGATTGTCTTACCAAGACCCAGAAGCAGTCTTTGAGCCGGATGCGGGGGATCGTCACCACCAGCTGCACCACCACCAACAGCGATGTTAACTGTGTGCATGTTGTGGTGTCTGTCAGGCCAAGTGCTGAAGTAGTCTTTGCACTGGATGCGGGGGATCATCACCACGAACCGCACCACCACCAACAGCGATGTTAACTGTGTGTATGTTGTGTGTCTGTCAGGCCAAGTTGCAGAAGTAGTCTTTGCGCCGGATGCGGGGGGATCATCACCACGAACCGCACCACCAACAACAACAGCGTTAAATGTGTGCATGTTGTGGTGTCTGTCAGGCCAAGATCCAGAAGCACCAGGCCTTCGAAGCAGAAGTGGCGGCTCACGCCAATGCCATCCAGCTGCTGGACCAGACTGGCAACGAGATGATAAGCCAGAACCATTTCGCCTCCGACATCATCCAGGTTAGTATGTGACGGCTTGTAAGTCTGAGCACAAATGTGTGTTCCAGTGTGCCCAGTTACGGACTTGATTCAGAAATGCCTGTCGCAGGTGACTTTAGATGACTAGACATTGTTGTCTGGGAAATCCCCTAGCTGGTAATTTAGTGAAAAACAAAAAAACTGAGTTGGAAATTTCTCGGCAGTGAAAGAACCTGAAAACGGTTGTGAAGGAGGTGGCAGCTGTTGCACTTTGGTTTACAGACTGTTGCCACAAGTGGGACAGTGTCTGACTCTATGGCAGATGGATGACCCCAGCAACTAAGAGACCACTTACGGGGAGTTGAGGGGGTGAGGGTGGGGGCTTCCCTGGTATTTTTTTAAGGGCTAGAAAGGCCTCTGTTTCTTGAGAGTAGAGGGTATTAAAAAAATACCCCCCCCCCCCCCCCCCCCCCCCCTGAAATATTCTGCATAAGTATGCTCTACTTTTAACAAAAAAGATCTGCATCATCATGTCTTGGTCTTGTAACATACTGTTCAGAAAATTAGTGCATTATCGATCTGTTTCTTACTTTCTCTCTTAGACCTATGCAGATTACATAACACTACCATGAATATTTGATAAAAGTTTGACATGCATGCACAGTCTGCGAATGGCATTGTGCAGTTTAAACTGTAACAGTCTAGTTTGTACATTTGCAATGTTATGTTGAGGTATATCCTGTTTAGTTTTGTTTCTTTGTTCGATTTTATAAGCGATTTTCCCTCACTTTATTCATTTGTAAAACAGTGCAGAAAATAAATAAAGATGTGAAAGGAAGATTGCAAAGCACGCTTATAAGCTGCGTCTAGCCGAAGAATCATTAGATGCTTAAAATGCTAGCACCAAGGTTGGTTTTATTTGTTTAAAAGAAATGTCTTACTGCTAGACAGTTTGTTCGAAATTTGGAAGCAGGGAAACGGAATCTGTACGCTTGATAGACTCTGCAGAGTCAGCAGTCATGGTTTGATGAATAAACATCATTTTGACTACAAAGATTATTGAACAAAACGCAAAGGTCAGCTTTTTTTCGTGTTGGCAGCAATGCCTCGATTGCTAACAGTATTTCTGTTGTCTACACTGCTGCACAGAAAAGACTGGAGGAACTGCACCGACTGTGGGAGCTGCTGCTGTCCAAGCTGGCGGACAAGGGCACCAAGCTGCAGCAGGCCCTGCGTCTTGTGCAGTTCATGCGCGAATGCCGCGAGGTCATGTTCTGGATCGCCGACAAGTCAGTTTGGTTTGTGTGGTGTGTCGGTGGTTGTGTTGTGACATGCCGTGGTGTCATCTGGTGTGGTTGATGATGAGCTGCGAGTGAGACAGCGTGAGGGGTTGGCTGTGACATGGTGTGGTTGTGTTGTGATGTGGTTGGGTGCTTTGGTGTGATGAGGTTGTGTGTTACTGTGTGGTGTGGAATGGTAGCATGTGATGTGGTGGTGTTTGCATGATGTGATGCGATGCAGTGTGGTTGTGCTTTGTGGTGTGTGATGTTGGGGGTGTGTGTGTGGTGGTGTGTTATGATTTGATGTGGGGGTAGATTACACTGTGATTTGGTTGTCGGCGCGTTGGTGTAATGCTGCTGTGTGTGTTACGGCGTGGGTGTGATGCCGATATGGTGTCCCCACTCCTGTCCCCCCTCTCCTCTTCCACATCTTATTTTCCAATGATTTACAGTACATGTGAATAAAGATTGCCTTTGAAGTTGATGACATCAAATCTTTTGCAGTTGTTATGCAAGAGGAAAGTATTAAAACAACAAACATTCTTTACCTTTAAATCCCTTCCACAGTGACAGCCCTGATATGGTCCTTTGTGGTGGGCTGGGCTACTTTACCTTACTTTCCAGATGGTACAGTGCATAGTGCTGATTGCCTCAGGGCATCAGAGGCCCTGTGTTGGTTATAAAACTGTGAAATGTACTATCGTATGATGTTTAACCAGCAGTGGAGGTATTGGTCATAGCTTGCACTTGTATGATGTGGAATAATATGATAGTCAGACAGGAAGTATGATACAAACACACGAGTGTTTGCGACTTTAGCATGCTAAATTTAAAGAAAAGTTTTGAAATTGTGTAGGCTGGCTAAGTGAGAATTTTTTTTTTTTTTATCAGTTTTTGTTTTAGTTATCTGCCTGCGAGATTTATGAATCAGTCTCAGTTTGTGTTAGTGCGTACCTTTACCATGCACAGTCAGATCACCATTTCAGTGTTATTTGATGAGTGATGAACAGGGTGTGTGTGTGTGTGTGTGTGTGTGTGTGTGCGTGTGCGTGTGCATGTGTGTGTGTGTGTGTGTGCGCCTGTGTGTGCATGTGTGTGTGTGTGTGTGTGTGTGTGTGTGTGTGTGTGTGTGTGTGTGCACGCACATGTGTATGTTGTGTGCTGTTTTGTGTGTGTTTACAGGAAGCTTTTGTGACCTCGGAAGAGTTTGGTCAAGATCTGGAACATGTGGAAGTTCTTCAGAAGAAATTTGACGAGTTCCAAAAGGCAAGCGCTCAGACAGTTCTTGACTAGAAACACACAGAAGGTGTCTTAGTTCAGTGGCTGCTGACCCACAGAAATATTTTTGGAAATTTTTTGTTAATTAAGAAAGAAAGATCCTGGAATCACTAATTTGGGAAAAAAAAAAAACCCACACATTTTTCTTGCAGAAAAGCAACAACAAACAGGGGGTTATTAGTTTTTTTTTTTTAACAGGGGTCAGGTAACTTGTTATCAAAAGTAATACAGTATCCAAGTCCACAGGGAGTAAAAAATTTCAGGTCATCATGATGCAACTTTCCAGAGAAGACCCTGCACAGCATTTAAATCACTTCGGTGGTGTTTAGTGATGTTCTGATACAAGAAATGCAAGATGCACCATGACATGGTGTGCCTAGCGGTTGTTAAGGCTGTAAGCAAAATGAAAGCGGTTGTTAAGGCTGTAAGCAAAATGAATTGAGTTGAACCCCCCCCCCCCCCCCCCCTGTCTTAAAAAACAATTTTTGCTTTATTGAGTCAGAGTGAATGAGGGTCCCTTTTCTAAAGGTGTCTCCATCCATCCTGCTATCCCCATGAACTGGCCAGCACCAACAACTTTTACATCGTTGTAAGGATTGTTGTGGACTTTCTTTTTTTGCAATGCCTTGATGTTTGTTTGTTTGTTTCAAGCATTTTTGTGGTTTAGGATTTCAAGCTTAGCTTGTACATATATTTGTGGGCTTCACTTGCGCTCATCCCTGATGGGGTCTTCATGGTTGGCTGGGCTAAAATTACAGTGACAAGAATTACCTACCTTGGTGCAGGACCTTCAAAACCATGAGGACAAAGTGTCAGAGGTGAACACGCTGGCGGAGCAACTCATCTCGGACGGTCACCCTGAGGAGGAGACGATCCGACAAAAGCAGGAGGAGGTGAACGAGGCCTGGAAACGCCTGCGACAGCTCTCCCTCCTCCGCCAGGAGCGTCTGTACGGTGCTCACGAGATCCAGAGGTTCAACCGGTGAGTCGTGGGTGAAGTTGAGTGTGTGTGTGTGTGTGTGTGTGTGTGTGTGTGTGTGTAGGTGTATGCATGTGTGTGTATTTGTGTATGTGTGTGTGTTACATGATTACAGCCCTGAAAAGGCGCTGTGTGTGGTGGGCTGTCCTAAAAAAGATAATAAAATGAACTAGTTTATTTCTGTTTGCTTGCTGATGACATGTTTCAGAGATGCGTGCTTTGCCTTGTGCATTGTAAGATACATCAGGTTTATAACCCTTGAAAAACCAAATGGGGGCCTGGAAAACTTGGAAATGACTGGGCCTAGAGAACTTAGAATGTTTGAACAAATTTTAAAAAAGTATTTTTAAGACTCTGTCGAAAAATGTAGACAAATGAATCACAAGACAAAATGATGTCTTTCAACCTCTTAGGCTTCTTCAGGACAACGAAAATGAACGAGCAATCACTTATCTTCATCCAATTCGCCGCAAGATTCAGCGCCCATCTTGCAGGGAATCGGATGAAGATAAGTGATTGCTTGTCCTTTTTTGTTGTCCCAAGTGTTCTGTATCTTGCCTGAAGGAGACCTAAGAGGTGGAAACGCGTCGTGTTTGGTCTTGTGATTCGTTTGTGTGTTTGTTTTTCGGCAGAGCTTTATAAATACCTTTTAAAATTTGTTCAGATTCCCCCCAGCAGTCGCCTCCCTTAGCAAAGAACAGTATGAAGTGTGCGACTAAGGACGGAGAAACCGTGCAGTGTCTCATGGTGTGTTATTTCAGGGATGCTGATGAGACAATCGCCTGGATCCAGGAGAAAGATGCCGTGCTGTCGACGGACGATTACGGCCGTGACCTTGCCAGTGTGCAAGCCCTGCAGCGCAAGCATGAAGGCGTGGAGAGAGACCTGGCCGCTCTGGAAGAAAAGGTGAAAAATCAGTTGTTTGTTTGAAAAATGCAGAGGAAAAAGATGGAGGGCTAGGAATGGGGTGATGATGTTCAACTGTTTTTTTTTTTTTTTTTTTTTTTGTAATTCCCTCACAGATTTCTGCAGGAATGAAAAAAAAAAAGCTGTGCTTTTCTATCACTTGTTGACAAGAAAAGAAA
The DNA here is from genome assembly GCA_016801955.1 of Conus betulinus. Classification (NCBI taxonomy): domain Eukaryota; kingdom Metazoa; phylum Mollusca; class Gastropoda; order Neogastropoda; family Conidae; genus Conus; species Conus betulinus. Next base: position 450,658 of record JADBJO010000859.1, read on the forward strand.
GAGAAACAAAGGTGAAATATTGGAATGTTTGAGGTATCTTGATCACAACAAAGATGAAATACTGCAAAGTTTCAGGTATTTTGATCGCAACAACCTCATGGAAACTGAACATTGTAATGAAGAGAAAAAATGTGCATGGAACAGGTCATTGACATGCTTTCCCCTAACTGCTTCATGATGGCTCAGTCATGCATAGGTCTGCGTAGACATAGAGTGGTCATGTCAAAGACACTGCTGGTGGTCCACAGGCAGCAATGAGGATAAGGTTGCCATAAGGCCACCAGTGTACTGAATCACTTGGATGGAATTCAGCGGAGCCTGTTCCTATTCACTCAGTGCAGGATACCCACATTCTAAGCCTCCTACTGGGGGGCCGGAATAGCTCAGTGGTAGAGGGTTGGATTTGTAATCTTGGGGTTGCAGGTTTGAATCTCTGCTAGGCCGTTTCGGTACAGGCGAATTTTTCGCTTTGAGTTAACATTGGTTCTGACTCCATTTCCCATACAGTCCTTCGAATGAGTCTATAAACCAAGGTTCCGTGTGTGAATGCATGCATAACATCTTGCACACACGTAAAATCCCATCACCAGCTTTCGGAAGAGAAGGCCAGATTGGCCGTTGGTATGGATGACACTTTACACATAGCATGCACCTTCCCCGAAGTTGGAGTGAGGCTGCCTTAAAGGCGGGATAAAAATGGTCATACACACAAAAAACTCTACTCCCTATATAGGGGGTGTCCGCAGGAGTATCAGCCTGCGTAGGCAAAAGAAAGAAAGAAAAGGAGACAGTGTACTGATTCACTTGGATGGAATTCAGTGGAGCCTGTCCCTATCCATGCTGTGCAGGATACCCATTCTAAGCCTCCTACTGGTGACAGTGTGGATGCTCTTGTGTAACACCAGCATGAGTATGCATTGGTTTCTGGCTTCAGCATCCCTGCTCGGTCCACTTTCTCACTTCACTCTGCCCCTTATCAAGTGTTGCTTGGTAACGGTGGTTGTTCAGAGCTAGCAGCTGTTATTTTTTAAGCCTGATTTGTTGCAACTTTTTTTGTGACGGTGTTACACTCGTATTTCAGTCACTTCACTGAAAGGAATCCGTTTTACATCATGTTTTTTTTTCTTTTTTTTTGTCTGTTTGTTTGAGAGGATATGAGGCAGCAGATTCAACCAGTTGTACAAGTTATTTTTTGTCGTACTGCAATTCATCCCAGTTTCTGTTTTGATCATGTGTATAGGATACCTCATCCAGTTATTTCTGTTAGTTTTATGTGTTGTTTAATCTGCAGTGTTGAGGACTGTCACGTTTGTACTGTGAAGCATTTTACTCAGGGTTTTTTTTTTTTTTTTTCTAAATCGTTACACCTGAGAAGATGTGCAGCTGTAGTTGTGTTGTGTGTTTTCAGGTCAACGCTCTGGGCACAGAGTCTGGGAGACTGCAGGGTATCCATGGCAACCAGTCAGACCAGATCAGCGGCAAGCAGGAGGAGATGGAACACAACTGGGCCCAGCTGAGGAACAAGGTCAGTTATCAGCAGTGTGAGCTGATAAAACACACTGTAAAACTTGTTTTTAAGCTTCATATGCTATGTTATATTCCCCACACGTGCCTGACTGCTCTTATCTAGTCTGGGTTACTGTTTGGCTGGCAAGATGGCGGAGTAAAAACGACCAGTCCCAGGTGTCCTTCCCAACTTCTGTGGGGGTGAGCTGTGTGACTTTGTATGGCGCTGAGCATATCCAGAGTCGTTACCTTCAGTTTTATGTTCTGTTTATCTTTTTTATTGTGTAAAAAAAAAAAAAGTTTAACCCGTTCACTGCTTGTAAATATTACATAACAAGGCTGGCCCAGTGCCAGGGAAATCTAATGATTTGGGGGTAATAATTAACAAAAAATTCTAGCTCAGAAACTACAACAGATATAAAAATGAAATATATATGATTTTTTGAAGGAAATTGAATGGAGATTTTGAATCTGGGCTTCTCTTTTGTTTTAATTTTGATCATAAAAAAATATTTAGGCATTTAGATTTGGATAGATTTTTTTGCACAATCAAAAACATATGTATTTACCACTACAGCTTCACATCCAAAAAAGAACACAAAGCAAAAAAGTTGAAAATAAAGTTTGTATTGTCACACTACACCTGTAAATGAAAGTAAAACAGTCTAGAAGTCTATCCAGACGCTCACACACTCATGCAGACAGGTCAGTTCACGACCACTCCCCCTCCCCCCACCACGCCCCCTTGCTGGACTTCAACCTCTCTTTCACTCCTCTTCCCCTACCTTTCCTGCTGCCCGTGTCACGCCGCGAGCAGGCCGCGCTCCCCTCTCGCGCTGACTAACACGCCGCTGGCCACTCGCACGCAGTGCAGAGTACACATTAGGCTAGCTCGTTCGACGTTGGTAACCAGTCAGCTGAACACACTCTTGAGATCACACAGCACGACTCAATAACTGACGAATATGGCGGGCAATTCCATCACATCATCATCACCTTCATGCTCGAGTGAGTCGCTGAATAAAAGATTATTATCTTTTTATCAAAAATGATTAGCAGAGCCCGCTCAGCTGTGTAAGTACGTTGATTTGGTCGCTACGCTCGTCGAAGGTTGCGCCGCCATCTTTGCAAGCGAGACAAAGCGCTGGCTGGTCATCCAGTCAGTGATGAGGAAAAATGGTCTTTCCCCTCACGTGTGGTCATTTGCATATCATTTTAATACTGTAGACATATAAGGCTTACTACGCACACTCTATTTCAGTCCTTTGATAGGAATAGTAACGAATGAAAATTCAAGAAAAATGCATGACGTCAGTGGATGGCCCATAGGCACTGGAAGTACATTTTTACTACGGCATCAGCTGACGGCTTAAAGGCACTCAACGGGTTAAAAGAAGTGAAACATATTGTGTCTGTCGTCGTAAAAAAAACAAAACAAAACTGGGTATAGCAGTCTTTTTTCTTTTAGTGAGAATTTAATACAACTGTTTCCTGTGCAGGCTTCTGACCGGAGGTCGAGGCTGGACGACTCGTACTACTTGCACCGGTTCTTGGCAGACTTTCGTGACCTTGTGTCGTGGATCAGCGACATGAAGGCTATCATTTCGGCTGACGATCTGGCCAAGGACGTGGCTGGAGCCGAGGCTTTGCTGGAGAGGCATCAGGAGCACAAGGTGAGGCAGAAATGGGCCACTGTCACAGGACAGTATTTGAATTTGCTATCATTACTTTCTTGTTCCAATGAAAGACGTTTAAAATGATGTTATTACAAGGTTAGTGTTTTGGAGGTTTCCCCCCCTGTCTTGAAGATCAACATTCGCACCATCTTCATAACTTTTTTATCGTTATGATTTTCACATTCCCAGAATAATATCCTCAGAGGTTGCTTTTAAAAAAAATTTTAATTAAATTTTTTTTTCAAGTTTTTGAGACTATTCATATTTTGTCATATCTGTTACAATCTGAAAATGCAACTGAGCATGATCATGTCTATCTTGTGTCTGCAAAAACAGTAAGGTTCTCTGAATGTCGGGAATACAAGCATGGAAGGAAACATGCAGCAGTTGACGGAGCAGCAGTGGTGAAGGTTTCAGTCAGTCAACTTCACCCTTTTGTTTTTCAGGGAGAAATTGATGCTCGAGAAGATAGCTTCGTCTCCTGCGCCGAGCGGGTGAACGGGTGAACGTCTGGTTGCTTCCAACCATTACGCTGCAGAGGAAGTCAGGGAGAAGGTGGGTACTGGACTCTTTGGGGTGTAGAGTGGACTGGATTCATGGTGCGTTGTGTGTGGACAATTGATAAGCAACGTGTGTACTGTAATCTTAGTTGCTACATGTACTGCCATCAAGCCAAAATGCAAAAAACACACACATAATAAGAGTGTAAAGTAGTAGTACTTATTACCTAATACAAAGAACTTCGGACAAAAAAAGACTTTTTCAGATGTCAGAAGCAAAAGACCTGAAGAAATGCACAAAAAAAACATTCCCTTGATGGCAGCATCATTTTAATTCTCATGCTTGCTGCAGTCTGGGAGGTCTTGTGTATGGTTTTGTGTCTCGCTAGTACAGAAACAGGGAGAGTAGTGTTCATTGCGTTTTTTTTTTAATTGATGTTTGAAGGAAAACAGGTAAATACACTGGGAATGCGTCTCTGTCTTCTGTGCTATGTTGATTTTACCCCGGTGGACATGGCTTTAGGTGTTGCAATTAATGTTATCAGGGAGTGATAGGAGTGTATGGTGGACATGGTTTTAGGTGTTGCAATTAATGTTATCAGGGCGTGATGGGAGTGTATGGTGGACATGGTTTTAATTGATGCTACCAGAGAGTGGTGGGGGTGTATGGCGGACATGGTTTTAGTTGTTTCAGTTATTGTTATCAGGGAATGATGAGGGTGTATGGTGGACATGATTTTAGTTGTTTCAATGAATGTTATCAGGGAGTGGTGTGAGTGTATGGTGGACATGGTTTTCATTGATTACCAGGGAGTGATGGGGATGTATGGCGGACATGGTTTTAGTTGTTTCAATTATTGTTGTCAGGGAATGCTGAGGGCGTAAGGTGGACATGGTTTTAGTTGTTTCAAGTAATGTTATCAGGGAATGCTGAGGGCGTAAGGTTAGACATGGTTTTAGTTGTTTCAGTTAATGTTATCAGGGGATGATGATGAGAGGGTATGGTGGACATGGTTTTAGTTGTTTTTTGATGTTATCAGGGAATGATGAAGGTATAAAGTGGACATGGTTTTAGTTATTTCAGTTATGTTATCAGGGAATGCTGAGGGCGTAAGGTGGACATGGTTTTAGTTGTTTTCAAGTAATGTTATCAGGGAATGCTGAGGGCGTAAGTGGACATGGTTTTAGTTGTTTCAAGTATGTTATCAGGGAATGCTGAGGGCGTAAGGTGGACATGGTTTTAGTTGTTTCAAGTAATGTTATCAGGGAATGCTGAGGGCGTAAGGTGGACATGGTTTTAGTTGTTTCAAGTAATGTTATCAGGGAATGCTGAGGGCGTAAGGTTGACATGGTTTTAGTTGTTTCAATGAATGTTATCAGGGAATGATTAGGGTGTGTAGTGGACATGGTTTTAGTTATTCTTGATGTTATCAGGGAGTGGTGGGGGTGTATGATGGACATGGTTTTATTTGTTTCAGTTAATGTTATCAGGGAGCTGGGGGGGTGTATGTTTGCATGCATCACAGTGGCTGATCCTTCATTGTGGTGGGCATTTCCAGCTGCTGATTCTGGAGAGTGAGAAGCGGAGCCTCCTGGAGCTGTGGGAAGAGCGCCGCATCCTGTACGAGCAGTGCATGGACCTCCAGCTGTTCGTCCGCGACACAGAACAGGCCGACGCCTGGATGACCAAGCAGGAGGTGGGTGGGAGTTGCCCGCCCATGACACGCATGGGTCTTGGCTTTAAGGGGATGTCGTTTGTCGTTGTACGACAGAGAATGTTCTCCTGTACTGTCTGTGGAGTACAGTCAAACCTAGTAAAGACCTTACTGTCATTGTACAACAGGGAATGTTCTGTATTGTCTGTGGAATACAGTCAAACCTAGTCAAGACCTTACTGTCATTGTACAACAGGGAATGTTCTCCTATACTATCTGTGGGACCACAGTCACACATAATAAAGACCTTCCCTCTGAAAAGTTCTTCACTGCAAAGACGTTTTTTTCTGACTTTGCTAATTGTTTATACCAGATTGACCTCGGACTAACAGCTCATAATCCCTTGGTGATTCATAACAGTCTTGGAGATTTGGAATCCCCACTTCATAACCAATAGTTAATAAGAATTTTGTCCTAGGGTATTTGAAAAGTCCTCAAAACAATAGCTGCCAAGCACATATTTTCTACCTTAGAAAGTTCCACTAACGAGGTGGATTTGTTGAAAGACGTCCTTTATGTTTGTTTCATTGATCATTGATGATTGAGCCCCTCCCTCTCTTACTACCTTTTTTTCTTTTCTGCCTAACGTCAGACTTGTCAGGGGCCATGTCTCGACATTGGACGTCTGGAGAGCTGCTTCCTTGTTCGCTTACAGCACCTCAAAGTGTCAGTGATAGTACAGTGATGATGAATGAGTTTATAATAAACAGATCCCCTTTAGGGTTTTGGTCATGATCGCAGAGCAGAGATGATAGATATCCTGATTTGATTGTATTTTGCTACCATGGTTGTTTTTTTTTCTAATGTTATGCAAGTATAGACGTTACTTCAGCAAATTCATTTTTGGTCAAGTTGGTTCATTAGCATCCTTTCCTGTTGTAAACTGCTGCTGGTAGTTTTGTGACGCACATGTGTACTGAACACAGGCTTGGATAGTGAGTCACTTGACTAGTCTCGGGTGATAACACTGAGCCAAACCCATCACCTGCGCATTTGTACTGAACCCGTTTCGAGAGGACCAGGTGGCTGATTTGTTTTCCCAGGCAGGAAAGGATGTGACGTTCTTCTTTGTGAAGTCATCCCTGGTGTCTTGCTTCACCTGTAGAATGCGAGGGAGGATGTTGTGATTTGGGGAGAGTGATCTTGACCTGTGGATTTTACTGCCCATTGCTCATATGCAGCAGCTGGAGCAGACGTCAACCAAAAAACAAAAAAATTACCCTAAAAAGCCAGGTTTCGCTAAGAAGTACCCCAGTAGAAGCCAGGTTTAACTAAAAAGTCCCCCCCCCGAAAGGCCAGGTGTAACTGAAAAGTACCCCCCAAGAGGCCAGGTTTAACTGAAATGTTCCCCCAATTAGCTAGGTTTAACTAAGAAGTACCCCAATAAAAGCAGGTTTTAACTAAAAAGTACCCCCACCTGCCAGTTTAACTAAAAAGTACCCCCCCCCCCCCAGGGCCAGATTTAACTAAAACGTATCCCCTAAAAGCTTGGTTTAACTATTAAGTACCCCAATAAAAGCCAGGTTTAACTAAAAAGTACCCATACATGGTGGCATCCATCCTGGGGAAACATATCCACAGGTTGTACCAGTAACAGTGTTTGATGCTGTTGTACCTAGCTGTATGCAAGCCATGCAGGGAAATGTAATTGCAACTGAGGGCCTGACTGTTCGAAAGAAGATTCTGAATGTTCCTGTGGAATTTCCAAAATTGTTCCCCCAAACAGAGGATCGACATCTCTGAGATTACGGAAGGTGTTCATGTGGGCCCTGCACATACATACCATTCTCTTGCCCTGGGCGGTGTTTCAGGCTTTCCTGGTAAACGAGGATCTGGGAGATTCTCTGGACTCGGTGGAAGCATTGAGCAAGAAACATGATGATTTTGAGAAGTCACTGGTGGCTCAGGAAGAGAAAATTAAGGTACGGGAATGTGTGGTGTGTGTGCCTGTATTTGTGTGTTGTGGTGGGTGTGCATGTGATGATGATGTGGTGGGTGGTGTGGTGTGGTGTGGTGTGGTGTGGTGTGGTGTGGTGTGTGTGTGTGTGTGTGTGTGTGTGTGTGTGTGTGGTGTGTGTGTGTTTTTTTCTCAGTTTGATAACTTTTTAGTGAGAGTGGCATTAGACTTGAAAGGCAGATATTATGAGTATATGCACATGAGTGTGTGTGTGTATGTGTGTGTGTGTATGTGTGTGTGTGTGTGTGTGTGTGTGTGTGTGTGTGTGTGTGTAGGCATGCATTGTATACTTACATCCGCTACAATCTTTCTGACTTATAATTCAAATATCAAACCAGATATAAAGCACCACATTTCAGATTTAATCCCTGTGCTTTTTTACCCTCTGCATTGTCTTACTCTTTTGTACATATTTTTGTATTAAATACAGCATATTTTCCTTTAAATACAGAAATAAGAAAAATATTCAAATTTAGAATGTATAAACTATTGTTGTTTTACAAGCCTGAATAACCAAGCATATTTAAAGGGACAAAAAACCCTCACCAGACTGCTTATGGACGGGTCTTACAGGCTCTGGATGAATTTGCCACCAAGCTGATTGAGGGAGAGCACTATGCCTGTGACGATGTTGCTCAGCGCCGCAATCAGCTGCTGCAGCGTCGCGACCTGTTGTACCAGAGGTCAACGTTTCGACGAGAGCAGCTTGAGCTGTCGTACCAGTTCCAGGTGTTTGAACGTGACTGTGATGAAACCAAAGGATGGATCAATGAGAAACTCAAGACAGCTTCTGATGAGAGCTACCTGGTAGGGAGTGTGTGTGTGTGTGTGTGTGTGTGTGTGTGTGTGTGTAAGAGAGAGAGATGTTTTCTGTGTGTGTGTGTGCACGTGTGTATGTGTGAGATATTCTCTGTGTGTGTGTGTGTGTGTGTTTGGTGTTCTCTGTGTGTGTATGTATGAGATGATGTTCTTGGGGTGCATGTATGTCCGTCTGAACCTGCGTGCATCTGTGGTTTTGATGGTTGAAATGAGCATTGTGGGAGTAATAGTGCTGGTCAGATTGATGACACAAGCAAGTAAAAACAAAAAACCCATCATGTAGAAAGAGAAGAGGAGAGAAAGGAGTAGCAGGAGCGGTTCTGTTGTATCTTTTTTTCACTCTCGAAGAGCAGCCTGAAGTTCATATAAAGTTCTGATAATAAAATGCAATACTTGTAGTACAATACAGCATGGTTCAGTATGATTCAGTACATGCGGTAGGAAACACTATGCACAGTTCAGTACAGTACAGTGTGCTGCAATGCTGTCATGCAATATGATGCAATACAACACAGTACAGCACGATGAAGTGGGATGCAGTGCAGCTGAGTGAGCTAAGCAGTGCACAACACAGCTCGACACGACACAGCACGACACAACACGATGCACGCTAATGACACCATGCCACAACAGACCACACCACACAAAGCCTGCCTGAACACCAAGCAAAGTAACACAAGCCTGCCTGAACACAAAGCAAAGCAACACATTGCAGCCCAACCCAGCCTAGTCCAGCCCAGCAGAGTTCAGCAATGTGATTGCCTTGATTTGTCTCCCCCTCCCCCCTCTCCCTAGGATCCGACCAACCTGCAGACCAAACTGCAGAAAAACACCAGAACTTTGAGGCCGAGGTGGAAGCCAACCGGAACCGTATCGAATCTATCCGCACCTCGGGCAACGAACTGATTGAGAACGATCATTACGCCAAGGACACTATAAGGTCAGAGGATTAGATGGCGCATTGTGTGTGTGTGTGTGTGTGTGTGTGTGTGTGCGTGCGTGCGCACATGCAAGTGTGTGTCTGTGTGTGTGTGTGTGTGAGAGTGTGAGGTTTGAGGGTAAACAAATCTGTAATAAAACATTGAGCATATGGTTAGTCTTGTTCCTGAACCCTCTTTCCAACAATTTTTCGTCTTTATTTAGTCGGTAAGTCATTCCTCAGCGGCATGTCATGATGATAACTAACGTAAGCAGTTGTGAGAATTTAACACAGGTAGTGGGTTAGGTAGGTAGTGGGTATGAAGTACTGTTACGCATGTTCAGTGCGCGGTATGCAAAATTTCTTGTAATGTACGATATTAAACCAGAAGTCAAGGGGAGATGTGTAGGGAAGTTTTTGCCTGTGTCTAGAGTCGTGGTGTGTAATTATTGTATGGTGATTATAAATCTATGATGATGTGTGATACGTAGCAGTAGTGGCTGTAAATTGAGTAGTATGTACTGTTGTAAAGTGCATTATGTGGTGATTATGACCTCTGAGGTATAACATCATTATACTGTGTAATATGATTAGAAAATGAAGATGTAGTTTGACATGTTTCTAGTATATACTGCTGTAACTTGTGAATTAATGATAGTTACGAATCGTTGTAGTTTGCAGTTTATGGCTCGATAGTTGGAACTTATTTTGATGTCATGTGGTAACCTGTTATAGTGGTCTCTGCCTCCTGCATGTATCCATACAAACATGCACACCCATGCTTCCACACATACACATATACAGCACACACAGCACACGCACACACACACACACACACACACACACACAGACTCAGATAGTTGACACAAGAGACGGAGAGACAGAAAGACGGAGACAGACAGACACACACATGACACACATGCACACAGGCACGCACGCACGCGCATGCACACGCACACTCACATGCACGCGCATACACACGCACACACACATGCACACATATGCACGCGCATACACACACAAACAGGCACAGACACACACACACACACACACACACACACACACACACACACCACACACACACACACACACACACACACGTGCGTACACACACACACACACACACACACACACACACACACACACACACACACACACACACACACACACAACACACAGACAGACGGACACACACGGGACAGTTGACACACACATGACACACACATGCACATGCACGCATGCAAGTATACACACATGCACATGTACACACATGCACACACATGCATGCACACACACACACACACACACACACACACACACACACACGCTCGCTCTCACTCTTATACATATGAAAGTGAAAGCTATGAGTGGGGAGCACTTTCTGGAAGAAAAAGGGTTGACTGTAGGATAAAAGATTAGTGCAGGGTATTTTGCACACATCTGAGACAGAAGTGCAAATGATGATGGGGGTCATTGGTTGCTCTGCCTTCAGGGAACGTGTGGCGGAGATAGAGAAACTGTGGGAGACCCTTCTGGCCCAGACAGAAAAGAAGGGTAAGTGTGTAAGAAGGAAAGTGCAAGAAGGGCGACTGAGCAAGGTGAAGTATGCAAGAAGGGTAAATTTGGGTTAAGATTTGGGGAAACTGAACCTGGGATTGATGGGGGGAGTCCCAGTATGCTGCAGGACACCAACATAGATGCCTTCCTAAGAGATGTACTTAACAAGGATAAGCCGGCAAGAATGGCTGGCTGCATGAAGGAAGGTGAATTCTATAAGGAGTCTGTAAGAATTTGAAGAAGGATAGCATGTAAGAAGAGTAAGCCTGTAAGAACGGCTGTCTGCGTGAAGGAAGGTGAATTCTATAAGGAGCCTGTAAGAACTTGAAGAAGGATAGTTTGTAAGAAGAGTAAGCCTGCAAGAATGGCTGTCTGCGTGAAGGAAGGTGAATTCTGTAAGGAGTCTGTAAGAACTTGAAGAAGGATAGTTTGTAAGAAGAGTAAGCCTGCCAGAAGACTAGCCACAAAGAAGAGTAAAGACTGTAAGATGGATGGTTTGCAAGAAAAACAGTTCGCCAAAGGATGAGTAGTTTCGCAAGGAAAACAAAACTGCTGACCGCGTAAGCCGGCTTTATTGGTATGTGTCGAAGGGAACAGTGTGCGAGGAGAGTTAGTGTGTGCTTAAAGTCTGCAAGATGAGAAAGTCTGTAAAAGAAGAAAAAAAGGAAGAAAAAAAATCAAGCCTCGTAGAAGGGCTGAATCTGTGAGATGGATATGTCTTCTGAAGCTGTTCAAGCTTGGAAAAAAAAGTTATTGATAGTGATAGGTGTAGCGCCTTTGGTAAAGAGAGGAATACAGTGGAATTGTGACTATACATATGCTTTCTAGATGACTGGAGAGATTTAGGATGGGGAGAGAAAGAGTTTGTGGGGTTGGGGGGAATAGATAAGGTTATTTTTCGTGGTTTTCCCAAAGTGTGAATTAATGAGCAGAAAATTGGGGAATGAATATCTTTCTTACTACACTGATCATGTTTTTTTCTTTTCCTGTGAAGGAAATTAATAAACAAAAGGTGAGGAACGGATAAAAGCTCTGATGGAAGAAAAAAAATTTGTAAATGGAAGAGCTGGGAACACATACACGCAGAATGATCAAACTCTAACCCTTGCTCTCAACCAGTTGCAGGTGTGCTAGTTAAGAACTGGACAACTACATAGATAACGAAAAGAAATGTCAAGCAAGTGAACAAAAAGAAATGTCAAATGAATGAACAAATTGAAAAAAAAAAATGCAGTAAAAACTGATCAATTCACAAAGTTAAGAACAGTTTACTGTGAAATGGATGATGACATTTGTGTCAACACCAGTGAAGTGGTCAGTCCTTACAATACAGCATGTGGGAGAAATTAGCATTCCCCTAAATTCTAGCATGCTTTCATCAGGAAAATCAATCTTATCCTCTTCACACACACACACAAAAAATGTAATAAATGGAAAAAGAGAAAGACTGTCAAAACATACCACTAAACATATCCATGATCCCTTAAAACACAACGTGATCCCTTCCCGTCCACCCAGGGGCCAAATTGTCGGAAGCATGCCAGCAGCAGTTGTTCAACCGCAATGTGGAAGACGTGGAGCGCTGGCTGAATGACATCGAGTCCTCCCTCGTGTCCGAGGACTATGGCAAGGTGAGAGAACAGGTCATGTGACTGGGTGGGTTTCATGTGATTGGCTGATGGCAGCTTTTTTTTTTTCCCCCGTAAAACATGAAGTTTTTCAGATTTGGCTGACAGTTGTTGCTGACTGAAACCAGACGAAGTTTCCTTTCTTCTTTGTGGCCACTCTCATTCAAACATACCAGCTTGGATTCAGTGTTCAACAGTGTATCAAATCAGTTTGTGGGTGCCTGACTTGTTTTTTTGTATCTTTTTTTCATAAAGTTTTTTTTTTTCCTTCCTCTGTGGTGACAACCCTGAAAGGGCTTCACTATCGCTGGCTGGGTTGTTACATGAATTTGAAAGTGAAACGCTCGGCTCTCGTTGCTTGTCGATACAGGTTTTCAGCTTTCCTCTGGCTATGCAGGCAAAAAGTGATAAGAGCGTGACTGAATCAATGTCGTTCAGTCCTTATTTGTTGGCAGGGGGTGTTAAATTTTCAGGGGAGGATTCCTAGGAATTTTGCCATTTGCTTATGTGTTTTCTGAAATGCAGGTGAAGGATTTTTTGACGGATGTCTTTGTCCTTGTCTGTTACTGAGTTGGACCAGGAGCATGCAACAAGCGTATGTGCAGAGAATGAACATTTGCATGCAAACATACACAAGTTGATACATACGCAAGCATGCATGCATGCACACACATGCACATGCATACGTGCATGCACAGGCACGCATACATGCGCGCACACACACACATACTCGCACACACACGTGTGTGCACACGCATGTGCATGTGCTTACACACACACACACACACACACACACACACACACACACTCTCTCTCTCTCTCTCTCTCATGCACTCTCATGCATGCACGCACGCACGCACGCACGCACGCACGCACACACACACACACACACACACACACACACACACACATACACATACATACATACATACATACAGACAGACACACACACTCACGCGCGCACACACACACACACACACACACACACACACACACACACTCTCACACTCTCTCTCTCTCTCTCTCTCTCTCTCTCTCTCTCTCTTACACATAGATCTACACACGCACACACAAACGCACATATGGGTATACACATAGAGGCACATGTATTGGAATGCTTGCTGCGCACAGGCATACACACACATGCACACAAACACACACATGAATGCACGCACATACGTACGCATGCATGCAAACACAAACGCGCTCACGTGCATGCGTGCGCGCGCACGCGCGCGCACACACACACACACACACACACACACACTGCACTACATGCAGTTAAAAATTCATGCTGTGTGCCATACTGTCAGTGGTCTGATTTTTGTTTTGACACCTTTCTCTCTTTCTCTGCTAGCTTCTCCAGCGATCAGTAAGTCTGTCAGTCTGTTCATGTCTTTTCTTGGTTTCCTAGCTACCAGAGCTGTTCTGAGCGTGTTTATATCAAAAGCCAGATGATGCAATGTACAGATGCCAGATTTCTTGCCTACTAGTAAACACCCCTCCCACCCCCATCCACCCCACCACATCCCCATCCCCTTCTCCCTCTTTCCCCCCCCCCCTCCCTCCCCCCCCCCCAAAAAAAAAAAAAAAAAAAAGAAATAGAGACAAAGCTTGTATGTAAAATGTGAAATGCTAGCATGCTGAGTGGGAAGAAAAATGCTGTGCACTGAATGTTTATTATTGAAAGAAAAATGGAAAGGTTGGCATAGAAATTGTTAGTCTGTTAATATAAGAAATTCTGAAGTAGAAAAGACGAGAAATGACAAAATCAAATAATCTGAAAAGCTGATGGCCATTTGTATGTTGCAGAATAAAGGGAAGAAGGGAAAGATATCGAATTCACGATTGATTTTATTACACATAAAAACATATGAACAAAAAAGAGAGAGACGTCTTTAAAAAAAAAAAATTTAAAGAAGTCGAGAGTTGTCTTTCAGCTTTTGTTTTTGTTTGCTTATTTGGTTGTATCAGGTAAATTGCCCGCGCCCTAATTATCTTTTGCTTTTAGAGCAGAAGATTTTTGTGTGTAGGTAAGTGGCTGTGGGCATTCGAAATGTGTTCAC
>JADBJO010000859.1:470000-475000 GCA_016801955.1 Conus betulinus
TGAAAGGTTATTCATATGTGGTGGGTATTTGCATTGATGTTTGGAGAATAGTTCAGAAATGTCCCACCTGATGTGATCTTTGAATTTCTGGAAGAGATTAACATTTTTCATCTGATCTAAGATTTTACGGAAGAAAGGTATTTATTGAAAGTTCCGGTGTGTGTTTTTAGATGGTGTGTTTTAAAGGGTTGTGTGATTTTTTTAAAAATTTAAACATTTTTTTCTTAATGATTTGTGAATTGGCTTGGTGGTGACAGTCTTGATATGACCCTTTGCTGTTGGCTGGGCTATAAGCAACATTACTAATATGTTTACATGTTTTTTCTCTTAGAAAGCTAGAAGCATTTTTTTTCTTTTTCCTTAGAAGGGATCCTTGACCAGAAAGACTCTTTGTAGTATGTAACGAACCATTGCCAGAAAACTGGATTGATTATTGAATTTATATGACTTTTTTTGTTATGATTTCGAAATATTATACCCCTTCCCCCACACCCCACCCCATTCATCTCTTTGTCTGTATGTGTGCCTAATCATGTGATTGTGAATGTAAGTAAACATATCTTTCATCGTAGCCTTACAGTCAGCTTGGACATGCAGGACTTGGGTGCTCCTCCATTGGCAAATTTGTGGGGAACATGCTGTGGCTGTGTGTCACATGTGTGCATTTTGCTGTGGAGTTCTGGAAGGCAATGGTGGACAGTAGGCACTCTGATGTTTGATAGGTGTAAAGGAGGATTTAGTAAGCTTCCCAAAATGATGATCAGTTGGGGACAGTTTGAGGAATTACAAATATTTGTAAAACTATGTCACATCGTACAACAGTCCTTTTGAAATGTGCTGTGGTCTTCATAATGTGTGTGTGTGTGTGTGTGTGTGTGTGTGTGTGTTGTGCGCGAGCATGCACATGCGCTCGTGTATATGTGTGAGAGAATGTGTGTGTGTGTGTGCGTGTGTGTGTGTGTATGCGCGTGCGTGTGTGTGTGTATGCGGTGCGTGCGTGTGTGTGTGTGTGCGTGTGCGTGTGTGTGAGAGAGAGAGTGTGCACGTGTGTGTGTATGTGTGTGCGTGTGTATGTGTGTGCGTGTGTGTGTGTGTGCGCGCATGCGTGCGTGTGTGCATGTGTGTGTGTGTGTGTGTGTGCGTGTGTGCAGGGCGAGACCTGATTGGCGTGCAGAACCTGATGAAGAAGCACCAGGCATTGCAGGCAGAGCTGGCAGGACACGAACCCCGCATCCAGAACGTGTGCGCCACAGGACAGCGGATGATGAAGGAAGGCCACTTCGCCCATGACACCATCAAGGGCAAAATTAAGGACCTGCAAGATCGCTGGCAGCAGCTGAAGGTGAGTTGAGAAGATGAGGAGGGGTTTAAAGGGTTGGGGAGAAGGTCAGGAAAGGACACAGATGACTGAGAGAAGTGAGGGAGAAGACACAGAGTGGGGAACAGAGGGTGGGAACATGGAGGTAGGAGACACAGAGTGGGGAACATTGAGGTAGGAGACACAGGGTGAGCAACATGGAGGTAGGAGGCACAGGGTGGGGAACATTGAGGTAGGAGACACAGGGTGGGGAACATTGAGGTAGGAGACACAGGGTGGGGAACATTGAGGTAGGAGACACAAGATGGGAACATTGAGGTTTGAGACCCAGGGTGGGGGACATTGAGGTAGGAGACACAGAGTGGGGAACATTGAGGTAGGAGACACAGGGTGGGGAACATTGAGGTAGGAGACACAGGGTGGGGAACATTGAGGTAGGAGACACAGTGGGGAACATTGAGGTTTGAGACCCAGGGGGGGGGACATTGAGGTAGGAGACACAGGGTGGGGAACATTGAGGTAGGAGACACAGGGTGGGGAACATTGAGGTAGGAGAGGCAGGGTGGGGAACATTGAGGTAGGAGACACAGGATAGGGAACATTGAGGTTTGAGACCCAGGGTGGGGACATTGAGGTAGGAGACACAGGGTGGGGAACATTGAGGTAGGAGACACAGAGTGGGGAACATTGAGGTAGGAGACACAGGGTGGGGAACATTGAGGTAGGAGACACAGGGTGGGGAATATTGAGGTAGGAGACACAGGGTGGGGAACATTGAGGTAGGAGACACAGGGTGGGGAATATTGAGGTAGGAGACACAGGGTAGGGAACATTGAGGTAGGAGATACAGGATGGGAACATTGAGGTAGGAGACACAGGGTGGGGAATATTGAGGTAGGAGACACAGGGTGGGGAATTGAGGTAGGAGACACAGGGTGGGGAACATCGAGGTAGGAGACAGAGTGGGGAACACAGAGGTAGGGGAGACTGAGATCAAACATTGAAGTAGAAAACACAGGGTGAGCAACATCGAAGTAGGAGACACAGCATGGGAAATGTTGAGGTAGAAGAGATAAGATGGAGAACACTGAAGAAGGAGACGCAGGGTGGGAACATATAGTAAGGAGACAAACTGGGGAACGTAGTGGTAACGAACACCAGGTGAGGAACATGGAAGTGGGAGAGACAAAGTGGCGAACTTAAAAGTAGTAAAAAAAAAAAAAAAAATGTCATGGAGAGGCAAGAAATTGGCCTGCTTGACCCAAGTTGTCCAGCTGACTGTTGGTGTGGTGTGACCTGTCAGGACAAGGCGGGGCAGCGCAAGCAAGACCTGGAGGACTCCCTGCAGGCCCAGCAGTACTTTGCCGACGCCAACGAGGCCGAGACCTGGATGAGGGAGAAGGAGCCCATCGCTGCCAACACCGACTATGGCAAGGATGAGGACTCTGCTGAGGTTGGTGCCTCTGTGTGTGTGTGTGTGTGTGTGTGTGTGTGTGTGCTTCTGTGTGTGTGTGTGTGTGTGTGTGTGTGTGTGTGTGTGTTTGTGTGTGTGTGTGCGCCACTGTGTGTGTGTGTGTGCGCGTGTGTGCATGTGTGATGTTTTGGACAAGCTTTGTGCTGCTACTCTTGTCTTCACTGTTTGAGTTGAAAAATGGTTGGTAACATCAGTTCTGTTCATTGTTCAGTTGATTGTTACTGATAGACATAGGCACTTTGATGAGAGAAAAATGTAGAGAGACTGACTATCATTAATTCATTCATTTTGAAGTGTGAGGATTTTTAATGAAATAAGTAACCACGAAAGAAAGTTAAAAAGAAATCTGGTTCAAGACACTGATAAGATTCCTAAGAAGAAAAGTTCTGATTGAGGCTCATATATAACATTTCTGAAAAAGACAAATTGTGTTATTGCAGTGAAGTTGTATCCAGTCTTGTTTTGCCTCCTCCCGTGTTTTTATAGTTTAATCAACTACTGATTAATTTAGACAGTCCACGAAATGTTCTATAAACATGGATAACCAACTGCTTTGAAGGAAGAATAAGAGAAAAGATATATCTTTAAGCATGAACAAAAAAAATGCTGTGGAAATAGAAATTTATGATGCAGGTGGAAATTTTACACCTACTCATGTGCTGGCATACTATGTCAGACCTGTGCAAGTTACAATCAGTCTGCTAGCTTTGTTTCTCTTGGTTCACTCAGTAATTTAAGATGCTTCTGGGGAGCATCTTCTTCTTCCATCCAAAGTGTGCAACTGTATGGGCTTCCTTTCATTCCACGGCTGAACACTCCCAGGATGCCACACCAGTAGATTGTCCTCCCTGACCAGTGTCCATGAAGCATTGGATCCCTGACCGCACACCACACCATCAGGTCTGTCCCACCGATGAGATTCGTTGAGGTCAAAGTTGGCCAGAGGGTATAGAGCCACAGGTGCAGCTTTTAGGCAGCATTCATGACCTGGAGAAGACTGTGGAGTGGTCACAGGAATCTGATGCTAGTAGTCATATCAAAGTTACAGTTAGGAGATGAAGTCTTGTAAGGTTTTGCTCTGTTTTTTTTTTAATCTTTCACCTAGGTAGTCTTCTTGCAATGCTTTGTTGGGTATTGTCTTCCATCACAGTGGTTTATACTTACGTCCTCAGCTTCAGTTCTGCCAGTTCTTGTATTGTTCTAACCCTTGAAAAATGTCGGTCAATCTTCTTCCACCTGCTGTGTTCTTTGCATGACTGCACCCAGGTCATTTTGATCAGTGATACCTCGCCAAACCAAGGTTGAGTTACAGTCACAGAGCTGGTGGGAATCAAATCTCCTCCATTCATCTTTGAGGTCCTGTCACCCTTCTCCTGACACTGACTAGGTCAAGCGTATTGTTTCTGATCTTGTCTGTCCATTTTTTCTTTGAATATAGTCAACAGCTAGGTGATGGCTCCAATGAAGTTGACATTGGGGTGGAAACTGACAACAGAGCTGAATTCCTTCTGTGCTGGGGTGCCTGTGGACTAGTTGACAGCCTGTCGTGAAGGACGAGGCCAGAGTCATGCAGAGCATGCTGGGCTGCCACTGTGGCTGTACCTCATAGACTGGTGTCAGTGTCTCAGATGTAGTATTTGGTGAACATGGAGTGTTGCAGCATACAGTGGCTGGTTCTCAGTTACCCAAAGAAGACCGGATCTTCTCTTGAGAGGAGGATATTTCATTATTAATAGGATGGAGTTGAAACCACCTTCTTTCGTTGTTTGGCAGTAGCTTTCATCTCTCCATAGCTGACAACCTGAACTTTTTCACGAACTGAAACCATGCCTTTAGCTAGTTTGTATGGTTTTCAATGCTGAAAATATTGTGGAGAGATCGCAGCCTTTTAAGCGTTGCGTCTTTTAAGACTCTTAGCTTATTCCATTCATTGTGTTTGGGATTGTGGCTTACCTAAATGATGTCATCTCCAGGGAGAAACTTCTCCCAGTGGCAAACCACACCCTTGCTTCTGGACATGGACTGTTAGTGGATCATTGTGTTGTGTGGAAGATGACCAGGTGAAACAGTTTGTGTGTGTTTGTGTTTGTGTCAGGGCATTGCTGAAGAAACACGAAGCGTTCATGGCTGACCTGGATGCGTACCGCAGCGTGATAGAGGGTCTGAGGGATCAGGCGCAGGCTTGCAAGGTGTGTACATGTATACATT
>JADBJO010000859.1:482500-515000 GCA_016801955.1 Conus betulinus
TATCAAACAAGTAATGAAATATCAAAAAGTAATGAAAATATCAGGCAAGTAATGAAAATATCGGACAGGTAATGAAGATATTGGACAATTAATGATAATATCAGACAAGTAATGAAAATATCAGACAAGCAGTTAGTTTTCGGAGCAGTTTGTGTGCAGTCGTAATGAAAGTGTGGGTCAGGAGTGTGTCACAGAAAGCTGTCATGATGTTTCAGCAACTGAACCAGCGATGGGTGACGCTGCAGCAGGTCACAGCTGAGCGAGCGCAGACTTTGGGCAGCGCCTTTGAGGTGCAGAGGTACCACAGGTGGGTGATGGAGCGTCGTCTCAGCATCCAACTGCATAATCCAGTTACTGTCCCCTCTGCTTAGCCATCATGCCACAACTCCAGTAGCCCCCCCCCCCCCCCCCCCCCCCACCCCCCTCCTCCCAGTTCCCTCTTTGCACGTGATTCCATTTCCGAAACTCGGCCACAGTTTTATGCTTTATCTCTTATTTATTCCCTCTCACACAGTTTCATGCACCTATTCCCTTGCGCAGAACCGGGTGAGATTCCAGTCTATCAGTCTCAGTATACTGGCACACGCACTTGCAAACACACACACATGCACACACGCACTCATGTACTCACACACTCACGCATGCATGCAAGTACGCATGCATGCATGCATGTATGCACGCATGCATGCACACACGCACAAGCGCACAAACACACACTCACACACATGCACGCATGCATGCACGCCTTTGAGGTGCAGAGGTACCCAGGTGGGTGATGGAGCGTCGTCTCAGCATCCAACTGCATACATCCAGTTACTGTCCCCTCTGCTTAGCCATCATGCCACAACTCCAGTAGCCCCCCCCACCACGCCTCCTCCCAGTTCCCTCTGGCACACATGCAGGCACGCACGCACGCTGTTCAATGTATTTAGTCCTTTGACCCATTGAGGCTTGAATGAAATAACACATATTTAAGACATGGCTTGTGAATGGTTTCAAACATGAAAAACAAACAGTGAAAATCAAAGAATATCATGTAGACAATATTTCCACTTTTGATATTCTTTGCTTTTAGCATTAGATCACTCTTGGGGACTCAAAAAAAGTAAAATGGGACTTGTTACTCACCTATCACCTATCACAAGATATGCATGTTCGTTTTTTTCTTTGCAACTATACTGTGCTTCTGCCCAGGTAAATTTCATGTTCATATTAGTCATAGCTAAATCTTATTAAAAACAAATGGGTCGTTATCGGGTTACAGGGATGTATATGTTTCTGTAAAAAAAAAAAAAAAAATCGTTGTTAGGTCTTTTTTGGATGTGATATTAGTGCACCAAGGGCAATCACTCTGTAGATTTGTCTCGCATAGGGGCATAGTCAGTAGCCTCCTTCTCCCCGTTCATATTCATGAGGATCCTAATATTATGACAATATTCCATGCCAGGTAGGGCTGGGGTACTTACTTGGAAAGGAAAGAATGAGAGAAATGTTTCTGAAAATGTAGCAGTTGCTGTTTCCAAAGGCATCGTGCCGTTCAGCCTGATACGTTTGTTAGGGTGAATCCTTTCATTTTTACAAGCCTGCTCTATTCTGAGTGATGTTTTGGATTTCCTGCACACAAACCCATTGCGCACGCGCGCGCACACACACACACACACACACACACACACACACACACACACGCACACTTACACCTCCCACCTAAAACCAGCCGTCAACGTCCGCTTTCTGTTAACCGGTGATGCAGAGAGGTGGACGAAACCAAGGACTGGATCAATGAGAAGGACACAGCACTCAACAACGACAACTACGGACATGACCTGGCCAGCGTGCAGGCCCTGCAGCGAAAGCACGAGGGCCTGGAACGTGACCTGGCCGCCCTCGGAGAAAAGGTCAGACCTTGTTGAATTACCTGTGTTCTCTGTTTGTTTTCATCCTGGCAAGAAGAATATTTAATTTTGAAGAGCTCATGCAACAGACTTTTGTTTTGTTTTGTAATATGTGATGATAATTAGTATGTTATTGTATAGTAATGCTCCAAGTAAAGTAAAGTTATTTTTCCACTGGTGCAGTAAGGTGAAATATAATATAATTGGTTCAGTGTACACATAATAATGTACTCTCCCGGCTTGTGAATTATCAGTTCTGAGGGTTTGCTCAAATGTCCTGACCAATACAGCAGGTGTCTGTATCTCCCAGGCCTGGCAGAGAGTGGGATATTTTATGCAAGCGTAGAGTGAGTACCGCCCTGTCATGCAGTTTCAGACCGGAATGGAAATCTGCAGCATCTTCTTAACATGCTCATTCTCTTCAATCAGCATAAAAAGAAAAAAAAAATCAAATTGTATAGCCTCCATGATGACCTCAGTTTCCATAGCCTTTCCATATCTTTGGCTTTGGTTAGATTTTGTTGGAGTCGCTGATGTTGGCAAATTCATGGGGACTTCCATTGGATGGGTATAATGGCGCCCTCTACAGTGAGAGCTCACACACGCCGACTCTGTGACTGAACAGCTTCTGTCGTCAGTTGTGGGCATAGGAGGTGGTGTCCTGTCTTTTGCCGAATCAGAACAGGCACCAGTGAACACGACCAAAGTGATTCAGCAGCAGTGCAGTGTCTCCTCTGGCGGGTTGCCTCATGATGAGTTGATATTGACTGCTCGCAGTGGATTGCTGGGGCTGTGGTGGGTTGGGCCGGGCTGTGGCTGTGGACGATGGGACAGAATGGGCAGCAGGGATGCAGTGCCATTGAGGTGGCAGAGAAGATGGGACGAAACAATACACAACCACCACCACCACCAAAACGACTCCAACAAAAGGAAGTTTGTGAATGTGGTACAATGTAAATATCTATTTCTACATTTTCATCAGTCAGGGAGCATATGTTTTCATTTGCATCTCTTGTCTGTCCACTTGTCTGCAAAATAACTCAAACACTGAGAATCAGCTTCATTGTCAACTTGGTGGAGAGATAGATTGTGATTGTGGGGCAAAGTCCACACTGAAATGTGGATCTGTGGTGCTGATCCGGATGAAAGGGTGAATCCAGGATGACCTTGACAGAGGTCATTGCTCTGTGAATGTCCTTTTAATTTTGTTCTTCAGTTTTCTTTCCTGAATGTAATAAATGGATGCTTTCCACCTCACTTCTTTTTATTATTTTTCTTTTTTTTTTTTTTGTTAATAAAGTTTAAACGATGTGTCTGCCATGATGGCTGCATAATGGACTGACTGGCATTGTGTTGACTGTCAGGTGCGTGACCTAGACAACAACGCCAAGCGACTGATGCAGACCCATCCTGACCAGGCAGAAAGTATCTACGAGCACCAGACCGAGATCAATGAGATGTGGAACTCCCTTACCATCAAGGTATGACGCTTTTTTTTTTTTTTTTTTTCCTTGATTTTTTAAAAGTGTGTTACAGATAGGTTTTGGCTTACAAAGCCTCCTAGGTATGTACAGTTAAGAAAAAATTAACTGAGGGTGGTAAACGTTGGTCTTGGGGTGTGGTCCACCAGAGAGAGGTACAGTGTGTGGATGCACCAGAGCAAGCAATAGCTTTATGGCTATCTGGCTGAGCAGGGATGCCGGTCTAGAGAATGAACGTTTGAACACCTATTTTTCTTTCGTTTTTTTCTCTCTCTGTCTCATCCTCCATACTTCCCCCCATCCTCTACCCCTTCCCTCTCTATGGCATCACTCCTCTGCTACTCGTATTCCAGTGGCGACAGGATTGAAGATCTGACGCAGCCAATCAAAATTGACTACAGAAGAAGAAGGAGAAGATATATTCCAGAGTCCCCCCATACACTTACTCTCGTCTCTCATCTTCAGGCGGACGCCAGGAAGGGGAAGTTGCTGGACTCGTACGATTACCAACGCTTCCTGTCCGACTATCGCGACCTGACCTCCTGGATCAACAGCATGGGCACGCTGGTGTCGTCCGACGAGCTGGCCAAGGATGTGACGGGGGCCGAGGCTCTGCTGGAAAGGCACCAGGTCAGTGTCCACTGCAGGTCACATGGGGGATTGGGGGAACGGGGGGGGGGGGGGGGTAGGGAGCAGAGGCATGTGGTGGGAGAGGAGAGGAATGCAGGGGTGGGGGAGGTTGTGAGGAGAGAGAAACCATTGCTTGGATGGGTGTGTGCTTTGACAGAGATAGGGTGTTGTTGGTGTGTGTGTGTGTGTGTGTGTGTGTGTGTGTGTGCGTGTGTGTGCGTGTGTGTGTGTTTAAAGTGGTGGGGGTGTTGGATATTATGTGAGGAAAATAGCAATGCTTACATGTAGGTTTTTCAAAAACTGACAATGAAAAATGTCAGAAAAAGTTCTAAAAGTCCTTGGAGAACATTGTGATTTTACTTAATTGAAGGGTTATGCCCTAGAATTGCAAAAAGAAAGTTTGGTATCTTTCCGTAAATAAGAACATGGTTAAATTTATGTTTGAAAAATTGGTCAACCTATTGATGAGGGGTGTACCCACTCTAGGTAGGTGTGTGTGTGTGTGTGTGTGTGTGTGTGTGTTCATGACTGTTCATAAATCTGCATAAGATACCTTCAGTCGTTTTAGAAAGAGATAGGAGGATGTGTGCGTGTGTCCCTGTTTTGTGCGATTGTGTGGGTAAATGTTTTCTAAGGCTGTTTGTTTACAGCTGTGTACTTAGTACAGGCATGTTGTTAGGACATGCATGTGTTTCGATTGTGTGTTGAAACTGACAGAAAATTGATATTTCGGTAATATCTTGAGTATGTTTCAGCTGATAGATGTTTTAGTTAGCTCTTAAGTCTAAACACTGCGTATACATGGTCATCCGCACCTAAACATAGCTAATAATTGTTGCACTTATGCACTAAAAATGGTAACAAATAAACATTTAATTAATTGTTGCACCAAAGCACTTAAAATGTTAACAAATGAAGGATTTAGTTGTTGCACTTATGCACTTGAAAAATGGGAACAAAGGAACAGGTTACCCGTTTGATGTTATTCAACTCTTATTCAATTTGTGTTCATCAACACTTAAACGTAGCATGTGATTTTCACTCCTTAATTGAGGCACACTGGAATTTTTTTTTTTTTAATCAGCATATGCACATGAACAATAGTGAGCACTGAAAACTTAAGTCCCATGATTGATAACTGATGCTTAATTAAGTCTTGGCACAGGTGAATAACGAATAGCTGATTGTCTTGTGTTTCTTGCTTTGTTTATGTGTGTGTATATGTGTGTGTGTGTGTGTGTGTGTGTGTGTGTGATTTGTGCTGTCTACTTTATATGTATCTGCCTGTCATTTGTTGATCTGCTGTGTATTGAATGTCGTTTTTGTTGAACATGTGCTGTTGATTGCTGTTTGAAAGTGGGGTTTCTTTGCTGTTTGTGTGTTATTCTTGCTCTGTGTGTTGTTGTTCTTGCTCTGTGTGTTGTTCTTGCTGTCTGTGTATCTTTTTAGCTGTCTGTGTATATTTTTAGCTATTCTGTTTTGGTGTGTGTTGTTTTTGCTTGCTAGTGTGTTGATTGCATTGTTTGTGTATTGCCCTCGTTGTCTGTGTCTTGTTCTAGCTGTCTTTGATGTTCTCATTATGTTGTTCTAGGTGTCTGTTCGTTGTTCTTGCCGTCTGTGCTATTCTTGCTGTCTGTGTGTTGTTTTTGCTGCCTCTGTGGTGTTCTTGCCTGTGTGGGTTCTTGCTTTCTGTCTGTTGTTCTCACTGTGTTTGTTACTGTCTATGTGTTGTTCCTGCTTTCTGGGATTTGGTCCCTGTTTTCGTTGTCTGACGGGGTAACAGCCCTTTCAGATGTACAGTTCAGAAATTGTCAGCCATTACGGGATATCTCCACTGGCCGAAGACGAGGAGGACGAGGAAGAGGTGACACTCGCAAGGAAGAAAAAATAACCCTCTCCCCCAACCCTATCCCCATCCTGCCTGATGTTGAAAACATACTAACCGTCTCCATTAATTTGCCTGGAGATTTGAAAGTCTGCACTTACAGCAAAAAAAGTGTGTGAAAAATGTCTAAAAGCATGTGTGACACACTTACAGTTGTGCATGAATACGCATGCACGTATCTAGACGATTGATGCACGTTTTTACACACAGAGAGAAACATGCATTGCGAGTCCTACCCTTGCAGACATGGGTGTCGCTATCATTTCTGTGGTGGAGATCTTTGTCATACGTGTCAGGAAATGATTGTGAACAGTTTAGCTGTTTTAAGATCTGCTCATTTTCTGACATTCTTATTGTTCTGTGCATGTACATGCACACCCAGACACACAGACACACACACACGCACACACACACACACACAGACACAGACACACACACACACACACACACACACACACACAAGTCTGATTGAGATGACCTGCTATCAATATTGTTTTATACGCAAAAGAAAAAAAAAAACATGAATATATGTAACAAGTGGCGATTTTGCCACATTTACGGCTTGTTGACATGGAAACCCAGCTGACCAATCAGATGTTAGTTATCTCCAAAGTGACCAACTAGATGCTCTCTTTCTCAGCAAAGTTGGTATCCGCCAGCTCTGGAATGTGGAAGGAAGGGTATTAGACAAACTAGTTTGGGGTGGGTAGGGTGGGTAGATAGTTTGAAACATTTTCTGAATGGTGGAAAGTTGTCTGGCTGCAGAACCAGTCAGCTGCGGTAGATTTTATGATAAACGTGTTCTCTGCAGTGGTAGGTAGCAGAGACATCTGCCTTTGAGCTGTGATACTTTTTACGACAAACTTGTTCTGAGCTGTTTTTTTTTTTCTATAGCTAGTCTTCCACACAGACCATTTACAAATACTCTGTAATGAGTCTTCATCATGTCTGTTAGTCTGTATGCCTGTCAGTGTGTCAGTCTGTCTCACTCTGCTCTCATCTTTCTTCCTGTCTGTGTTACCATATGATTCTCTTGTTGTTGTTTGGCAAGTCTGAAATATGTTTGATGTGTAGTTCCTGTGAAGTCTGCTGTGGTGAAGTGGTTAGCGTCGCGGACTTCCGGCTGGCATTTGCTCTAAACAAAATGGGATTTTTTTTGCCCCAGTCAGCTCCTTCCCAGAGTCGAGTTTGATATGGGCTCAATTGGGAAGACTGGGACCTCTAATTCGAGCTTTACCCACGTAGCGAATGTGTCTCCGAGAGTGTTGCTCGAATTTCCGACCAACACTGCGGGCCTGTATCTCTCAGGCCTGGTTGATGCCAGGATATATTATGAAAGGAAGTGCAGAGTGCAGCCCTGTCATGCAGTCTCAGACCGAAATGGAAATCCATAGCATCATCTTCATCATCCTCATTCTCATCAGTTAGTATCGAAAAGTCTCCAATTCTGTGGCCCTTCATGCCCTGCTCTTGGTTTTGATGTCCTCTCCACGGCTGTGGCCTTGCTTTGATTCCATTTTGGGTCACCGGTATTAGTGAGTCCATGGAGGCTGTTGTGGCTATCTGGTGGGAGAGCTCACTCACACCGGCTCCATGACCTAGCAATTAATGTCATCAGTAGAGGGCTTAGTAGGTGGTGTCCTGCATATGTTGGATTAGAACAGGCGCCACCAAAGTAACTCGGCAGCATTGCTGTGTCTCTTCCGGTGGGTTACCTCTTGACAACTTAACATTGACAGTTCCCAGTGGATTGCCAGTGCCGTGGCTGTGGCAGGCTAGGCTGTGGCTGTGGATGGGGTGTTGAAATGAGCGGTGTGGGTGCACTGGCACTGAGGTGGCACAGAAGATTAGGCAGCAAAAAAAAAAAAAAAAAAAAAAAAAACAAAGTTCCTGCGTGAGTTTTGATGCCAAAGAATTTGAGTGGAACATGGTACATGGGTGGAGATGGCCAGAGAAACGAAAGGTTTATTTTGCTTGTCATTCAAGTCTGCTGAATGCCACCCCTGTTTTTTCTTCATTCCCTTCACTCAGCGTTAGCATTACAATACTTTTGGGGACAGGAAGAGGAGACTGTATCTAGAATACTTTTGGGGATAGGAAGATGAGACTATCAAGGAAGAAAAAAAAGAAGTTGGCCAAGCTATAAGATTTGGAGGACCGAGAAGGCAGTGGATGGAGGATGCATGACGGCAGGTCTGTTTGCCGAGGATTTGAACCTCAACATGGATGGCAGACAGTAATCATTTAGACTGTTTTTTGTGGGGTGCGTTGCTGTGCTGTGTAATTTGTTATAGATGTGTGCATGTCTGTCTCGGTGAGTGTGGATGCATGTGTGAATGTGTGCATTCATGCATTTGGACATATGTTTATGTATTTGAGTATGGGTGTGTTTGTATATACGCATGTGTTTGAATGAAGAGGTAAGGTACACCGCATACTTTTCAGTGTTCAGTCTGTCTTCTTCTCTGTCCTCCCCCCCCCCCCCCCCCTTGCTCATTGCTCGTGCTCAGGTGTGTCTCATCATATAGTGCTATAGTTGCAGTGACTTTCACAGAGACCACTTCTTCTGTACATAGAGGTGAATGTTGACTAAACATTGGTGTGGAATATGTGGTGAAGACTTGATTCTGACATTTGTTGATCCCCAGAAAGAGCATGCAAGTGTGGTAGACATAGAGTGTTGCATGCGTTCCTCACTAAGAGATTGGCACAGTAATTTACTCATGGTGATGACATTATTCTTGTTCGAAGCGAAGGCCAGAGGTAAAAGATAAAGACAGTGTAAAAGCTTTCGAGGCTTTGCATCCAAACTTAATCAGGTTAAGACGCTGTAGAAGTTTTCCAGGCTTTGCATCCAGACTCAAACCATAGGTCATGGGCCTGAATTTAAACTCTAATCGAAGGAACTTACTAACAGGGCCCTTCACCCTCGGGCGAGCCAAAGCTATCAGCAATAACTCCAGTGGACTTGATGCTGAGGTGTCTGGTCTGGCCGTTTGCGTTTGGTTTCCTGCATCAGTGTCTCTTCACTGGGTGTTCCTGGGTCATCCCCCTCAGCCTCCTGCACTATGGGTTCCATGTCAGAGTCTGAGGAATGGTGTGGGATGCTGGGTCTGTAAGGGTGTGTCCCTACCAGTCCCGTTTCTTTCTTAGGATCTGTTTCATTCCTTTCACAGCTGACACGAGTAAAAAAAATATTGAAAAAAAGGTGCTTTTTTTTTTTTAGAAGTGTCTCAAAGCAGATTCACAGTGGGTGCAAACGCTGCTGTCCCCAAGCAGCATGTCTTAACATTCAAACCTTTCCAAATACCTCATATAGAAACAAAATGTAGGTCAGTGGAAAGGGGCAGACTACGGTGAATCTGTAGTTACATGGAGTGTTTCAGATGGGCAGAATAGTGCACAATGTTAGTTGAAAGGCTAAGCTTTGTCACCTGTTGGTCAGGAAGTAAGGACAGCAAAGCAGGAGTTTGCCTTTGTGCCGGCCGCTGGCTGGTTCACATGGACATGGGTAAGCAGTGCTGTAGGAATTTTATGTTGTTCCTTGTGACGATTCTTCTGATGAAACTTTCTATTTATGTTCAGGGTCTCCTTACAGGCCATGGAAATCATAGGAAGTCATGTAGCCAAAAAAGAAGAAAAAAAAAAAAGTGATTTTTCAGAATTGGAAAGTCATGGAATTATGTACCATGGGATTCCATGCATTGTAGTTCTCTTTCATACCTCTGTGGTTTGCTTCTCATGAAGCCTTGCTCAAGGCACCATTAACCTCTAAAAGTTCAATACCTTTACCACCACGAGGATGTGAGACTTCAACCTTCATTCAATTTATTGTGCAGCATCATAGTTCTTACATTACTGATTTAAAAAACTTCCTTGTGACGATTCTTCTGATGAAACTTTCTATTTATGTTCAGGGTCTCCTTACAGGCCATGGAAATCATAGGAAGTCATGTAGCCAAAAAAGAAGAAAAACAAAAAGTGTGATTTTTCAGAATTGGAAAGTCATGGAATTATGTACCATGGGATTCCATGCATTGTAGTTCTCTTTCATACCTCTGTGGTTTGCTTCTCATGAAGCCTTGCTCAAGGCACCATTAACCTCTAAAAGTTCAATACCTTTACCACCACGAGGATGTGAGATTTCAACCTTCATTCAATTTATTGTGCAGCATCATAGTTCTTACATTACTGATTTAAAAACTTCCTTGTGACGATTCTTCTGATGAAACTTCTCTTTTTATGTTCAGGGTCTCCTTACAGGCCATGGAAATCATAGGAAGTCATGTAGCCAAAAAAAAGAAGAAAAACAAAAAGTGATTTTTCAGAATTGGAAAGTCATGGAATTATGTACCATGGGGATTCCATGCATTGTAGTTCTCTTTCATACCTCTGTAGTTTGCTTCTCATGACGCCTTGCTCAAGGCACCATTAACCTCTAAAAGTTCAATACCTTTACCACCACGAGGATGTGAGATTTCAACCTTCATTCAATTGATTGTGCAGCATCATAGTTCTTACATTACTGATTTAAAAAAAACTATGAGATGAGATTTTGTTTTGAACTCATCATCTGTGAATTTTTGCCGCCGGAATTAAAAGTTGTGTCATCCTTTGGGGAATATAAAAAAAATCATGACTCTTTGGGTGGGGGTGAAAGTGTCCTCATTTTTTGCCAGTGTCGACTTTCCCTCTGTCTGGATCTAATGCAGTAAGGGATTAGAATCAGCTTTTGTGATTCATTCCAGTTAACAGTCGATGTGTTGAGGTGTCTCAAAGGAAAGAGTTTTCCATGGTAGTACATGCATTGGAAGCAAATCTGGATTCCAGTTCCGGAAGTCTTTGGTCTGTTATTGTGTCTTGTTTTGTGTAAAACTTCAAACAAACTTTAAATAAGCTCTTTGTTTCCCTTCTTTTGGCCAAAATAATGCAAACGCAGACAGCTTCTTAGCTCCCCCTGAGGCTTTTTGCTCATATGACACCGAAGATGAACTTTTGTTTGGTGCATGTTCAAATAGATGAGGTTTTTAAAGTTGATCACAACATTTTGTGCATCTTGGAGGTTTTGTGGACTTGCTAAAAGGACTAGGAGAATGCTTGAAGATCTAACTGGAGAAATGAAAATACAATGTTTCAAGTGTTGACTAAATTTATCATTTTTCAAACAAATATGTTTCCTTGGTTTTTAATGGATTACTCGGCATTTTCATCATTTTTGTTTATTTTGTCTGTGTAGCCTAGGTATTATGCAGTAATTGTAATGTTTATTTCTTTGAATGGTGAGTTGGTACTTTTGTCTGTTGGACCTAGTTTTTGTTTATTTTTAAAAAAGTATTGTATACACTGTACATGATAAATACGTGGACATATTCAGAGATATGTTGGTCACTTTGCTTCACGTGCATAAGTTTCAGTGAAACTCTATAGGAAACTATCTTCTTTGATTTGTGCATCTTTGGAACGGCTTTGTTGTGGTCATTCCTATGTGGTCTTAGGAATAGGAATTCTCTTTTTGCTTTTAGACCAGTTTGGAAATGTATTACAGTTGAGATGGAGGGTGTGAGAGAGAGGAGAACAGAGACTTTTTTTTTTCTCTCTCCAGCAGTACATAATCTTTCTGCTCCATTGTCACAAATGGTCCCTTTGCATGCCATCTGTCTGACACGCCGACTGAAGTATTGGGACAAAAATTATATCACAAAACACAGGTTTCAGATTATTTTCTTTTCACTCAAGACCCAACTTGTGAATTAAAGAAAAAAATTCTTTTTTTCCCCGTTCTTTTATGATTTGTTTCATTGAAAGTTTTGTACAGAAAGGCAGGGTTCGTTTTATGATTTGTTTCATTGAAAGTTTTGCACAGAAAGGCAGGGTTATACCTGTGGGAAGCACAGATGCCTTGGTGGTCGAAATTTTGTTTTGTGGATGTGTTCCAGTAAAAGGCAACTTAACCTGTCACACTTAAACCATGTAATGAGAATTAGCTGAAGAACTACGTTCACACATCTGCAGTGATTGGGAGATCCTGGGATACCAAGAACATACCAATGAGAAGCACAACTGCCGTCATGTTGATAGTATTGTTGAGATTTTATTGCTGCATATTGACAAGTGTAGGGGACTGTAGTACACCTTGGTCCCAAGCCACAGGGGCACCAGCAATATGAATATGCATATATTTTATTGGAAAAAAAAAAAAAATCGGACGGTTCAAACCAGCTTGTGGTACCCAGATGGGCTTCATGGCTGGCTGGGACGACCTTTGAACTGAAATGTGGAGTGTTGCCCCGTCTGTCTGCACACACTGTGGTCCCAAGCCACAGGGGCACCAGCAATATGAATATACGTTTATTGGAAAAAAAAAATGGGCCACAGATGGGTCAAACCAGCTTGTGGTACCCAGACGGGCTTCATGGCTGGCTGGGCTTTAACCAACGACCTTTGAACTGAAATGTGGAGTGTTGCCCATCTGTCTGCACAGGAGCACCGCACGGAGATCGTTGCGCGGACGGGACGTTCCAGGCGTTTGAGCTGCTGGGCCAGCAGCTGCTGCAGAACCAGCACTACGCCAGTGACGATGTGGGGACAAGCTGGAGCAGCTGGCCAAGGCCCTTCAAGAACTGGAACAGTAAGAGAATGCCATGCGTTCTGCAGACAGAGTGATGCCCTTTCAGTGATATAGCGTGTCTTCTGTCTAGAACAATGAGAGAGTGTTACCTGTTCTGCAGATAGAGTGATGTCCCTTTCCGTGATATATTTGTCTTTTCATGGAACACTAAGAGAGCTTTATCTGTTCTGCAGACAGAGGGATATTCCTTTCGGTGATCTAACAATTCTTCAGTTTAGAAAGAGTGATGTTCATTTCAGTGATATACTTCGTCTTTTTTATGGAACAATAAGAGAGCATTATCTGTTCTGTTAACCTAGTGGTATATCTTTCAGTGACATAGCATGTACAGGACAGTAAGAGAGAGTTACCTGTTCTGCAGATAGAGTGATGCCCCTTTCAGTGACTGTATTATGTCTAAAGTATGGAACAAGAAGGGAGCATCATCTGTTTTGAAGACAGAGTGATGTCACTTTCAGTGGTGTCTCTTTTGTGTGGAACAGTAAGGGGCCTCATCTGTTTTGCAGCCATAGTAATGATAAATTCTTTCCTGTATGCTTTTATTATTTTATCTGCAACATGTATTATTTCTTTCTCAGACATGAGGCTTGATGATAGCACGTTAGGATCAGTTTTAAGAAAATGAGTAGACATGTAGACTCTTTAACTGTACATGTATGCTGTCACAAGAGACCCCCCCCCCCCCCCCCCCCCCCCCCCAGCTTTATAAATATCACATACACAGTCACATGCTTTTTATGGACAGTCATGCTTCTACAGACTTCACATTCACACACTTACCTAGCGCCACTCACTTTCACCCCATATTCACACACACACACACACACACACACACACACACACACACACACACACACACACACACACACATTCATGTACACACTGCTTCGTATACTAGATCGATTTATAATGAATCACTGAAGTATTTCATCTCCTTACTGCCATATGATTCACATGGTTGTGTGTTATTTTGTCCTTTCTAGGCAGAAATTTACGATAATTAAATCTGTACATATTAAAACAAACTATATGTCTTACCTTTGCAGTTCAATTCTGATTACTGAATCTAAGTACAAAGAAATATGATACATGTTAGGCATTTTGGGCTAATTCTAGTCTGTGTTATAACAGGCATGATTTCAGATACAGTTAAATGCTTTATGACGTTTGAAAATTGTTCATGGCCAGTGCTTATTTTCTCTTTGAAAAACACACATTTTTATGTGAACTGGGTGGATTAGATTCAGCTGGCTCTGGATACGTTTTACAAAGTCAGAATCCATGAAAACAAACTGATTTTAGTCTGTTGTGTGAAAACGTTTGGTGTCATTCGCAGAAAATGTTCTCTGCCATTACTTTGTTTAGTTTTGTTATCTGATAGATTTGTGGTTTGTGTGTACATTTCACATTCACATACAGCCTAACTTTTGTTCTCCAGCTGACTTACTGCCAATGTGTTTGTCTACTTTGCCTGGATAGAATGTACTCCAAAGTTCTCAGCCTCTTCCAAACGAGAATGACCATAAAGAATTGGCATCTAAATAAAAGTGATGCAGAGGTTTCATTTTTAAACAATTCATGGTTTCCCTTCACCCATGTGGGCTTTCATGCAGACACAGAATATCTGTATGGCACATAATAGTTGTCTTTTTCATTTGCCATAAAGCATTCAGGGCTTTGAACATGTTTCAGTCTGTCTCGATGTCTAGTGTGTATGTGACGAGTTGTGTCTGACCCTCTCACCTGTCCACTCTAGGGCTTGGATTGTTCGTCGCATGAAGCTGGACCAATGTCTGGAGCTTCAGCTGTTCTACCGGGACTGCGAGCAGGCCGAGTCCTGGATGGCCTCTCGGGAAGCCTTCCTGGCCGGGGACTCCGTGGACGGTGACAACGTGGAGACTCTGATCAAGAAACATGAAGACTTTGACCGTGCCATCAGTTCCCAGGTGAGGAGTGTGTGTGTGTGTGTGTGTGTGTGTGTGTGTATGTGTGTGTGTGTGTGTGTGTGTGTGTGCGCGTGTGTGTGTGTATGTATGTGTGTGTGTGTGTGTGTGAAATTCAGTATAGATATGTTTCTCCTGTATTTGACCGTGCCATCAGTTCCCAGGTGAGGTGTGTGTGTGTGTGTGTGTGTGTGTGTGTGTGTGTGTGTTTAATTGAGAAGTATGGAAGTGTGTTGACAGAACATCATGACCCAAAGTATAAGTCAAAACTGCCTGCTACATTTTTGTTGGAAGAAGTGTTCCTAAAACTGCTGTGATGGGATGAAAATATTAAGATATATGAATTTTCACCAAACCAAGGCTAGAAAAGGTTGGTAAGTGCACACATTCCTTGAAGAGCTTTACTGGATAATTTGCATTTAAAAAAAAAAACAACTTTTCAGTACTATTAGAAATGAGCCTTTTTTTTTTTTTTTTTTCCACCCACGGGAGGTGCTGTACCAGCAGTGAAAGTAGACCTGCCTGTCCATATGCTGTTGGTTCAATTTGTACGTCATTTTACACAGAATGCTACAATAAACCTCTCAAAGAGAAAAAAACACCTTGCAAAAATTCTAATAAAGTTTTGTTTTGTACACTGCATTGGACATTGCTTGAATTCTGAATTTGTGAATATTACAATACACCTGTCAAAGAAGAAATAGGCCAAGGAAAAATTCTAGCAAAGTTTCGTTTTGTACGCTATATTAGAGATTGTTTGAATTCTGAATCTGTGGACTCTTGCTACTGGATATTGTTTATAGGGACTGTGCATGCGTGTCCATTCTACCTTTTGTACTCTGCACCATTTTTTATCGGCACGGCTCAACTGTATTAGTGTGTAAAAACGCAAAATGTGACTAAACTGATAAAACAGTAGATTTTACCATTGATTGAAAACCACTTCAAAACAAAAATAAAAACGTCTTTTTTCCCCCCAAAATACAGCTGTTTATGAGAGAAAGCTTATCATAGAGAATTTTTGGGTAGGCAGGGGTGTGAAAGAGTTAACCTCCACTGTGTGGCTGTGTTGTGGTGACCCCTGCAGGAGGAGAAGATCAACGCCCTGCAACAGTTTGCGGAGCAGCTGGTCACTGCCAGCCACTACGACTCCCCTGCCATCAATGACAAGCGAGACCAGGTTCTGGGGAGGTAAGGTCTATGACCACAATGTTTTTTTTGTGCAGATTGTTTCTGCATCTCAGATCGATTTCATTTAAATCTATTTTCAAAGTGAGGTGACTGCAGGCAGAGACAGAAACAAATCTTAAAAAAGATTTAAAGTAAATCCACCAGTTAACATGGACAAACAAATTTCTCATATTTAGTGCAAGATGGGTGTTGAATGGGCTCTAGTTTGGCTCAAAAAAGAATAAAAAAAATCATGAATCATAGAGGAATTTTAACGCTTTGTTTCTTTAAGAAAACCACAAATTTAGGTCAGTTTTGAAGTTTGGGAATTCTGAGTGAGTTTATAGTGAAAATTTGACAAACATTTGTGACTTCTGAGGTGATTTTCTGGTATTAACCCTGAGAACACTCCCACGCATCATTCTTTTCTGGTCTCAGATGGTCTCAGCTGAAGGACGCACTGATCGATAACCGCTCCAAGCTGGGCGAGGCGCAGACGCTGCAGCAGTTCTCACGGGATGCAGACGAGATGGAGAACTGGCTGCAGGAGAAGTTGCAGATTGCCATGGACGAGTCCTACAAGGACCCCAGCAACATCCAGGTCTCTGAGCACATTGACTGTGTGTTCGTTTGGTTTTGGTTGTGTTACCTGATTTCCAGTTTTGGTTTGAAACTCTGGGTCGTTCCAGATCCCAGCATTTTCTTGGGCACAGTTTTGATTTTGTTTCGCCTTTTTTTTTCTATTTATTGCTTTCTAGTTTGGTTTGGAGACCGGAATGCCTTTGATGAGTTCTACAACATACAGGGATTTCTGCCATGTTTAGGTTGTCATTTATATGAAGTTTTTTTTTTTTTTTTTGTCTTGACAATAATTTCTGGATTTGGTTGAAAACTTGTGATTGTCAGGGATGAATCTTCAAGGGCCTCAGCAACTTCAAAGTTTTTAGCAAAATGTTGTCTTTTTTTCTTTTTTTTTTTTTTTTTTTTCAAACTCATTCCTATGTGTAGTTGGAAACAGGTGATTTTTTGTTGGCTTTTAAGATCTGGGTTTGCGTGTGGATTGACTTCTGTGCGTGGTCAGAAACCACAGACTGGCATGGTCGTTTTTTTTTTTTTTTTTGAAAGACCAGTGTTTCGGTCTAAAAACGTGGCTGCATTTCTGGGTTTGCTATGTGTGAAGGAACTGTACACGGAACCCCTCATTCCTGTCAGCCTCTTTCCCTTCCTGTCCCCTGCCCTCTCTTTCTTTTTCTTCACATTCATCTGTCTTTCCCTGTTCAGCTACTGACTGATTCTTGTTGACTTGTCGAGAGACACAGCTGCAGCTTTTCTGACTAGGACTCCTGTTTAAAAAAACATGAATTTCCTATTCTTTCAGAGCAAGTTCCAGAAACATCAGCCTTTGAAGCCGAGCTGGCTGCCAACGCCGACCGTTTGCAAGGGCTGTTGGGTACAGGACAGAGTGAGTTATGATTTTGTTTTAAGTAAGAGTGCGTAGAAAATATTACAAAACTGGATGGAATAATTCTTGCCCAATTCAAATAAAAAAAAAAAAAAAGTGAAATAATTTGGAGCTGGCTGTAAAGATGGTGACACAGTGTGGTTTCTTGTTACGACTAGCAGTGTGTTTATCAGACTAATAGAGATATGTTTGTCTTCTGGCTCTGGCTCAGAACACGCTGAGGTCTGAAATCTGGTGTTGTATGCCTGGCCTTGTCCATCCCTTCCCCACTTCCCCCATACCCTCCCTCCCAAATCTGGAGTCTTCACCTGTTCCTGCTGTCCAGTAGCAAACTTTTTTTTTTTAATGATAATAATCAGTGAGAATAATGGAAGATAATGACACGGACTTCCATTTTGGTCTGAGACAACAGAGAGGGGTTGATCCAGTCTGCTGCCCATTGTAATAGGTCCTCCCACCAACCACACCCATAAGGTACAGACTATCACAGTACTGGCCAGGAAATAAGGGCAACAGTCTGAGCCCAAAGAACGCTCTGCGACTCAGGGTAAGAGCTGCCTTTGCATGCCCCGCAAGTACATGCCGCTGTTGGGGTTTGAACCCTATGTCTTGTCAGCATCCTGCAACACTAACCACTGGGCCACAGTGAGTGATAGCGTGGCATACCTTGATCATGACTAGGTGTCTCTGTGAAGTCAGGTCAGCCTGCACTGAGAGCGCCATCTCCGTGCAGCATGGTGCCAGCTTTGATGTTTCTTCTTAAATCTATGAAAGTGGAATGTTTTTGTGACGGTTTTTAGCTGGAACTGACTGTTTTGTTGGAGTGGACTCTTGTATGTATTGTAAGGTTGCATATATGGACTAGTCTGCACACAATGACACCTTGATGAAACTGAAACTGTATGCAATGTAAGTGCACATCACACACTTGACTTTTGATTAATCGTCTTACCTAAAAGACAAGAACTTGGACCAGAACTTAAGGTTAGTAAAGAGGACTTGGCCAATAGGAGGAAGAAGAATGGGACAGGAGACAAACTGGTAAGACTTAATTATGATTCTTATTTTTTTTTTTATTTCTCCCGCTTCCTGTGCAAGTATGATATCCACTGCATCAGATGTGTATGTGCGTAAACCGTCTCTCCTGCTGGGCAGACCTGATCGACCGTCGGCAGTGTGCGGGGTCGGAGGACGCGGTGCAGGCACGGCTGGAGTCGCTGGCTTCGCAGTGGGAGGACCTGGTGGCCAAGTCCACGGAGAAGAGCGACAAGCTGAAGGAGGCTTCCCGACAGCAGACCTACAAACGCGGGGTCAAGGACATGGAGTTCTGGCTGGGTGAGGTGAGTCTGCAGTGGCATCCATCTTTTTTTTTTCTTCTTTTTTTTAAAGAGAGCATATGTTGAGTTACTAGCTTGGCAAATGAATGGGACAAATGAAAACAAAAAACAGCCACAACATGTTTTTGACCCTACTGGTCTTCGATGGGCTGGAGGAGTCGGCAGATCTGGTGATGCGTTTTGATAGGTCCAAATGTGGTGATGGTTAGCAGTCAGCCTGGTAACATGAATTACAGAGGTTATGTGATGGTGTGTTTTTACATGGGGAATGTGTCTGGTGGCCAAGGTTGTGATATGATTCAAATTCAGCGACATATATATCTGTGTTAATTCGGTCAGGTCAAGGTGAAAGGGCCCATAACTCTTGCACAATATTTGCATACTTTAGAAGAAAGAGAAAAAATGATAGAGAATCAAGAACTGCATGCATAGATATGAAAAGGATATCAGTGGATAAAAAAGAAAAAAAAAGTGATGAAAATTAATTTTGCCTGATGGTAGAATTGATAGTTTTCTTGAAGTATGATTTTAAAATGATCAGTATGTCAGAAGAACACATCTGACATGCTCTCAATGGCTAATGGAGGTGTCAGACTGTTGTTTCCAGTAGTTACGACTTGATTGGGTTAAGAGGTGAAAGTGATCATGTGAGCATAAACGGTGAATGTTCCAGAATGTGTAAAGTGGACAGTCCATGTGATGCGAGTTAAGCGGTGGTTTGTGCGTGCGTAGGTGGAGCAGATGCTGAGCACAGAGGATTATGGGAAGGATCTGACTTCCGTGACCAATCTGCTGAAGAAACATCAACTGATGGAGGCTGACATCACTGCCCATGACGTGAGTCTGTGTGTGTGTGTGGTGTGTGTGTGTGTTCCACACACTTTTATTCAGAAAGGGCTACTGGAAAAACAAAAAAAAACAGCTGAACATCAGCGAATGTTTATGGAGTTCCAGACATCCTCCTCCTTTCTTTTAACACAATTTCAGGTTGGTTTTTAGAAGTATTCTAAGGAGTTGTGTGAATGAATGACTTGTGCATTGATTTTAACGTGGTGGGCCCTGTGTGGTCGGCTGGGCTATAGGCAACATTACCTTACCTTACTATCTTTCTTCCAATGATGAATTGACCCTAAAGGCAGGTCAAGGATCCATTCGACTGGGCTGAGGTCTGCGCTCTCCTGATTGGAATGTATGGGTAAAAGACTTTTTTTCTTAGAATCGAGAGATCTGCTCTAAATATGTATGCATCACATTTTTCTTAAAAGACGACAGTAAATACAACCACTACATTGTTGAAAACATTCAGCATTACGTTTGAACATTAAGTAACCGTAAGGTGGGTATATCTCATTTGCAAGAACAGGGGGAGACGAGGGAAGTGTAACAAGGTATGACCTGTCTGTTCCCCAGGACCGCATCAGCGATCTGAACAACCAGGCCGACCAGTTTTGTGGAGGCCCAGGTGTGGGAGGCGGAGTCCATCAACGATAGGAAACGCACCATCAATGAGCGCTATGAGAAGTCAGTGCTTTAGGGTGTAGGGCTGGAGATAGAAAATCTGTCCTTTAACATGAGTGAAATGTACATTTGACTGTGTTAGAGCACCATCAACCAGGGCTATGAAAAGTCAGTGCTTTGGGGTGTAGGGTTGGACACAAAAAATCTGTCCTTAAAGTACCAGTGAAACATGTGTTTCACTCTCCCTACGCTTGCTGTAGTTTCTGGTGTGCTGTGGTGTATTTCTTGATTGCTTTGTCCATGTCTTCTTGTCAGTTTTTCTTATTTTTGACAAGAGTGATGAGGGTATGGTCTGTACTTGTTTATTCAAAAATATCTATGACCATTTTTTGTTTGTTTGTTTGGATTATTGAGTTTTATCATTAGATCTTTAAGATGGGGACCCCCCCTCCCCCCCACATCACTTGATGTCTTAGGATGACATGTATGCAGCATTGATACGGTATCCGATGACAGAGAAATATAGTACTGAATATTGTGGACAACAAAGCATTGATGTATTTAGTAATGGTAGGAGGTGTACTGTTAATGTATTTGCTTATTACAGGGGGATGTAGCAGGGATTTAATCATGACATGGGTGGCAGTGAATAACTACAGGAGGATGTAGCATTGTTAAATTTTCTGAGGACAGGCAAATGTAGCATTGCTGTATTTAACCGATGACAGAGAAGTATAGCATTGTTAAACACAGGAGGAAGTCGCATTGATACATTGGGCCGATGACAGAGATGTATGTAGCACTGACATATTTATTACACTCAGAGGGTTAGCATTGATACATTTGACTTGAGAATGTAGCTTTGATACATTTAACCAGTGACAAGATGTAGCAGTA
Source organism: Conus betulinus (assembly GCA_016801955.1). Taxonomy (NCBI): domain Eukaryota; kingdom Metazoa; phylum Mollusca; class Gastropoda; order Neogastropoda; family Conidae; genus Conus; species Conus betulinus. The sequence goes on from JADBJO010000859.1 coordinate 503,284, forward strand.
AGATGTTTTCTGATCATCACAGGATCAAGGAGCTTGCCATTCATCGACGTAATCGTCTGAACGAGGCCAACACAATGTACCAGTTCCTGAGAGACATAGACGATGAGGAAGCTTGGATCAAGTGAGTTGTACCATGCATCTAGACACTGTTTTACCACTATAACCATTTTGTTGGCATCTGTAAAAATGTATTGCTTTTGTGGTGGATACATTCTGGATCAAAATAATCTTTAAAAAAGAAAAAAAAAATTACACAAGCAAAAATTATACTTTTTTTTTTTACTGGTAATTATGGACTTTGTATCAGGAAAATATTATCGTCAGTACTAGATTAACCAAAATCTGTTTCAGCCTTTGTTAGGGTATTTGGCCATGCTGCTATTTTTATCATTAATAGAATGAAATACATTTTGTTGAAAATTAATTCAGATGACCGCTGAGTTTAACTGTATGCTATTGTGTTTTGTCTCAAGTTGAGAGAGCTTTTGAAGTATATCACATACACACTTTTCAGTTTTTAACTTCTGAAGGCTTTTTCATTTGTTTAACTTACATACACATTATTTGGTTTCAAATAATGCAAGGATTTTCATCAAGTTTGCAGGAACAGGGCATATATTTAGAGAGATAGTTTCTGGCATTTTGAGGGGAAAAAAGAAAGAAAGAAAAACTTTTTGTCTGGGGTCCCTTATCTGTCTGGTGATGTGTGCAGGGAGAAGAAGCTGTTGGTAGGATCCGATGACTATGGCCGTGACCTGACAGGCGTGCAGAATCTGCGTAAGAAACACAAACGTCTGGAGGCGGAGATAGAGAACCACGAGCCCTCCATCCAGGTCAGTGCTCTGCCCTTTTTTCCTTATGAAATATGTTGGGTTTTTTTTTTATTGCTTTATGTTCGTTTGTAACTTCACATTAGTTTTACTCCTAGACTGTGCACTAGTTTTCCTCCAGACTTCACATTAGTTTTACTCCTAGATTGTTCCCTTTTCCCTCCAAACTTCACATTAGTTTTACTCCAAGACTGTTCCCTTTTCCCTCCAAACTTCACAGTAGTTTTAATCCTAGACTGTTCTCTAGTTTTCCTCCAAACTTCACGTTAGTTTTAATCCTAGACTGTTCCCTTTTCCGTCCAAAACTTCACATTAGTTTTACTCCTAGACTGTTCACTAGTTTTCCCCCAAACTTCACAGTAGTTTTACTCCAAGAGTGTTCCCTTTTCCCTCCAAACTTCACAGTAGTTTTACTCCTAGACTGTTCACTAGTTTTCCCCCAAACTTCACAGTAGTTTTACTCCTAGACTGTTCACTAGTTTTCTTCCAAACACAGCTCAACCCAAGCTTATTTGTAGTGATCCCAGTACCAGCAGTCCATGGAGAGCAATTGGTGTTGGGTTACCTTGAACCTACTCTCTCGAAGAGACCCTGCACTGTGGTCTAGGTGGTTTAGTGGTGCCTGTACTGTAACGACATGTGCAGGACACAATCGGCATAGCCTGTGATGAGTGTTTTTATCTTGTCATTACCTTGCTTCTTACTGTCAGCTCTGATGTGTTTGTTTCATTTTTATCTGAAGATGTTTATGTATTTGGTAAATGTTGGAACGGATGCGCAATTTTGCTTGATCCCAAATTGGATTTGTAAGCTTCATTAGGATATGATCTCAGTCCTGAAGGTCAAGCCCAGCTGCTAAGTTTGTGACAAAAAATGTATAGAAACAACCCCCCACCCGCCCATCCTCCCTCAAAAAAAAAAAGAAAGAAAAAGAATTGTGCAAGTCCTTCAAGTAAAGTTTTTATATTGAATTTTAAATGAGTGAAAAATGAGAAATGTCCAGAATGTACACTGGGCTTAAAAATGAAGAGACTTGAGATGTAAAAGAAAATGAGGAACCAGCCTTTTGGGTGTCTGCAGGCCGTGCATGAGACAGGGGCCTCCCTGATGAAGGAGTCGGAAATAGGAGCTGCTGACATTCGCAGCCGTCTGGATCAGCTGACTCAGAGCTGGGAGGAGCTGAAAGAAATGGCTGCCAACAGGTGGGGCTGGAGGGTTGTCTGCTGGTCCGTGTGTCTGTGATTTTCGGGGGGAGGGGGCGGGAGCGTTTTGTCTGTGTAATTTTTTTTTGGGGGGGAGTCATTTTGTCTGTCTGTCGCTGTCTTTTTCTCAGCGCTTTGTTTGATTTTTTATTTCATGTTCTACTTAGAGGTCAGTAACCTGAACGACTGGGAAGGGTTATCTGTCTCCCTGTTCCCATCTGTCGGTCCGTCTGTCTCCCCTGTGTTCTCTGTCTGTTTCTGTTTCTTTCTGTCTCTCTCTGTCAGTGCCTGTCTGTCTCTCTCTGTTCAGTGCAGTCTCTCTTTGTGTGTGTCTGTCTGTCTGTTTTCCCATCTGTGGCCCCTGTCAATGAGTATCTCACACATTTGTATTATTCCTATCAGAAAGTATTCTGGTATTGAGCAGGTGTGTTCGATCATGTGATACTGGGGCACATGTTACAGTACAGTACAGCTGTGTAGTTGCAAGACTGAGAGAGAGAGTATGTGATTTAGCTTGAAAGGATGTGCAAGAGCTCTTGCATAAAGGGGAGAGAGAGAGATAGAGAGAGAGGCTGGAACTGAAAATGTGAAGTTTGGGGAAGGGAACTCCCTCAGAGTTACCTTTCTGTTGACTGCACGTCAAGCATCACCACTGAACATCCCCAGTACCACCACCAAAGCAGCAACACCATCGCATGCTTCTTCCCCTTCTCCACTTTTTTTCCATCTATCTGGTTGACCATAACCATTATTACTGTTGTTATTCTTCATCTTTGAGTGGTGTATTATGGAATATGAATGTAAACATGAACCTATATCACTTTCGTTATTCTTGAACTTTGAGTGGTATATATTATGGAATATGGATTTGAGAAAAAAGTTCAAGGGAATTAACTTGTGTATTACTCTGTTCCCCGCCCCCTCTTTTCTCCCCCAGAGGGCAGAAGCTGGAGCAGTCCTACGCCTTCCAGCAGTTCAGCGCCAACGTGGAAGAAGAGGAGTCGTGGATCTCGGAGAAACAGCATCTCCTTTCTGCTGGAGACTTTGGAGACACCATGGCCGCTGTGCAGGTAATGGGTGATCAGGTGACGAAGTGCGTGGGTGTCGTTTGCACAGAATGTTCACTGACCATGACAGATCATGGTGTTAAGGACAGAGACAGATCGTTGTGTTAAGGACAGAGACAGATCATTGTGTTAAAGACAGAGATGAATCATCTTGTTAAGAACAGGGACAGATCATGGTGTTAAGGACAGACGGATCATGGTGGACAGGGACAGATCATCTTGTTAAGGACAGAGACAGATCATGGTGTTAAGGACAGAGACAGATCATCTTGTTAAGGACAGAGACCAATCATGGTGTTAAGGACAGAAGCAGGTCATTGTGCTAAGGACATAGATGGATCATTGTGTTAAGGACAGAAATGGATCATTGTGTTAAGGACAGAGACAGATCATGGTGTTAAGGACAGAGACAGTTCATTGTGTTAAGGACAGAGATGGGTCATTGTGTTAAGGACAGAGAGGGATCATTGTGTTAAGGACAGAAACAGATCATTGTGTTATGGACAGAGACAGATCATTGTGTTGTGGACAGAGACGGATCATTGTGTTGTGGACAGAGACGGGTCATTGTGTTAAGGACAGAGACAGATCATTGTGTTCAGGATAGAAATGGATCATTGTGTTGAGGACAGAATGGATCATCGTGTTAAGGACAGAGACAGATCATTGTGTTAAGGACAGAGACAGATCATTGTGTGACCAAGAGAGGTCATTATCAGAAGGTCCAGAACAAATTTCCATGTAGAGAACCAAGGCAGATGTGTAAAGGAGTGAATTGGGTGACTGCGTTTATGACCCAGACACGCATGCAAAGGAGTGAGTCAAGTCACAGAGAAAAGAATGAAGACCAATGTCTAAGGGAGTAAATCGGGTTGTTTTGCAATGAACTGAAAGGCATTGTGCGAAAGGTTTACACGAATCGTGTTGAATAATCAGACACAGCATCTTGTAAAAAGCTGCCACAGATTATTGTGTGAACGGCAAGGGCAGATGGTCCAAAGAACTGACGGTTTTATTGTCCGTGGAGTAAAACATACTTGTATAAAAAAAAATAAACAGGAAAGAGAGAGAGAGAGATGTGTGTGTGAGAGAGAGAGACTGTGTCAGAGAGAGAGAGAGAGAGAGAGAATCTGTGTAAAGCTTTGAGATAAGATCTGAGTGTAAAACTCCAAGAGACAGATCAGAGTGTAAAGCATTTAGAGAAAGATCTGATTCTAATGCTCCGTCTTCTTGCTTATAATGGTGACTGCCCTGTGCTGACCCAGTCTGATGTTGCTGCAGGGGCTGCTGAAGAAACACGAAGCCTTTGAGACGGACTTCCAGGTACATCGGGACCGCTGCATGGAGATCAAGAAAGAGGGCCAGCGTCTGATTGATGAGGTAGAAAATGTGTTTAATTGGAAAAAAGAGGTCTTGTAGATTAAGTGAAAATATGTTTAACTTCACTGGTAATCATAACAAGAAACTGGTAACCATGACAACCCGAGCTCTAGAACAATCACTGTGATTTGTTACTACAACACTTACAGAAGTACATAGTATTCATTACAACTGGCAACAAGAAAGAGTGCCTGCCTACAGCTTCATAGTCACCACACACACATACTGACTCCCGCTCCTCTCACCATATAATATTTTCCTGTAAATGGTTTACTGTAGGCGTTCAAAGAACCCTTAATGGAGGATTTTTAAAGTTGTCGTGAGATTTTAAGAGTGTTGACAAAGTTGGCTGGAACTTGCCAGTGGTCATCTTAGGTATATGACACATTCTGCAAGGGAGACAAAGCTGGAAGAAGAAACTGGCTTTCAGAGTATTTTCAAATGCAATGCAGAAAGTGGCCAGCTGAACTTGTTTGGATTTTCATCCATGTTGGTTACGTAGATTAATGCGGTCTGTGGGCTTTTGAACCAAATTTTTCATTAAAAAAAAAAAAAGATTTGGAGAGCTAGGGATGCGTATTTGTATAGACATGGTGCATCACTGACTGCTGTGTCCCATGGTGCACAGGGAAACCACAATGCGGGAGAGCATCAAGGAACGCATTGCGGGGCTGGAGCAGCGTCTGACAGAGCTGGAGAGCACGGCAGGTCAGCGACGAGGAGGACTGGTGGACAACTCCGCTTTCCTGCAGTTCATGTGGAAGACCGACGTCGTCGACAGCTGGATTGGTCAGTGCTCTGACACCACCATAATAGCTGTAATGATGATGATGATGATGTTGATGCCGTTCTCAGTGCTGTCATTCTTATAGTAATGTTGATTATGCCTTTCTTAATATATCAGTAATCAGGTATGTGCATGTATGTGTGTGTGTGTGTGTGTGTGTGTGTGTGTGTGTGTGTGTGTGTGTGTGTGTTGGATGTTCACAGAACCATTGGTGTTGTCGGATATAAGGTTTATTGCTTCTGTAATTAAAAAGTGAACAGAAAATTGAGTGTGGTTAAACATGCTATTCGAGAAAAACATAAAAGTGAGACAAAGACTGGGGTTTCAAGCTCTCGGACAGAGACAGGACAGGTCTGGATACAGCTGTGCATTAGGGCAGTTGTTGGGAAATGGAGCACAGTCAGACCACCAGGAGGATACAGACGCTGGAGTAGGGTTAAAGACAGAATAAGATTAAAGGAAAAAAGTCCTGCCTGATTAGCCAGAGCATATGGCTGTAATGTTTAAAAGCTACTGCAGTCATCAAAAGTGAACACCCACCAGAGCTGTAACATTTTCTGTCAGGAAGTGTAAAATACCCAAAGAAATGCTGCAGGTACCTGTCACAAGTTGGATTTCAACAGGACTTGCTGATACTGAGGCGTTTTTGTTTTTTTTTTTTCCACGAATTTGATATTTATTGCTATAAGACAGCTGTGGTAAAAAGGTTTTAAGTCTCTCCGTGACCAGTCTTATTTACTCTCACTCATGTGTTTGTGTGTGTGAGTGTGTAGCAACTTCATGAAATTTTTATGGCGACCTGGTGTTTATATGAAAGTGAGCACTTATCACAGCATTTCCTCCAGCCATCAGCTGCTGAGACTGCTACACACACTGAGTTATTTTCTGGTTCTTTCTGTTGTGATAGGCAGTGGGAAGCAGAGGGTGCAAGTTGAAAATGTATTGGCTGGAACCAGGGTGCCATAACATGTGTGGGCAGGATTGCTCGACAAAAGATGCAGCACACAGTTACTGATTCTGCAGAAGAATGATTTTTTGTTTATCTGTTAGAAATGCCACAATCAGCAAGTGTGTCTTTTGAACTGAACTGACAAAAAAAAAAAATATCCAGAGTGATAACGAGACAGAGCAAAAGCCTGATGGAACTGTCATGTTCAGTGTCGTGTCGCTGAATGAAGAAACAGAGGTGGAAGCTCGCTTTTGGTCGGAAAGTTTGCTGATGGTCTCTTTGTCTGAACACTGATGGGGAAAATTGGTCACACAAGAGTTGGCATACCGGTCACTGCTAGTTTTTGCATGGAAAGCACAATCAACTGGACAGGGAAAGAGAAGTAAACACTCCCCATTTCTGTAGTATTTCAAGCATGTGAATCGCCAAACTCTGTTGTCCTTTCAGCTCAGTTTTGCGCATATCGTGATTCGGAAACTGTTAAAGATTTTCATTGCTTGAACAGGCAGGACGTGCGACAGTAAGGTTGTGTATGGTGGTGGCTTAGTCACCTGAGAAACTTGTTTGATTGCTGTCGATAATTCTTTTTTTGTTTTTTTTTCTTTTTTTTTTTTCACAGCGGACAAAGAAACCCAAGTGAGGTCAGAAGACTTTGGCCGTGACCTGTCTTCAGTCCAGACCCTTCTTACCAAACAGGTGAGAGATGGACACACCGGAAGAGCCTGAAATTCCTGGTTGCTCTCCACCTCTTCCTCTCACCCCCTCTCCTCCCTCCCTTCCCTGCCCTCTTTCCCTCTCATGGGTGTGTGGAAGAATACAGATGAAATGATGCAAGTTCAACATCATCAACATGCATACGTTCGAAAGGGAATAAAGAGGTATGAAAACAGAAAAGGTGTTTTAGAATACTAAAAAGTTTGAGTGACAGTGTTGAGGTAACAGCAGTGGAAAGCAGAAGAAAAGTCACAAGAACCTGGGAATATAAGCTCAGTCAGTGTCAAAAGGGTTAGTGTATTGTACACGCAAGAGCTTGCAGCATTCTTGCGAACGAGTGTTCAACAGCATGACCATACTTTTCAAACATCTTTGAGTGTTCATGCAAGGCGTTTTTCTTAATACATGCCGCAGCATGTGCGTGTATGCATATACATACATACACATGCACAACACATAGGACAAATTCTTCTAGGCTCCTTTCCCTCCCTCTCCCCCCCTCCCCACCTGTCCTGCCTGTCCATTACGGGTGTATTGTATGTTGTGCACCAGGAAACGTTTGACGCGGGTCTGCAAGCGTTTGAGAAAGAGGGGATCCAAACCATCACCACCCTGAAGGATCAGCTGGTTAATGCCCGCCATGCCCAGACCACCGTCATCGAGCGACGCTACAATGACGTCATCGCCAGGTATGGAGAAAGCTGATGTGGTCGGCGTCTAGGAGTGAGATTCTGCAGTGAATGTTAACAATGAGTATTAAGGGGATTCGGATGCACTCTACTTCCATACCTGCCTTTAGAGCTCTAACAATTTGATTAATGATAAAAAATAAGTTTTCGACTGCTAATCTGCTTTTTAACAAATAAGAACTTTGTTTGAGGATGTTCTGAAGGTGTAAGATAGAAATAAAGGAACAGAAATAGTTGATGTTTTAGTTGTAGACAGTCTTCTGGACTGATGACATAAATTCGATAAATGATATTTCGTTGCCTCAAAGTGATTTTCAGCTTGTTATATTAATTGTTATTATCATACTTATCCAAACAAATGCCTTAATCCTGCCTGGCAGGGGCACACCTTTTGATGAGTAGGATCCCCAAGAATGAAGAGAGAAGGGAACTTAACCCTGATCTTCATCAATATCTTATCGATCTCTCTGGCTGATCTCCCTTGATCTTAAGCATATTTTTCTCATTGTGAATTCTTAGTCAAAGACAGCATGCCTCATTCTTTGTTACGAGAGAACATTCTTCAGAAAGTCATGAAGTTGCCCACATCGAGTCAGGTTACTGTTTTGTGTTAGTATTTCAGAAAATCATCGACATGGTTTCCCCAAACGCAACCATTGCAACATTTTGCTTCATCCCATCATCAGTTTTGTCACCTTCTTGTGCCACTCAGACACTTTAACTATATCTGCTTTCTCTCAAAACTGCATGAACTGCTGTCGATCGTTAACCTTTGAAGATTCCCGTAGAACATGCTTTTCATCTAGACAGTGCCCCCCGTTGTGATCATGTGGCTTTTATTCCTTGTGGGAAATATTGAGATGTGATTCTGTTGTTGATTGTGGTATGATATTCACCTATATAAGAAAAAAAAAACCCCAAAAAACCAGTCCTCCCAATTTTTTTTTTTTTTTTGCTGTCCCATTTTCTGTGCCACCTCAGTTGCATTGCACACGCACCGCTCATTCCGACGCCCCATCCACAGTCAAAACCCAGTCCAGCCTGCCCCAGCTGAGGCACTGGTAATATCACAGGGAGCAGTCAGTGTCAAGTTGTCAAGAGGCAACCCACTGGAGGAGACACTGCACTGCTGCAACCCACTGGAGGAGACACTGCACTGCTCCTAAGTCACTTTGGTGGAATTCAGTGCTCTGTGTTCTGATTCAACATACGCAGCACATTACCTGTTAAGCCCCCTACTGACGACAATATTTGCTTTGTCGCGGAGCCAGCATGAGTGAGCTTTCCCTCTAGAGGGCGCCACTGCGTCTTTCCAACGACAGCCCCCATGAATTTGCCAGTACCGGGTTCTACAAAATGTTTGCTGTTTGCACAGGTGGCAGAAGCTGCTGGCGGACTCTGAAGGTCGGCGCCAGAAACTGCTGCTGCTGCAGGAGCAGTACCGCCAGATTGAGGACCTGTACCTAACTTTCGCCAAGAAGGCCTCTGCCTTCAACTCCTGGTTTGAGAATGCTGAGGAGGACCTGACTGATCCTGTGCGCTGCAACTCTGTGGAGGAGATTCGGGTCAGTTGAATGACTGTGGATAAGTTTATGTGTGTGTGTGTGTGGATGTGTGTGTGTATGTGTTTTTGTATGTGGATGGTTGTGTGTGTGTTTGGATGGATGTGTGTGCATGTGTGCGTACGTGTGTGTGTGTGTGTATGTGTGAGTGTGCATGTGCAGGTGGTGTGTGTGTGTGTGTGTGTGTGTGTGTGTGTGTGTGTGTGTGTGTGCATGCAAATGCCAACATACACTCATGTATGGATACATTTACCTACATGCACACAGTGTGCATGCGCAAATGCATTCCTATAGTCATGCGTAGATGCATGTACCCACAAACACATGCACATGCCCTGAACCTGTTGTCACACAGTTGTCTGAAGCAGGCTTAATCCATAAATAGCTTTCCTTTGCTCTCTCTTGCTCTTTTGTTTGCTGTTAATCGTACACATTAATCTGCCAGAGCTCCTGCCTTCAGAATTTTTTCTCATTCCTTAACGTAAAATTTTTCCTCTTGTTAAAAGTCTTGTCCAGATTTTGATCAAAGAAATCCAGACCTTCAAAATTTCTCAACAAAAATTGGGTTTGGGGTGTCATTTAGGGGTCAGGGTTGATAAACTATTGTAGAATGGAGACAAAAAGACATTCAGTGAATGCCAGCAACTACTTGCAGTGCAGGATCTGTAGATTAGTGCAATCAGCAGGGAGAAAGAATGTTTTCAGCTTGAAGCAAATCTTCCTGTAACATCTTTTATTCACCTGAGTGCCCACATTCAAATTGCTGACTATTTTGTCACTTTCAGATGAAAGCATTTCCCACACAGAAACAAATCCACAGCCTGAGATGTGCAAGTGTTGCCTTTCAGTTCACAGCAAGTGTTAGGGGTGAATGTGACTGTTCTGTGAAAGGAACTTCTTTTTTAAACACGAGACCCAAGACGTCACTATCAAGGCAGTCCTGGTCTCTACCTCATCCATGGGGAAAGAGTTCTGGCGCTTTATCGCATTGCTGAGGGAAAGGGGAACCTCCATACTTGGTCTTTTGCTGGTGATGAGACTGAACTGCTGGCCACAGCTGTGTGGTTGTAATGGGCAGGGTGTTGGCTTTCCTGACTGGACGGTAGACGGTCAGCAGCTGAGCTGAAGCCAACGGCCTTGCTCTTTGACCTGTACAACAAACGCTAATGTTTCTGTGTGAACTGTGGCAGGCGCTGCGGGAGGCGCACGATCAGTTCAAGGCCTCGTTGAGCGCAGCCCAGGCGGACTTCAACCAGTTGTCGGCCTTGGACAAGCAGATCAAGGCCTTCGACGTGGGCCCCAACCCCTACACCTGGTTCACCATGGACGCTCTGGAGGACACCTGGAGGAACCTGCAGAAAATCATCAAGGTGAGTGGAAGTGAGGGAAACAGGTTGTTGTAAGCATCAGTGCCACCTGTAAGGAGTTATGGAGGAAATTACAGGTCATCGTCAATGGGAGGAAAGGGGTGGATAGGGTTTGAGCAGGATATAATATGTATCCATAGGAGCATGGAATGAACCTCCAGAGAGTCATCGGGGAAGAGATGGGAAGGTAGGTAGGGGTGTGTTGAGCTTTTCTTGTTCACTGTGGATGTTTGGGAGGAATTTCTAGACACTAGTCTTTGCCGGGGAGGGGGGAGGAGGAAAGTGTGGTGATAATAGAGGAAGGGAACACCTCCTTCCAAGCCTTTCAAAAGAGACTGTAAAACCAAGTGCCCTGTGTGACTGCATGCATTTGACAAGAAGCTTACAGAGGTAGAAAAAAATTATATTAAAAAAAAAAATTCCCATTTCATTGTTTATAGGAGAACTGCCCATTATGTGCTGCTGATAGAATGAATGACATACATACACAGGAATATGAACAAGAAAAAAAACCGTGCACACTGGTGATGTGTTAAAGATGTAATCCCCCCCGACTATGAAATGCAGCTATGTTTATGGAGGTATGAAAAATGATCAGATACAGAAAAATCTCACCATGAAGGAACCGTAGAGTTGTAGCCGAAGAATGCAAAGGGAGTAAAGGAAGCGAAGCTTTGAGGAGAAAATGAAAAGATAAAAGAGACGCCCAAAACAGAACTGGATGTCAATGAGTGAGTTTATGTCCTGACAGGAGCGAGACATAGACCTGGAGCGTGAGGAGCGACGCCAGGAGGAGAACGACCAGCTCCGCAAGCAGTTTGCCCAGGCTGCCAACAACGCCTTCCACGCCTGGCTGACCGACACCAGGTGGGTGACACACAGTCTGTGTTGGATGCTTGATCAGACAATTGAAGCTCTCTTTCACTGATTGGGCCATGCAGTTCTTTCACTGTTTGGGGCCATGCAGTTCTTTCACCGTTTGGGGCCATGCAGTTCTTTCACTGTTTGGGGCCATGCAGTTCTTTCTTTCACCGTTTGGGGCCATGCAGTTCTTTCACTGTTTGGGGCCATGCAGTTCTTTCACCGTTTGGGGCCATACAGTTCTTCACCGTTTGGGGCCATGCAGTTCTTTCACTGTTTGGGGCCATGCAGTTCTTTCACCGTTTGGGG
>JADBJO010000859.1:520000-543852 GCA_016801955.1 Conus betulinus
CTAGGAGCAGGCAATACAAATAGATCTGCCTTCGACAGGGATTACGATGGTTCTCTCAGGCAGTTAGTGAAGGGTTTCTCATTATTTATATTTCCCCCATTTTCTTCATCTTCCTTTTTTTTTTTTTTACTCTAAAAGTTCAAATCTTTGTCAAGTCATTACTATAATGACTGAAGAATTGTTAGCCTGCACTTGTTTTCCCCCACTACTTAATTGTTCAGCATCATATATATAGTGTGTGAGTGTGCCTGCGTGATTGCATGTGTGCCTGCGTACGCGCTGGCGTGCGCGCGTGTGTGTGTATATGTGTGCATGCCTGCGTGCACACCTGTGTGTGTGTAATGGGGAAAAGGAAAATTCAGTGTCCAATCCCATTTACCTGGAAGAAAAATAGAGGTAGATAGAGGGGAAAAGAGAAACAGAAGCAGAGATAGAGAAAAAGAGAGAGTGGTAGAGGAGTCTCTTATGATGGAAGGGGGCGCTTGAAGGTGTGTATGAGGAGAAAAATTATACATATATATATAGAGAGAAAGAGAGAGAGAGAGGCATATAGATTGAGTATGCATACCTGGATGGTGGAGATGGTGTTTGGGGTATATATATATATATATATATATATATATAATGCTCTACATGTGCTGTTATAAATATATATGTACATGGGATGTGCATAAGAATAAGGTGGGATGGGGAAATTGGGGAGGAGGTACAGAGAGAAAGGGATGGAGGAGGAGAGGTTGTGGGAAAGGAAAAGAGCTGGAATGATTCAAACTAATCCATCAATCATCAATCCTTTTTCCACCCCCAACCAGCATTATCTCACTTATGACAATGATCATCATCCTGTAGTACTGTTGATTTCACTTATGATAACAATCATCATCATCCATCAGTCGTTGATCTTTTCCTCTATCCCTCCAGCTGGCATTAACATACTAAGGCCAGTACACTGTTCCACTTTAGTAAATGACCATCATCCCACACTACTGTGAATCGCACTCACACTATGACAATAATCATCACCAAGGAGAACCAAAACAAATCATCCATGCAGACAGCTCCATTGACCTAGCCTGCCAACACACCAATGAAGGGAAAGCCCTATTGACCACTGGAGGGCCTTCACCATACAGCAGCCTTCACCAATACCTCAAGGGTTCTCTAATGATGATCACCCATCAGTCATATTGACTGACCCCCCCCCCCCCCCCCCCCCCGCATGATACTACTGCCACTACATCATTTCACCTGTGACAATGATCAGCATCCAACAGTACCTTTATCACAGTTATGATTGCAGTAACAAAACTGATTCCAGTAACAAGAATGATTATCATCCTGTAGCACTGGTGTTATCAAATGACCATCATGGTTCCCATTTAAAAAAAAAAAAAAAAAAAAAGTAACAATATCATCATGTAGCACTGTTAATTAAATGACCACTCAGTAAGCTTTATTATATATATATATTCAAAACCCCATTTGTGTGTGTACACTTATATGTGTGTGTGAGATTGTGCTGATTACTATGGTCACTATTCATCAGTTGCTGATCTTCCAATTTTCTGCTCAATTGGCATTGTACCATACAATAGTGTGTCTGAGAATGGGTGTGTCTGAAACTCCACAAATTGGTGTCATTATGACCATAATTCCCCCCACCCCCCAACACTACTTGCACAAATTTCTTATCCATCCCCCCCCCTCCCCCAATTGATCATTTCCCTTGTCTTCCATTATTACTATCGTTACCCACACTCTCACAGGCAACTATCCACCAGTAAGTACTGTCATCACCCATTAAGATTGTTCATTTATTTAATCTTTTATATTCTTTATTGATTTGTTTGTTTTATTTCATCATTCATTTATTATGTATTCAAATTTTTTTAGTTATTTGGCATCACAGGTGAAAGTGAATGACTGTACAGCATACGACTCCGTCTTTTGCTGGCTGCCATCTTGGAAATTGCTTAAATTTTCCCTTTAAAAAAAAAAAAAAAAAAAAAACCCTGTATCAAGTTATGTTTAGGTACTGCCCCTGAAAGTCATTTTACATCAAGTTATGTTTAGGTACTGCCCCTGAAAGTCATTTTTACAAATCCCTGAAAGTCATTTTTACAAATCCATTTTTACAAATCCCTGAAAGTCATTTTTACAAATCCCTGAAAGTCATTTTTACAAATTTTTCATGGTGGTAGTATAGAATACCTCTCCCCCCACCCAGGCTGATTGTGTCTGTGCTCTTGACATCAAATAGAGACACACCACAGTCCGTAATTCTGTGGTGTTCTCGCCACCAAGGGCTCAAAGAAGAATCCAACAGCACCCCCAAAGCAGCCAGCGAAAGGTAGTAAATGAAATAAAACAAAAGTATGGAGAGGTAAAAAGTTGCTGAAAATTTAAAAAAACATTATGCAACAGTATAAAGTGTAGGGGACAATCTTTGAGCCTATGCTTGAGGATCTATTTAAGGATGCAAGGGAGATAAAAAAAAAAAAAATGGAACAGTCTGAGTCGTCAGCTCTGCTGTTCAATAGCCCAAGCATTGTCAGCATCTAAGAATTGAGTAGAACAACCTTTATTTGGATCTCCTAAGAGATGCAATCGCCCACTGATTGACCAAACAATTTAATGCTGAACAATTAAGTAGTGGGGGAAAACAAGTGTAAGTTAACAATTCTTCCATCACTGTAGTAATGATTTGGCAAATATTTGAAAATTAAAAAAAGGAGGTGGGGGGTGGGTGGGAAATGTATATTATAAAAATGAAAACCCTTCACTGGTTGCCGTTGCATGAGTATATATATATATATATATATACACACACACACACACACACACACATATATATATATATATATATATATATATATATATATATATATATATATATATATATATGTTTACAAGAATAAAAAAAAAAACAACAGTCTTTCCATGTTTCAGACTTGTATTTCAACAAATTTTCGCTGTTAAAAGCTTCATCAGGACATGGCTGAGACATGGAAAGATTGTCGTTTTTATTCTTCTATTTTACCGTCACTGGCTTTAACTTCAGTTTATTCTACAGGTGTGGAGCTCAGGACAACAAGAGAGTGTTATTTTGAAAATATATATATATATATGTATATATGTATATACATACATACATACATACATACATACATATGTTTATGTGCGTGTGTGTGTGCTTTAAAACACACACACACACACACACACATATATATATATATATATATATATATGTGTATGTATGTGTATATAATTGTACAAATAATTGTTATTTGATGTTGTCATAGTTGCTTCACTGTGAGAGTGGCTACTGAAGTATACAATGACTGCTCGTAGCCTCTGTTGTCATAGCAGCTTTGCTGACTGTGCAGAATGATATCCGCTGTGCAAATGTATTGACTGGATCAGGGTTTTTCTCATTGAAGACATTATCAAAACAACTTGGCTTATGGCAGCGAGTGTGAGCATTAGATATACGAAATGAGACCCTCTTTTGTCTGTTGGATGTTGTGATGAGTGTGGGTAATCTTTTCGCTAGTTAATGTTGTTGTGTCATCGTTGCTGACCGCAGTTAGTTTGGTGGCTGGACGTTTGTCTTAAAGTGTTGCTTTTGTTTGTTTCTCTGTTACTGTTGTCGCACCATCTTCACTGACGGGGCAGAATGTGGCTCCTGGAGGGTATATAGCATGGCATGGATTGACCTCTACTAATGGCTGTGTGTGTGTGTGTGTGTGTGTGTGTGTGTGTGTGTGTGTGTGTGTGTGGAGCTGTCAAATACAACATTTTCAATGCAACATTTTCGGCATGGCAGACTGGAATTTCCTGAACACTGCTATGCAGCTACATAAAATGCTACACCAAAAGCAAAAAACTGGAAAAAAAAATCCTTTTTCTTCATCGACTAGTGACTGTCTAAATGGAACAGAGATTGTGTGGAAGTAGAATTTTAGATTGTAAATTTACCTTGTCCAAAAAAAAAAAATGCCATTTAATTAAGATAGTAAGAAAAAACAGAAGGAAAACTGCTAAAAAACAATCATGATTTTGATGCTTTATCAGTTGGGCATTTGAATGTTCATAGGTCAAGTCAAAAATGATGATTTGTGAAACTTCTTAACCCACTTTCATGTCATGCGCTTGGAAAATGCGACTGAAAGTGCTGTTGAGACTGATGTGTGATATCACATACGCCTCATGTGCTTGCATTTGGGATGCGATACTAAAAATGTCAAAATGCTAGACTTTGTGCTTTTGAGGCTTTGGCAGCTCTATGTGTGTGCGTGTGCATATGTGTGTGTGTGTGTGTGTGTGAGCATCTTGAAGTGTGTTTTTGAATATAACAAAAACTTTAAGGTTGTGAATCTAGATATACTTGCCATGCAGTCTTGGTGGTCTTGATGATCTTAATAATTAGTTTGGATCGTTCAGTTTGCAACCATTTTGTTATGTTTTTCTTATGATCTCACGTTTGTGGAGTGAAAAAGGTTGCTCTGGGATATGATGTATTCATTAAAGGGAAATAACCATTTGAAATTTCCTCTGTTAGGCAATCTGTCAGATTGAATGTTCAGTCTGATCTGTTGGTAAACATTGAATCATTCAAATTCGATGTGCTTTAGAAAAGTGAAATTTTGGACCTCCGTTGAACACCAAGTACTGTTTTCCAGGGTATGAGGAATGAATTCTTTCCCTTCAAAAACAGTTGTTGAGTTAACCCTGTAGCATTCAAAATTTCGCTGCGAAACTTGTCCCATTACTTGAAATTGTAGTACTTTTTACGCAAAGCTGACACCATAGTTGTATAGCATGGTTCTTTCATTGGTTTAAGTTTGGCCTGAGTGGGAAGCTGCATTCACTTTTGGCATGCACAGGGCA
This sequence comes from Conus betulinus, assembly GCA_016801955.1. NCBI lineage: Eukaryota > Metazoa > Mollusca > Gastropoda > Neogastropoda > Conidae > Conus > Conus betulinus. The sequence continues at coordinate 524,891 of JADBJO010000859.1, forward strand.
ATGGGTAATGCGTGATGAAAAATCAACAGGCCTGAGCGACAGGCATGGGGCAGAGGAGGGTTTAGATAAATGCTGGGGATTCTTGGTCAACGGGCTGTGATAGGATAACATTTGAAAGGGTTAAACAATGTCCTGTATATTGTTGCAACACATTTGTGCTAACACGATTATGGTCATGCCAAGTTCAAGCAGAAACAAAACTTAAGAATGTTATTTAGTCTGGAATGTAGATACTCTAACACTTAAGTTAATATCAGCTTTTAATTTGTCATGCATAGCTATTGACATCTTTCACTGGAGTTTTGTTTGAAGTTATTGTTCAGAGTAGACAGATTATGTGGTTGAAAAGGGAAAGGGCATGTGTGTCTTTGTGTGTATGTGTGTGTGTGTGTGTTGTGTGTGTGTGTGTGTGCATGCATGCATTTTATGTGTGTGTGTGTGTGATACAGTTGGGCTTTCCAGTTGCCGCGCTGCATAGATGGATTTTTTGTGCTGGAAAAGAGCAATGTGTATGTGTGTGCGTATGTGGGCATGTGGTGTGCTTGTTCATGCAATTATGCATATGCATGTGTGTATGTTCAGAACCCCGTTCAGATTGCTTCAAAAGTTTTTTTGATAGGTGATAGGAATGTTAATGAAAAAAGAAAGAATGAAAGATCAGTTTGGGTGGGAGACTTTAGGATGAGAACTGGGCATGCGAATGGTGTCTTTGACAGTGACTTTGATTGACGATCTGTGCTTGCTTGTTCTCCAGGTTGTGCGTCAATTGGCTTAGTGTTTCTTGTAGACTGCCTTTTTTTTTTTTTTTTTGTCTTCAAATTTAAATTTGGTTGTTTCGCATGGAATTGGAGAGTGTGTAATGTAAGTTCCAAGAAACATAAAAAAAAAAGCGTTCCCCTATATCTCACCCCTTTGTGATGCCTTCAGCAGTGATACTTACATAGCATCCTGGTACTCAGTCACCCCCAGGATTCGATTGCACTTTAGCAGTGTCTCATTGGTCATTTATACCAGATGCCAGTGAATCGGCTTGCTGAGTGAAGTGTGTTGGAACGCTCTGACCTTTAGTCTGTTGAGAAATCATCATGATGAAATTGGCATCTGGCATATATATATATATATATATATATATATACTAAGGTGTCTTAGGATAGAAACACTGCTGGGAATGTGGTACATATGTGGACAGTGAAGGGGTTAAACATTGGCGAAAGGCCACAGAGTTAACTGAATTCAAGGGGCACCATTTTCAGGTCAGGCAAGAGAGGCTGTTGGCGGTAATCAGCCTGTCGCATTTTTCTTTCTGAATTTTTCTGCTTCTCCATTTTTGGAGTAAAGCATACTCAGTTGTATACAACTGTTTAACCCTCTTGCTTTTGCATTTTCCAGCCCATAACTGCTCCTAGTATTCATTTTTTTGTTGTTGAGAAATCAGTGGAATGCGATTAGCTCATGACCCTAGTCTGTGTGAATGAATTGTTTCCCACACCCCACACACGTGCAGCCAGTTGCGACCGTAACGAACACCAAACATGCAAGAGGGGTGAACTGCCACAGCCAGGCTAGCTGTGTTGTTGACCCAAACAAGTCAGAGCAGTGAAGGGAGCAGTTAGCACCAGGTTGCCTGAAAGTCACTAGTTACAGAGAACGCCCAGTGGTGGCTGACTGGATTGGAAGTGTGCATGACATCACCTGCAAGGTGCCCTACAAACAATAAGAAGTGCTGTGTTTGTGAAATATGGTGTCTGAATGTCGCGGTTTTAAGATTGTGTTAGAAACTACTCCTGTGACTGAGCAGACAAATTAACCCCATATTAAACCACCAAGATCGTTACTTATTGTGTGGGCTGTTGCGTTGTTGTTTTTTTTTTTTTTTTAAATCTGATTAATCCAACAACCCTGGCCTGTTGAAAGGCTTGATTGTGTTGCTGTCTTTAAGAATTAGGGCTTCTTTAAAGATTGGCATGAGTGGTCACGATACAGTTTTTAGGCTTGATCTTCTCCTTGGGCAAGAAATGTTATGATTTCACCAGATCCAGTTGTTTTAATGAATGTATACATAAACAACTTCAAGTTGCTAAAACATGTGTACTATTGCTTATTTAAGCATCTCTCTCACACTCTGTCTGTCTCTCTCTCTATCTCTGTCTCTCTCTGACACACAGGTTGAAGCAGTTTTAGTCTGTGATGTTTCAGCCCTAGAGAAAAAGACCAGTTCTCATTTAATACTTGCAGCTCTCCAGTTAGACATAATGTGTTGTTCATGTTCCCTCTAAGGATCAAGTTCTGCGTCAGTGTTGCAGTGTGATGCTGTTGAGAAGTTTCTGGCTGCGTACATGCTGCCTTCCTCACTGCTGCTGACCGTCGTGAACCATGCCAGTTCTCAACAGCACCGCTGGTTCAGTGCACACAATCTCCAGCGGACTCATGACGTGACTGAACTAAGGAAGTGTAGACACTCTCCTTGATGACAGTACAGGGTGGCTCTCAGTATTTCCTGTGTAATGCTGTGTTCAAACGCCGTTCAAGGCCCAGAACTTGGATGATGTGTTCCTCACCAACGCATTATCATAGCAGTTCTCCACACAGAGCAAGATTCATGAAGGGTTAGCCCACATTCCCAGTTCTCCAGCATCGGCAGACTTCAGCGTTTCGGTATGCTAGCGGATGTGATTTACATAATGATGTGGTTGATAACCTGGAAATCATGGTTACATGGGCGCCATCTGGAGAGGACCTGCTCTTTCTCTTTGACACATCTTTTCAGACCACTGTCAATGTTGTCGGCATAGATTTTTCCTGATGATGGGCATGAATATTAGGTGTGTGTGTGTTTTTTTTTCCCCACGACTACTAGTCATTGTGTAATTGAACCCTGAATATTGTGTCCACTGTTTCAGATCTTCTATGATGGAAGGTTCAGGGTCGCTGGAAGAACAACTGGAAGCTACTAAGGTATGTGATGTTTTCAGTGTGCAAGATGGGAAAGGGCTCATACGGTCCTAAAAAAGAAAAAAAAAAAAAAGAAAATCAATCAATAAACTTTTATGGGAGTATGCTTGGATGTTTAAGGATTTTTTTTTTGTTCTAAGAATTCAAGAAGCAGGATAATGCAGAAAGTACCGAAAGAGAAGCTCACACATTTAAGGAGTGCCTCTTGAAAGATGTTGATATCAGTGTCCATTGTTAACATGCAGTTTGTGTTAGCAGTAGCTTGCCACCGATATGATTTAGTGTGTGTGTGTGTGTGTGAGTGTGTGTGTGTGTGTGTTTGTGTACACATGTATGTGCACATATGTTCAGGTACATCCACCTGTGACACGGCTGACATACAAAAAGACATATGCTGTGTTTTTCAGCGCAAGGCGACAGAGGTGCGTTCCCAGAAGGGTCAGTTGAAGAAGATTGAGGACCTGGGGCGCGCCATGGAAGAACGACTCATTCTGGACAACAGGTAACGCTGTTGTCTTCATCATCTTTCTTCCCCCCTCTCCCCTCACCCCCCTCTCCCCCAGCCCCCTCTCCCTCTTCCACCTCCTTTGAAGAAATTTTTTTTTCCCTTCGATTTTTGTTTTGTAAATATTTCTTGAATGGTTTGTCCTCTCTGCTTGTGTATGTATGTATGTAGATGTTTCTATGGCTCACTCAAGGACAAACTCTGGTTGTTTTTGACCTCTTCAGGGACATGGAGGAGATGTAGCTGGGTTCAACAGGCTGTTCATGTCACTGAATTCAAGTCATCAAGACCTTGACTGTTGACTTTTTTCTTAAACTTCATTTCTGCTTATTCAGTGCAGTGGCTGGCTGTTTATGTCAAAACATCCACCAAAATTTTTGTGGCTGATGCTTCTTGTTAGGTCCCGTGGCAATTGATAACTGTTCTCTTTCATCTTCTCACCCATCTTCATTCACCACCTGATAACGTGCTTCTCTTTCACGCTTTTCCCACATACATGCAACACATGACAGAAAGATGTTATATTGCGCTTAGGTCCACTCCACGAGGAGTGAAAATATAATGTGTCAGTTGTTCATATACAAGCATTATACCCAGTGGGTATATGAACAGGTACATACAATAGTGAACCTGTAAACATCAGAATTCTTTTTATCTTGTAATTTCTTAACTTTACGTCTCATTATTTCAGGTGCTTTTCTTTGATCACTTTGTTTTCTGCAAGTGAGGAATTCAACGAATAAATTCAACCTTAGCTTCAAATGTACAGTATCTTTAGTTTGTCAGGTAATGGAATTCGACAATTAAACTCACCAATAGCTTCAAAAGGACAATACATTTGTTTGCCAGGAAACTGGATTCAACATTTACATCACAAGAGTTTCAAAAGGATAATACCCATTTGTTTGCCAGGTAACGGTTAATAATCAAGTATTTCTTTCGATTTCTGACCAGCACTTAGCACCAATTTCTTTCCAAACACTGCTGAAGGGGTTAAAAACATCACTTCCCCTGGGGTCTGAACTTTTGAGTTTGACTGAAGGGGGGAAGCGCCTTTGAATGAAGGGGAGGGAGGGTAGGAATTTTTTTTGAGAGCAGAGAGTGCGTCTTCACTGCTAGCGTGTTACTTGAAAAAGGAAGTGCTTTTATGCATGCCTGACATGTATTAAGAATTTTGTCGTACCGGAATAATCGCACACCGCCACAAATTCCCTTATGTCCCATAAGAACTTTTCTCTGAACAGATGTTTGTGCGGGTTTGTTCTCAACAATACCTGAGCATTCAGCCATTGAAAATCGGTGAGTGTGTGCCAGGTGCATTGCCAAAGAGGTATATTTCAAAGTATGTGAGACTTGTTTGTCGATGATGCATGTCGCCATCCTTTTGAGACAAGCGTACATGGTTTCAGTATATGGTGAATAGCAGCCTGTGGAATTGAAAGTCTACCTTAAAGAAATTTTTTTTTGTGTGAAAAAGTGAACTCGGACACTTTGCTGCGTGTTCTTATGGTTATGATTATGCTTTCTGTCTGTATGTGGAGTACATCATTCACACTTGGGAAGTCAGACTTCAGACATTTATGCTTCCTTTTCTGTCATTCATCCGACTGTACAGAGCGCTGTCATCTTCATTTTGGCTGTGATTGACAAGAAAAATGAAATTGAAAAAAAAAAAAAATCCAGTCAGAGGACTTCTCAACTGCTAGAGGAATGAACTCCTCGATCACATGATGAACAGAGATGTGAGTGGGTGTTTAGTTTTTCAAGGCCTTTCTTAGAGGCTGGTAGTCCAAATGAACTTCAAAGAAGGTAGACGTAAGAGAAACATCGTTTGCAACAGCTTTCTTCATGCTATTATCTCTGAAAAGGAAGGCTAGTCCAGCACTTTCAGACCTCATATTGGTTGCTACCGCCAGACCAGCTTGGGAAAAGGATGACAGCTTAATGGGCACTCAGATCGTCCAGATCTTTCTCAAAGTCATGGATTTACCAGAAGCGATATTGTTAATGGACCGTTTGTGATCATGTCTGCATATTTCTCTGTGTCAGTATGAAAATATTGTTGTTGTTATTTTCAAACCTATCTGTGCTTTGATATGGTGATAATGTCTGTTCCATACGGGAGTGTTATTGGGGACTTAGTGTGATGGTGTCTCCCCTTCTTACATACTTTTACATTCAAACTACACAAACTTAACAGACGTTTCATTCGCTTCGCCACCTTATATTCTTTTTATTTCAAACACACAAAACATCTTTTAACACAAATCCAGTGGAAAACAAAACATCTTTTAACACAAATCCAGTAGAAAAACATCTTTTAACACAAATCCAGTAGAAAACAAAACATCTTATAACAATGTAGCCAGGTGCTAACAGTGTATATTTCTTGTTCACCTGTCATAAACGAGATATATTGCTCATAAGTTATCTTCCCCCTTACCTCCCTTGGTTGAATCTCATTTTTTATTGTGTAAATTCTTTAAATCATGAATACCTCAGAACCTACATAGTTGTGTATACATCGCAGAAGTCACAAAAATTAATGTATTCTATTTATTACAATCTTGTTGGACAGAGAAGCCCATATTTTCACTAAAACTGGTATTTTGACCAAATTAATCTTGGCGCCATTTTGAATTGTCCGACAAACAAACCGTAAATAATTCTTGATTTCACAAAAAGTATGAGAGAATCCAAAGAATCCATGAATGCGCATTGAAAGTAAGTCCATAAGCTCTCATTTCATGTATTGCATGCCCGTGATCTTTTCTGTACAAGCTTGCGACTATACGAAATGACTGACGGTGCCGGTCCCTTGAGCGAGTCGCCTTCTTTGCTGTTTGTCGGAGTTTTGATCTGAATTGTTGTTTTATGAAATTTGGACTTCCCAATTGAAATCTTTTTAATGACTCCATTTCTATGATAGAAGCAACCGAAAATATATAAGAATTACCATTCGATGGACAATTCAACAGAACAACATTTTATGGAAGATTGTGTTAAAAGCATATGGTGACGGCCATGTGACGATAAAGCAAGTTGTGTTTTCCATCAAACTTGAAGCGCAAAGTTCTCTGCTTTAGACAGCATCTTGGATAATGAAATTTATATGTTTTAAAAAGAGCGGAATGTCAGCTATCCATTTATTATAAAAATATTTCAGGCTGTTCAGTATTTTTCATGGAAATAAAGGAAAATATGACGTAAACTTGTTAAAAGTGGGCCTGACTGAGTCAGTTAACCATTAAACGGGTACTAAGGGTATACCTTTTACAGGCTTTTCTGCCAGATGCGTAGACCGCCGTGGGGCTGGCATGGGTCGGTTGACAGCACATGCTGCAGATGGAACAGAGAAGAGGGTGCAGGGTGGCCAACCGTCCTTGGAGCCCGTTGGGGCGCTGCCTATCTGGGCAGTGTGCAGCATCGTAGAGGACTGGCTCATCCTCGCTGTCCAATTCAGAGTCGGAGGTTGACGGAGATGGCATCACCTCTGCCTGGTCGTCGTGTCGCAGGTCCAGAGGGGCACTTGCAGGCAGCAGATCTTTTCAGATGATGGTTCGTTCTGGACCGCCAGCCAGGGCTGGACTCTGTAGGTATATAGACCATCAAGTGGTTGGTGTTTAGGCTGTGGGAACATCTGCCGGTCGGTTGAGTCTGATGGTGGCTCCAGTTTCCGTGGCTTTGGTCTCTTCCAGTCAGGTGGCTCGGATGACGGCAGGGGTATCGGTTCTGCTGTCAGGCACTGAAGTTGCCTGACAGGGCCAGACCTGTTGTCTGGAGGCACAGCAGCCTGTGGTGGTGTGGGTGCTGCTGGGCCATGTCGCTTGTCAGCATTCTGGCTGCTGACAGTTGCAGAGGACTGGGGTTTGTCCCCAGTTTTCACAGGTGCAGACTTTCGTCACCTCCGCCTTGGCCATCGTCTTGAGCGCTGTGCCTTTGCCATGCAGCTGCAGATCTGCAGTAGTGGCTGTGCAGGTGGTGGCTGCTGCAATTCCTCCTTCAAGCTGGCGACTGTGGCCGTGAGTGCCTGTAGCTGAGTTTGAAGCGCGAGGCAACAGTCGCAGTGCCAGCCATGTGGAGGATGTCGCCATCAGCACTGCAGTCCTGCATCCACCTTTGGGCTTCCTTCCTTGCCTCCTCAAAGGTGGTGGTAGGATGGTTCCGGGCGAAATGCCGGACATCCTTGCATAGTGCAGCTGGTTGCAAGCCACGGGCGAAGGCGTCCCTGAGTGTGGTGGCAGGCACCATTCCATCCCCAGCCTGGTTGACTTTCTGCCAGAGGTACTGGAGATGGGAGCCATACTCCCAGATGGTCTTGTCCTGGCCCTGCTGCCTGTTGAAGAAAAGCTGTGGCCAGGGTGACCACATCACACTGCTCTCCCCAGTTCTCCTCCAAGATGGTCAAGATCTTGGCTGGAGAGTCTACCTCTGTCACTGGCAGCCTGATCACCTCCTGGCAAGCTCGGCCATCTAGGGCGGCAACCAGCCAGAGGGCGGCTGTCCTGTGATCCAGAGGCTGTAGGTGTAGGGCTAGCCTGGCCTCCCGGATGAAGTCGTCCACTTTCCTGCGCTCTCTCTCGTTACCCGTGAATTTGGGAAGCTGATGCAGAGGGTGTAGAGGTAGGAGCAGTTGGCTGGCCATGGTGTCCTGACTTCTTGGACTGTGTCTTCTTCTGGTTCCTTCTGTCTTCAATCCTGCTCGCAGCACAATTTGTGATGGTGTGGAGGGGTAAGGGGTGTGCAGGTGAAGACAGGTAGATGGCCATAAGTGCAGGAGCCAAGGGACAGCAGACAGTCAGGAAGACACAGAGAGGACAAAGTGGAGCTTTTCTTCTATTATTTGCCTTCCATAACAGGCTCAAACCAGGAAACACAGCTTTGGGAGCTCTCTCTCTGTCTCAGCACTCAGCCCACTGAGCACTCTCTCTGTATACTCGGGACACTCTCTCAGGACACTGTAGGCAACACTCTAGGCAACACTGCTGGCGCTCACACCACTCCCCAAATATATACAGCTTGACTGGACCACAAAGAAGACAACGCAGCACCACATGCAAAATGAGCCTCGCGAGACAGCAAATAACAAAAATTTGTGCTATCTGTCGCAGAAGCAAACTTTGTCATTTGCTGTCTCGTGAGGTTCATTTTGCGTGCGTCGCTGCGTTGTCTTTTTTGTGATCTGGGCAAGCTGTATATATTTGGGTGCGGCGTGAGCGTGAGCAGTGTTGCCTAGAGTGTTGCCTAGAGTGTCCTGAGAGAGTGTCCCGAGTATGCAGAGAGAGTGCTCTGTGCGCTGAGTGTGCTGAGAGAGAGAGTTTCCAGGGCTGTGCTCCTGGTTTGAGCTTGTTATGGAAGAGAAAATAAAAGGGGAAAAACTCCACTTTGTCCTCTGTGTCTTCTTGACTGGCTGCTGTCTCTTGCTTCCTGCACTTACCACCATCTGCCTGTCTTCACCTGCACACCCCTTACCCCTCCACACCATCACAACTGGTGCTGCGAGCAGGATGGAAGACAGAAGGAACCAAGAAGAAGACACAGCACAAGAAGACCGGACACCATGGCCAGCCAACTGCCCCTACCTCTATACCCTCCTGCATCAGCTTCCCAAATTCACGGGGGTACGAGAGCAGCAGGAAAGTGGACGACTTCATCCGGAGGCCAGGCTTGCCCTACCTGCAGCCCCTGGATGACAGGACAGCCGCCCTCTGGCTGATTGCCGCCCTAGAGATGGCCGAGCTCGCCAGGAGGTGATCAGGCTGCCAGTGACAGAGGTAGACTCCCCAGCCAAGATCTTGACCATCTTGGAGGAGAACTGGGGAGAGCAGCGTGATGTGGTCACCCTGGCCACAGCGTTCTTCAACAGGCAGCAGGGCCAGGACAAGACCATCTGGGAGTATGGCTCCCATCTCCAGTACCTCTGGAGGGAAAGTCAACCAGGCTGGGGATGGAATGTTGCCTGCCACCATACTCAGGGGGACGCCTTAGCCCGTGGCTTGCAACCAGCTGCACTACGCAAGGATGTCCGGCATTTTGTCCGGAAACCATCCTACCACCACCTTTGAGGAGGCAAGGAAGGAAGCCCAAAGGTGGATGCAGGACTGCAGTGCTGATAGCGACATCCTCCACATGGCTGGCACACTACGACTGTTGCCTCGCTTCAAACTCAGCTACAGGCACTCATGGCCACAGTCGCCAGCTTGAAGGAGGAATTGCAGCAGCCACCACCTGCACAGCCACCACTGAAGATCTGCAGCTGCGTGGCAAAGGCACAGCGCTCAAGACGATGGCCAAGGCAGAGGTGATGGAAGTCTCCACCTGTGATAAACTGGGGACAAACCCCAGTCCTCTGCCACTGTCAGCAGCCAGAATGCTGACAAGCGACATGACCCAGCAACACCCACACCACCACAGGCTGCTGTGGCCTCCAGACAATGGTCTGGCCCTGTCAGGCAACTTCAGTGCCTGACAGCAGAACCGACACCCTGCCGTCATCCGAGCCACCTGACTGGAAGAGACCAAAGCGACGGAAACTGGACCACCATCAGACTCAACCGACCGGCAGATGTTCCCACAGCCTAAACACCGACCACTTGATGGTCTATATACCTACAGAGTCCAGCCCCTGGCTGGCGGTCCAGAACGACCATCATCCGAAAAGATCTGCTGCCTGCAAGAGTCCCTCTGGACCTGCGACACGACGACCAGGCAGAGGTGACGCCATCTCCATCCACCTCCGACTCTGAATCGGACAGTGAGGATGAGCCAGTCCTCTACGATGCTGCACTGCCCAGATAGGCAGCGCCCCAACGGGCTCCAAGGACGGTTGGCCACCCTGCACCCTCTTCTGTTCCCATCTGCGGCGTGTGCTGTCAACCGACTCATGCCAGCCCCACGGCGGTCTACGGTTTGGCAGAAAAGCCTGCAAAAAGGTATACCCATAGTGCCGCCTGGATGATTAGAGACTTGCTTAATGGTTAACTGATTCAGTCAGATGTTCTGGAGGACAGTTGTAAAATGTATATACCCCCTGATTGATAGCTGCACCTTTTTCGGAGGAAGAGGTGTTGCGGACGGTTTGCCAAACAGACCATTTGTTCATTGCGTTTTTTTGCACAAGCTAGTCTATGTTGATTGTTTTCATGTTGAATACTTCAGACTTCAGACTTTTTATTATATCCTCATATACACAAGGAAAATGTTCTTGCAGGCACGTAAAACACAAATACAAACAATTCAACATTAATAAATCAATCTGTGGATAAAAACAGGCCTCTAGAAAACAAAATCAGAGACACCTTTTCCGATGTGGTTTATGTACATGTACAAAATCAGACATTTATATACCAATACAAATCCATACCCAAACATTGTCATCCCCAACACACACACACACACACACACACACACACTCCCAACATGTGTGTGCACCGCGTGCCGAAACACACATCACTCTCTCTCTCTCTCTCTCACCCTCTCCCATCCTCCACACTCCTCCAACCTCCCTCCCACCCCCCGTCCTCCACCATTCACCCTTCTCAACCACTCTCTCAATCTTGCTGTCATAAAATATGTACACAGGGGGGAAATGAACTACAATATATGAATGATTGATAAACTGAGATGGAGGAAAAGTAAAGATGATAATAGAGAAGAGAGGGACAGACAGAGACATGCCAAAAGGGGAAGGAAGAGAGCATGTGAGTTAGAGACAGACATAGTGAAGGTGAGACAGAGAGAGACTCAGAGAGTGACAGATCGTCAGGCAGGGAGAGACAGACACAGAGAGAGAGAGGGAGGGGTAGGAGAAGGAGAGAGAGAGAGAGAGAGAGAGAGGAGAGAGAGGAGACAGACAGACGGACAGCGACAGAGAGCTAAAAACATGGACAAAATCTAAAACGATAACCATTTAAGACCTGAAAACACACTTAACTTCTTATACACTCCCCCCCCTCCCCCCACCCCCCTCAAACCTCTCCCCCACCATCTACTAGCACACCACCCACGCACGCACCTCACACACATCTACACCCCTCAAACACCACCCCCCATCTACTAGCACACACACAGACACACGCACGCACGCACACACACACACACACACACACACAATTATAATCATCATCAAAAAGATGTTAAAAATCAGACTGGCATCCAAACAACGTATGCCCCCATTTTTTGCCAACAGAAGTAGTAAAAGAGAACTAAGTCGAGTGACTTTGCTAAGATTCTGCCCTCAAAGTGCTAAAACCCGTCCAAATTCATAAACACTGGGGACTTGACTCAAAAAGGGTTTTGATAACAAATCCTTTTTTTTTTTTTTCCTTTTCTCATTTTGTGTCTGATTTTATGGATTTTTGTTTAAATAACAAGTCCATTATTGTCACTTGGCACCCAGTGTTTTTGAATTTTGATGAATCTTCCCAAGTATATTTTGTATCTGACGTTCTTGGAGTGTTTAAAATAACAAATCCTTGATAAGTCATTTTAGTACCTGACATCGTGGGATTTTGTTCAAAAATAAGTCCATTACTGTCATCCTGTACCCACCCAGTGTTTCGGATCTTCATGAATTTATCTTCCCAGTCATTTCTGGCGTCTGACTTTTTGAATTCTGTTTAAATAAGAAATTCTTTCAAGTCATTTTGGTATCCGATTTTTTTTTTTTTTTTTTTTTTTTTTCAAATTATTAGTCCACTATTGTCACTTGGTACCTACCCAGTGCTTTGAGTTTTAACGCATTCTTCCTAATGATTTCTGATGTCTGACCTCTTGGAATTTGTTTTAAATAGCAAGTTCAGTTTAGTCACTTATGTACCCAAAGTCCGGGTTTTGTTCATGAAAGGAATCCCCTGTCATCGTTTTGTATTTGACTTTTTGAATTTTTGTTTAATTAAAATACATGTCCATTCTAGTCAATATGCTCATTTCAGTCAATGCAAATCTGCTGACTTCCAGAAACTTTGATTTAAACAGAAAGTCCCTGGTAGCTGGAATAATATGAATGCAAACAATGAGAAAGACAAGATGTTTTGACGCTTTGTTGTTTTGATACATTGGTGTTAGTGTTTTGTTTTGGGAGTAGCCATGCCTCTAAAGACTTGATGGCTAAAGCTTCATTTTTTTCATTGATTCAGTTGTTATACTTCTACTTGATAACTCTTGTCATGTTTATGTCAACAGAGTAGGGAGGGATGTAGGTGGGTGCTAACAGTGTATATTTCTGGGTCGCCTGTCATAAAGGAGATATTTTGCTCCTGAGTTGTCTTCCACCTTACCTCCCTTGGTTGAATCTCATTTTTTTCATTGTGTAAATTCTTTAAATCATGAATACCTCAGAACCTACATAGTTGTGTATACGTCGCTGAAGTCACAAAAATTAATGTATTGTATTCATTACAATCGTGTTGGACAGAGAAGCCCATATTTTCCCTAAAACTGGTATTTCACCAAATTAATCTTGGGGCCATTTTGAATTGTCTGATGACAAGAAACCGTAAATAATTCTTGATTTCACAAAAAGTATGAAAGAATCCATGAATGTGCATTGAAAGTAAAGCCCATAAGCTCTCATTTGGTATATCGCATGCCTATGATCTTTTCTGTACAAGCTTGCCACTATACGAAGTGACTGACGGCGCCGGTCCCTTGAGCGAGTCGCCTTCTTTGTTGATTGTTGGAGTTTTGATCTAAATTGTTTTTATGAAATTTGGACTTCCCTATTGAAATCTTTCTAAAGACTCCATTTCTATGATAGAAGCAACCGAAAATATAAAAAATTATCATTCATTCGATGGACCATTCGAACATTTTATCGAAGATCGTGTTAAAAGCACATGGCGACGGCCATGATAAAGCAAGTTGTGTTTTCTATCAAATTTTAAACGCAAAGTTCTCGCTTGGACGGCATGTTGGCTAATGAAATTTATATGTCTAAAAGGAGCTGAATGCCAGCTATCCATTCATTATAAACATATTTCAGGCTGTTCAGTATTTTTCATGGAAATAAAGGAAAATATGACGTAAACTCATTAAAAGTGGGCCTGACTGAGACAATTAACTATTATGCAAGTCTCTAATGGTCCAGGCGGGCCATAAGGGTATACCTTTTTGCAGGCTTTTGTGCCAAACGCGTAAGACTGCGTGTGGGGCTGGCATGGGTCGGTTGACAGCACACCCCGCAGGTGGAACAGAAGAGGGTGCAGGGTGGCCAACCATCTTTGGAGTTGGTCGGGGCCACCTGTCTGGGCAGTGCAGCATCGTAGAGGACTGGCTCATCCTCGCTGTCGGATTCAGAGTCGGAGGTGGACAGAGATGGCGTCACCTCCGCTGGTCATCGTGTTGCAGGTCCAGAGGGCACTTGCAGGCAGCAGATCTTTTCGGTTGATAGTTCGTTCTGGACCGCCAGCCAGGAGCTGGACTGTGTAGGTGGACCGTCTGTGTTTAGGCTGTGGGACATCTGCCAGTCGGTTGAGTCTGATGGTGGTTCCAGTTTCCGTGGCTTTGGTCTCTTCCAGTCAGGTGGCTCAGATGACTGCAGGGTGTCGGTTCTGCTGTCAGGCACTGAAGTTGCCTGACAGGGCCAGACCCGTTGTCTGGGAGGCCACAGCAGCCTGTGGTGGTGTGGGTGCTGCTGGGCCATGTCACTTGTCAGCATTCTGGCTGCTGACAGTGGTAGAGGACTGGGGTTTGTCCTCAGTTTTCACAGGTGGAGACTTCCGTCACCTCCGCCTTGGCCGTCGTCTTGAACACTGTGCCTTTGCCACGCAGCTGCAGATCTGCAGTAGTGGCTGTGCAGGTGGTGGCTGCTGCAATTCCTCCTTCAAGCTGGCGACTGTGGCCCATGAGTGCCGTGTAGCTGAGTTTGAAGCGAGGCAACAGTTGTAGTGCCCAGCCATGTGGAGGATGTCGCCATCAGCACTGCAGTCCTGCATCCACCTTTGGGCTTCCTTCCTTGCCTCCTCAAAGGTGGTGGTAGGAGGATGGTTCCGGGCGAAAATGCCGGACATCCTTGCATAGTGCAGCTGGTTGCAAGCCACGGGCGAAGGCGTCCCTGAGTATGGTGGCAGGCACCATTCCATCCCCAGCCTGGTTGACTTTCCGCCAGAGGTACTGGAGATGGGAGCCATACTCCCAGATGGTCTCGTCCTGGCCCTGCTGCCTGTTGAAAAGCTGTGGCAGGGTGACCACATCACGCTGCTCTCCCCAGTTCTCCTCCAAGATGGTCAAGATCTTGGCTGGGGAGTCTACCTCTGTCACTGGCAGCCTGATCACCTCCTGGCGAGCTCGGCCATCTAGGGCAGCAATCAGCCAGAGGGCGGCTGTCCTGTCATCCAGGGGCTGCAGGTGTAGGGCAAGCCTGGCCTCCCGGATGAAGTCGTCCACTTTCCTGCGCTCTCGTTACCCGTGAATTTGGGAAGCTGATGCAGAGGGTGTAGAGGTAGGGGCAGTTGGCTGGCCATGGTGTCCGGTCTTCTTCTGCTGTGTCTTCTTCTTGGTTCCTTCTGTCTTCAATCCTGCTCGCAGCACCATTTGTGATGGTGTGGAGGGGTAAGGGGTGTGCAGGTGAAGACAGGCAGATGGTGATAAGTGCAGGAACCAAGGGACAGCAGACAGTCAAGAAGACACAGAGGACAAAGTGGAGTTTTTCTTCTATTATTTGCCTTCCATAACAGGCTCAAACCAGGAAAACAGCTTTGGGAGCTCTCTCTCTCTCAGCACTCAGCCCACTGAGCACTCTCTCTGTATACTCGGGACACTCTCTCAGGACACTAGGTAGGCAACACTCTAGGCAACACTGCTTGCGCTCACGCCGCTCCCCAAATATATACAGCTTGACTGGACCACAAAGAAGACAACGCAGCACCACATCGCAAAATGAGCCTCGCGAGACAGCAAATGACAAAATTTGTGCTATCTGTCGCAGAAGCAAACTTTGTCATTTGCTGTCTCGTGAGGTTCATTTTGCGTGCGTCGCTGCGTTGTCTTCTTTGCGGTCTGGGCAAGCTGTATATATTTGGGGCACGAGCATGAGCGTGAGCAGTGTTGCCTAGAGTGTTGCCTAGAGTGTCCTGAGAGAGTGTCTCGTATATGCAGAGAGAGTGCTCTGTGCGCTGAGTGCTGAGAGAGAGAGAGAGTTCCCAAGGCTGTCCTCCTGGTTTGAGCTTGTTGTGGAAGGGAAATAAAAGGAGAAAACTCCACTTTGACCTCTGTGTCTTCTTGACTGGCTGCTGTCTCTTGTTTCCTGCACTTACCACCATCTGTCTGTCTTCACCTGCACACCCCTTACCCCTCACACCATCACAACTGGTGCTGCGAGCAGGATGGAAGACAGAAGGAAACCAAGAAGAAGACACAGCCCAAGAAGACCGGACACCATGGCCAGCCAACTGCCCCTACCTCTACACCCTCTGCATCAGCTTCCCAAATTCACGGTAACGAGAGCAGCAGGAAAGTGGACGACTTCATCCGGGAGGCCAGGCTTGCCCTACACCTGCAGCCCCTGGATGACAGGACAGCCGCCCTCTGGCTGATTGCCGCCCTAGATGGCCGAGCTCGCCAGGAGGTGATCAGGCTGCCAGTGACAGAGGTAGACTCCCCAGCCAAGATCTTGACCATCTTGGAGGAGAACTGGGGAGAGCAGCGTGATGTGGTCACCCTGGCCACAGCGTTCTTCAAACAGGCAGCAGGGCCAGGACGAGACCATCTGGGAGTATGGCTCCCATCTCCAGTACCTCTGGAGGAAAGTCAACCAGGGCTGGGGATGGAATGTTGCCTGCCACCATACTCAGGGACGCCTTCACCCGTGGCTTGCAACCAGCTGCACTACGCAAGGATGTCCGGCATTTTGTCCGGAACCATCCTACCACCACCTTTGAGGAGGCAAGGAAGGAAGCCCAAAGGTGGATGCAGGACTGCAGTGCTGATAGCGACATCCTCCATATGGCTGGCACTACGACTGTTGCCTCGCTTCAAACTCGGCTACAGGCACTCATGGCCACACAGTCGCCAGCTTGAAGGAGGAATTGCAGCAGCCACCACCTGCACAGCCACAGAGCAGATCTGCAGCTGCGTGGCAAAGCACAGCGCTCAAGACGACGGCCAAGGCAGAGGTGACAGAAGTCTCCACCTGTGAAAACTGGGGACAAACCCCAGTCCTCTGCCACTGTCAGCAGCCAGAATGCTGACAAGCGACATGGCCCAGCAGCACCCACACACACCACAGGCTGCTGTGGCCTCCAGACAACGGTCTGGCCCTGTCAGGCAACTTCAGTGCCTGACAGCAGAACCGACACCCTGCCGTCATCCGAGCCACCTGACTGGAAGAGACCAAAGCGACGGAAACTGGAACCACCATCAGACTCAACCGACCGGCAGATGTTCCCACAGCCTAAACACAGACCACTTGATGGTCTATACCTACACAGTCCAGCCCTGGCTGGCGGTCCAGAACGAAACTATCATCCGAAAAGATCTGCTGCCTGCAAGTGCCCCTCTGGACCTGCGACACGACGACCAGGCCAGGCGGAGGTGACGCCATCTCCGTCCACCTCCGACTCTGAATCGGACAGCGAGGATGAGCCAGTCCTCTACGAAGCTGCACTGCCCAGACAGGCGGCGCCCCAACCGACTCCAAGGACGGTTGGCCACACACTGCACCCTCTTCTGTTCCATCTGCGGCGTGTGCTGTCAACCGACTCATGCCAGCCTCACGGCAGTCTACGCGTTTGGCAGAAAAGCCTGCAAAAAGGTATACCCTTAGTGTCCGCCTGGATGATTAGAGACTTGCTTAATGGTTAAATGACTCAGTCAGGTGTTCTGGAGGACAGTTGTAAAATGTATATACCCCCTGATTGACAGCTGAACCTTTTTAGGAAGAGGTGTTGCGGACTGTTTGCCAAACAGTCCATTTGTTCATTGCGTTTTTTTGCACAAGCTAGTCTATGTTGATTGTTTTCATGTTGAATACTTCAGACTTCAGACTTTTTTATATATATCTCATATACACAAGGAAAATGTTCTTGCAGGCACGTAAAACACAAATACAAACAATTCAACATTAATAAATCAATCTGTGGGTAAAACAGGCTCTAAAACAAAATCAGAGACACCTTTTCCGATGTGGTTTATGTACATGTACAAAATCAGACATTTATACCAATACAAATCCATACCCAAACATTGTCATCCCCCAAAAACACACACACACACACACACACACACACACTCCCAACGTGTGTGTGCACCGCGTGCCCAAAACACACATCACTCTCTCTCTCTCTCTCACCCTCTCCCATCCTCCACACACTCCTCCAACCTCCCTCCCCCCCCCCCGTCCCCCACCCATTCACCCTTCTCAACCACTCTCTCAATCTTGCTGTCATAAAATATGTACACAGGGGGGAAATGAACTGCAATATATGAATGATTGATAAACTGAGATGGAGGAAACAGTAAAGATGATAATAGAGAAGAGAGGGACAGACAGAGACATGCCAAAAGGGGAAGGAAGAGAGCATGTGAGTTAGAGACAGACATAGTGAAGGTGAGACAGAGAGAGACTCAGAGAGCGACAGATCGTCAGGCAGGGAGAGACAGACCCAGAGAGAGAGAGAGAGAGGGGGGTAGGAGAAGGAGAGAGACAGAGAGAGAGAGGGAGAGACAGACAGACAGACGGACAGCGACAGAGAGCTAAAACATGGACAAAATCTAAAACGATAACCATTTAAGACCTGAAAACACACTTAACTTCTTATACCCCCTCCCCCCTAGCCCCCCCTCAAACCTCTCCCCCCACCATCTACTAGCACACACTAAGTCAAGTGACTTTTGCTAAGATTCTGTCCCATAGTGCTAAAAACCCGTCCAAATTCATAAACTCCTGGGGACTTGACTCAAAAAGGTTTTGATAACAAATAAGAAATCCTTTCAAGTCATTTTGGTATCCGACATTTTTTCTTTTCTTTTTTTTTTTTCAAATTATTAGTCCACTATTGTCACTTGGTACCTACCCAGTGCTTTGAGTTTTAACGCATTCTTCCTAATGATTTCTGATGTCTGACCTCTTGGAATTTTGTTTTAAATAGCAAGTCCAGTTTAGTCACTTATGTACCCAAAGTCCGGGTTTGTTCATGAAAGGAATCCCCTGTCATCGTTTTTATTTGACTTTTTGGAATTTTTTGTTAATTAAAATACATGTCCATTCTAGTCAATATGCTCATTTCAGTCAATGCAAATCTGCTGACTTCCAGAAACTTTGATTTAAACAGAAAGTCCCCTGGTAGCTGGAATAATATGAATGCAAACAATGAGAAAGACCAGATGTTTTGACGCTTTGGTGTTTTGATACATTGGTGTTAGTGTTTTATTTTGGGAGTAGCCATGCCTCTAAAGACTTGATGGCTAAAGCTTCATTTTTTTCATTGATTCAGTTGTTATACTCCTACTTGATAACTCTTGTCATGTTTATGTCAACAGAGTAGGGAGGGATGTAGGTGGGTGCTAA
>JADBJO010000860.1:0-12500 GCA_016801955.1 Conus betulinus
AAATAACTATCTTTTGGCCCTACACTCGGACCAGCTGTGGATTTCTCTGTTTTTTTTTTTTGTTTTTTTTTTTTACTCACCCACTATTTTTACTTTTAATCCTTGGTCAGAAAGAAGGGTATCGTCAATTACCGAGATGCAAAAGGAAATTCAAGGACAGATCATTCCTATTCACTATTTACGCTGCTTTAGCCACAACATAAAATGTTCTGAGGAAATCAGGGATAACAGTACTACCTCCACAGCTCAAGAAGCCAATTGTTTTTCATTACGCTGAATCAACCATTTGATTAAGGATTGGAAGGTTCAACTTTGTGCCTCTGTGCAGATTTCTCAATTTCATGGTGTCAGCTACAATCTTGTTGAAAGTCAAGGACAGAGGACAAACAACAAGCTTTACAACATGATGTAGCATGGAATCTGTGACACATGACCAAAGGTTGGATACTGCATCAATCTTCCTCATGTTTTGTGCAATGAAAGAAAAACACATCCCAGACAGCAAGGGTCCTAGGGCCCCTTGGACCCAATCTAGGTTCTAGCTTGGCACTAGCATGCCACCCAAGCAGCGTGCTGCACCTAGGGTGCCTAGCTAGATTCTAGGTAGGTACTACCCGGTCACTCAAGCAAGTGCTGACCTAGGGAACCAAGCTAGATTCTAGCACAGCCCTAGCCTGCCACCCTAGCACGCGCGCTCTACCTCCCATAATGCGCTGAGTCATCAGGCCAACCAAACTGGCCTATATTTAGCGCAAATCTCAATTCCATTTTTTTTTCTTTATGTTTTTTTTCTTTTGTTTCACATTCTACAGTATTCTAGCTGCGTAATCACCAGAAATGATAGAAAACACGAGAATGTTGCACATGTTTTGATTGTTTTATGTCTTTTTTTTTTTCGTATTTACATGAGATTTTCCGATCCGGAATTTTGTGTGGTGGTCGACACTTTTCATTGACCGGAGTCGTGCCGTTTGCCGTTCTTTGTTCGCCGGTGCAAAGCAGCTGTGAACACGTGTGTCACTTACAGTGGGCTTTTTGGACCTTTTCTCCATTTTTTAAAAGGTAGCTGTTGTACTTTTTCTTTTTTTAAAACATGTCTTCGTACTGGTTGAAAAAACAGACGTATACGAAAATTTGTTTCTGAGACTTTGAAAGCCTGTGATCAGGCTGCTGTGATTTTCGGCGAAAACGAAGCCAAAGCGCAAAAATTGTCTTTTGTGTGTGATTCTGTTGAACTTGATTCAGATCGATAGCCGCCACTTCTCCGTAGTCCTTTGTGTTCGGACTCTGTTAGTGACAGTCGTGATGTTCAATTGAACACTCCTGTTAGACGTAATAATCATACTGATCACACAGACAGTAGTGCTTCTGATACAAATGATGGACTTGATGGGCTTGTTGGTGGTAATAAGTCTGATAGCGCCACAGAACTTAGCACCAATGAAGTTGAGAACTGGGAAAACGACATTTATACTTGATACACTTTCAGGTTTTTGTGATTCTTATAACGATGATTTAGAAGGTGAAATGAATGAAGAGAATTTTGTACTTTTGCTGCTGCATGTTGGCATTTTTTGTTTATGTAGCTCTGCTCTGAATTATGTGAAAGTCATGTTGATTATGGAGCGGCATGAAACGAACATTACTGATGAAGACGTACATGAGCGATTGGCTGGCCACATGGAGGGACTGTGTCCCAGGTGGCAAAAGTAGCCAAAAACAGTGGTGGNGCATTTTTTGTTTATGTAGCTCTGAATTATGTGAAAGTCATGTTGATTATGGAGCGGCATGAAACGAACATTACTGATGAAGACGTACATGAGCGATTGGCTGGCCACATGGAGGGACTGTGTCCCAGGTGGCAAAAGTAAGCCAAAAACAGTGGTGGTGGTTGTGGACGACCCGGCAGAGGCCAACACAGAAATTGTGTGACTCAATGCATTTAAGAGAATTTTCAATAAAATTACCTGAATTGCTCCCATAATAACTGATGTTTGTGTGTGTGTGTGTGTGTGTGTGTGTGTGTGTGTGTGTGTGTGTGTGTGTGTGTGTGTGTGTGTGTGTGTGTGTGTGTGTGTGTGGTGTGTGTGTGCGTGCGTGCGTGTGCGTGCATGCGAGTATGAATTTCATGGTGGACAACAAACAGAATGGCTGTGAAGCCTGGATACTGTGAAAGGATGAAAAATATAATCAATGCAACAGAAAAGAGGTTCTACGGACGACTTTCCAGAATCAAATGGACAGACACAAGAACAAACCACAGCATGTTAAATGAACTGAATGCTAAAGCACCAACTGTTCACAGGGATCAACAGAAGAAAACTGAAACATGTAGGCCATGTGATCAAAAACACAAAGATAGGATTGATGTCAACAGTCATGCAGGGGAAAGTTTAAGCAAAGTTCAGAAAGGGACAACTGCACACATCCTACTTCAACAACATTGCTGGTGTGTGTGTTTTGGAAGTTGCCTACAGATGTCTCAATTGTGACACAAGGCAAAACACGATGCGTTTTGACCTCTTAGGTCTTCTTCAAGCAAGACACAAACAAGCAGGACAATGAAAAGGAACGAATTTGTCACTTAGCTTAGATCTCTTCAGCGTTGAATCAACGCCTGCCTACCTTGCGCTGAAGAGATATAAGCTAAGTGACAAATTCGTTCGGCACAGGCACAGTGTTTATGTCTTGCCTGAAGAAGACCTAGGAGGTCGAAACGCATCGTGTGTTTCTTGTGTCTCGTTTGTCCACGTTTCTCTTGGCGGTTCGCTAACATTTATTTAAGATTTATTTAGTATTTACTAGCTAGGATGCCAAGCTAGAACCAAGGATAGGCCCATGTAGAAACTAGCTAGGGTGCCAAGCTAGAACCAAGGTTGGGCCCATGTAGAACTAGCTAGGGTGCCAAGCTAGAACCAAGGTTGGGCCCATGTAGAACTAGCTAGGGTGCCAAGCTAGAACCAAGGTTGGGCCCATGAGCACTTCTAGACTGTCCCCAGCTGGTTATCCAAGCTAGTCCCTAGCCAGTTGCCTAGCTTATGCCAAGATTGATTCTAGCTTTCACAGGTACTGTTGTAGTTATTGAACGCAACACTTGCTCTCATAATTTTTTTTCTTATCCTGTACTCATCCACGTCATCACACGTTTAAAAAAAAAAAATCCAGTGGTATCTTTCACCTGAAACCCTCTTGAGCGCTAGGGTCTCACTTTGTGGGGTTACATGAAGAAGAATTAGAACAATGTAACTTCATAGTATATATATATATATATATTTTTTTTTTTTTTTTAAGAAAAACAATTAAATTCAGGGGCCACATTTTCATGTCGAACACACTTGGCCATGCAGACCCAACTTGTGTCAGGGATGAAAACAAAGCTAAGCAAAAAACACTGGGAAAGTTGTTGATGGCAGGGGGGGGGGGGGGGGGGGGGGGGGGGGGGGGGGGGGGTTGTACAACGTGCACCACTCTCAGAAAAGTTGTTGAACAGAGGGGAGTGGGGGGATGGAACGGTGTACACTCTCTCAAAAGTTGTTGAGCATGGGAGGAGGTGGGCGCGGGAGGGGGGGGATCGAATGTTGTTTACTCTGTCAATAGTTTTGTTCAGTAGGAACTGTTAAAACCTGAGGGCTTAAGCCATGGGTCGCCCGGTATGTGATGCTCGACTTTATGAATAAAAAAAATCTGTAACCCCCCCCCCCCCCCCCCCCCCTTTTGCCAGGTCCAGCCCTGGGAGGGCACAGCGCTGCAGCAATGTGCTCTCCGAGTGCAGTACAAATTTCACAACATTATTTTTATTGTATTGGTATACCAAGCACAAGTACTGGTTTACACAAAGCTTTAGCACCACTTACCTGCCTATCTTCTGACACGCCTCTATTAACTTGTTCAGGGAGCTGGTGTCCATTTTCCAAGTCACTGTCACTACTATCCTCGGTTTCACGGATGATACCCCTGCAATTATAATCAATTGCATACAATCAGTGATATGAAAGACTCTTTAGTTCTGTAAGTGTTCTACTTAGGATGACCAAACTGAAAAACACCATGATATCTCCCCCCCCCCCCCCCCCCCCCCCCCCCCCCCACACACTACTTGGTACACTGTGTCACACTGTTTGAGGGGGTCTGTTTTGTCTTTCACATGGGTCAGTTGTTGCCATAGGGAATTAGTGGATTTGTGGAAAACTTTGCAGCCATGTTGTTAGACAGCTCTGGCTAGATGAAACAGTGCTGATAAAGGCTGGGTGATCCAGCTGAAATATCCCTACAAGAAGTCCCCGATCCTGAGTAAGTACGCCTTTTATAATGTTGAATCCAGGATCCAGAAACCTACATTCTTATTAACTATCATCCATACAAATCATGTGTTTACCGCATATAAGAATTGAGCTTCAAAGGTTTGTGCACAAGAAGCGCTCTATTCAGGACTAACAG
Organism: Conus betulinus; assembly: GCA_016801955.1. Taxonomy (NCBI): domain Eukaryota; kingdom Metazoa; phylum Mollusca; class Gastropoda; order Neogastropoda; family Conidae; genus Conus; species Conus betulinus. The sequence goes on from JADBJO010000860.1 coordinate 4,438, forward strand.
TGAACCTACACACTTCACAGCCTAGTGGTAGATCAAACGCCAGCAAGCACAGAAATGAAAATAGCTATAGTAATATTAATACATAAATATTTCAAACTATTTTATTGTCATCAAAAAAATATTATTATTGTATTTACATAGGACCTATCATTGGTCACAGACCAACCTCTAAAAACAAGTGCTTTTCAATCATTACACCACTACAGTTTACTCAATGGGCTTGCCTACCCAGGTAGAGCTGACTGATATGCTGACTGCTGGCACTTAGTTATTCCCCCCATGCCATTCAAATATCACCTACTCATTTTTGGCTCATGTGTGTAAACAAAGTGAGTCTATGTTCTCATGCTATTTTGGTTGTGTGTGTGTGTGTGTGTGTGTGTGTGTGTGTGTGTGTGTGTGTGTGTGTGTGTGTGTGTGTGTGTGCATCCATTAATCCATGTATGTGTGCCTGAGTGTAGGCGTTTGTGGTCAACTTTAACGTTGGCAATTTCTCAGCAATTACAAGTGCTGGCAGCAGCCCTTTGTTCCCGAGCGGAACCAGAGGCATAATTCAAGTCAAGTCACAAGTGCTGGCAGGGTCAAAAGTGATAGACTTGCACTTAATCACAATGACACACCCTTCCTAGCAAGCCCTAGCATGAAGACATCATGGAATGGTAAAGGCTGTAATTTTTGTTTAATTGGATTCTGTAACTAGGAGTAGGACAACTTGAACTGCCTCTAGTGTTCTGTACCAACTTGAGCCTTGAAGGCTTTGCCTCTCGTCATTTATCTCCTTTATCCCTGCAGTTCCACACAGCATGCACGCCATGTTACATGTAATCCATTTTCACCGGCACAAGATGACCTACACTTTTGAAATATCAACCAGAAAGTAACAGTTTTTTCAGCTTTGTAAGAAACACCAGGCAGATATCTTCAATCTACTTGATCTTTGACAAGGTAAATTGACCTCCCCTACTCTTTTTTCGATTTTTCAACTGCTATGAGTTTGGTTTTTTTATGTGCAGGATCTAGGGTCCGACTCGTTTATAATTATTGTCCCCAAGATAACACGCCAAAATAAGGCAGGAATAGGATTGACTCTAAAGTAATCTATAAGATATAAGAAACTATAGTTCAAAATGCCAAATGTTTTTGAAGCATGCCAGTACAACACACCCTTAAAAATGCAGCATTTTTTCTTCAGTCTTATAAACAAAGATTCCATAATTACAGAATGCTTAAACTACACAAATGATGTTCAAGCAAGCCAAAAATCCAAAAGATACTTACTCGTTCTTAAGGTAGCGAAACAAATCTGAAAATGTGGCCATGAGCAAAGAAGGCAAGCCAATGACCAACTTGGACAATTCAACCTGACCCACAGGAAGTAAACACGCAGCTTGTCTGAAAGAAAAAAAAAGTGATACCAGTATATTTGCCCTTTTTTATGTAAGATAAGATACGTCTTTATTACCAAGTGTACATGAGTCACAAAGAATATTGGGAGGGATAGAGCACAAGCTAACAAACATTTCGAGCTCAAGCTCAGTCATTTCACATAATCATAAACTAAGCAAAGGTTGAATATTGGAAGAGTACACATAAGCTTGTCTAACTACCCCCACCCCCCAACTCGCCCAATCATGCGCGAACACACACACACACACACACACACACACACACACACACTTCTGTGAACTGGGAATAGAATTACTGAATAGACGGTGCACATAGCTGTCTTAAAAAAAAGCACTCGCACACATATCGAAACATACATGGCTAGTGTAATTGATGGCGAGTCTGTCACACAGAATGACAAGATTCTGCATTTTGATTCAAGGCTTCGATAGCTTTTGGAAAGAAACTATTTGTGACGCCCCGCCACGAAATGAGTCGCATTGTCCCCTCACCGAGTTTTTCGCTAGGGCCCGATTTTAGGCAGATGGGGGGGTCAGGTTATGGATTTTTAGATTTTAATGGAATATTAACCTACAGCCTTTCTTCTGTCTTCCATGCAAATATTAAAGTGTAAATATGTTTCTTTTTTGCCCAAAAAATGCTTTTGAAACACATAACCTCTTGTTTTGGCAGCTTACAAACCGATAAAATTGATCAAAATTGACAGGCCCTCACCCCCGAAATATTGGAATGGACCTGTCGATGATGCCTCGTTGGAAAGGTCTAGACCTCTATTTTTAAACTGAAACCCTTTCAGGGGTCAATTTCCACGGTGTAAGCCAATCATCGTCCTTAAAAAAAGGGTATGACGTATAAACAAAGCGTCACGAAGGTGGGATTCCCCACTGATGGTTGGCCCAAAGGCGTTCACGTGACCAACACAAGCAACAATGGCGGCTTCCAAAGCGACCACGCCGGAGAGTCTTAGGGCTAATATTTGCTATTTTTTAACAAGATCGGCTCGCGATGCCAACATATTTTCATCATCAGATGAACATGACATTTACGGGCTGGAGACTGAATATTTCCTGGACGACGATGGCAGTGTTTCTACCGATAACGAAGAGGAAATGGGTGATCGAAGTGATATTGACAGTCAGTGCTCCGAGACCGGCTCGGATCACGAAGAAGCACCCTGCACTCGTCCAAGTTCAAGAGCCCAATCTGTCTGTGAATGCCGACATAGACAGCGAAACCATGCTTGGACCTGATGCTGAAAGGCTGAAAGTTGAAGCTTTCGACTGCAAGTGTCGAAATCGCCATGTGGCAGGTGCAAGCAGTGTCGTGACTGACAAGCAAAGCAGTGAAACTGACAGTGCTGAGCAGTGTCCAAAAAGAAGGGATGCATTGCACAGTTCACTTCTGAGGACATACTGGCAAAGAGAATGACCATGGCTGAATTATCTGAAGGTAAGCACACAATTCAGTTACTATTTACTGTCACTGCATAATTGTTTGATTTGTGTTTAATTGTGGCAAGGTAAACATGATTAAACCAAAAGCATAACCTCATTGTGATGAGTCATGCATGCACACACACACACACACACACACACACACACACACACACACACACACACTCACTCACTCACTCACTCACACTCACACACACATACATATTGTTATGCCCACACACATAGTCATACAGTGATTCTATAAACACACACACAGTGTATTATGCACAAGATGTACACACACACACACACACACACACACACACACACACACACACACACACCACCATAAGCTTAATGCTGGTGTAACTGAACAAAAAATAATCATAAAAGAGAGAAGCTCTCTCTGTTAAATCTAATTGTGATCAATATGTTTGTTTTTAACTTTACAAAATGCATTATGCTGGTATGTGATAGTATGTGTGTCAGTTGCATGATTAAATAATTGTACACTGTACAGTGTGTGTGTGTGTGTGTGTGTGTGTGTGTGTGTGTGTGTGTGTGTGTGTGTGTGTGTGTGTGTGTGTGTATCACTTGTATTCTATGAATGAATAATAATTATTGTACAGTGTAGTGCGTACATTGAGTGTGTGTGTGTGTGTGTGTGTGTGTGTGTGTGTGTGTGTGTGTGTGTGTGTGTGTGTGTGTGTGTTTTCTGTATGCACACATGTGTAAATGAGTGGGCAAAAGGCTATTTTAATAGTGTGTGCTTTGTGTGTTACTATGTTTTGGTTTTAGTGTGTATTGTGAGGTTCAAATTAACCAGGTATTTGTAATAACTAACTCTTTCTAAGGTGACTCAAAGTAAGACTTTTTTTTTTTTCAGCTTAGAAGGACATGGTGCTGCATGGAATACTTGCGTGTACCCCCATGAACAACTCAGAGATCACTGTGGGCAAGCCTTGTCGCCAGAAGACCAGAGAACATCAGCGCACAACATACACTGTCGACTTCAAGATTGTCTGCAGGGAATCTTTTAAGTTTATTTATTGGTAAGCAAATAACACTGAATCAGAAATTTGCAGAACTAGAACTTCTAGTTTTATTAATCCTTAATTTTTTTTTTCTTGTCTCTCTTATTTTTTTCCCAATGGAATCTTTTATTTTTTTTATTTTTCCTCCTCGCCTTACTCTGTTCAGTTTTTGTGACTCAATCTCATCATGCATATCTGTCTGTTTCACAACTGATTAACATTGTCTACTAGAATTAAATTTGATATTTAGCTAATAAAATATAGATTTAATTTTACTTTTTCACCTTTTTATTTTAAACCTTTTGGTTATAGTGGGTATATTAAAATGGAAATATTATGAAACATTTGATTTACAATTCATTAATTTAATTTTATTTTCAACTGAGTATTTTATACTAAATTGTCAACATTTTTCTTAGGCAGAAATATTTTGTGACTGCTGCATAAAGACTGTTTGAAACAGACAAAATGTCAAATGTTTAGCAGCTTGTAGTTTGTGAACCATTGATTTAAATCTGAATCAAGAAGAATTTTGTGTACACTGTTTATGATTGAAGTAATTGCTAACAGTTACACACACTTTACTAATAAACACTAAAACAGACTTCACACACTGAGACAGCTTACACTTTTACAGTAACATCATTAACACAAAAGTTGATTGAAATCACGGCTAATTGTTAAACACACACTCTCCTAATAAATCTAAAAACAAACTTCACACACGCTGACACAGCTTACATTAACTTTTTTTTTTTACATTAACTTTTTTTTATTATGTTTAGCTTACAGTAACATTATTAACACAATAGTTGATTGAATTCACTGCTAACATTACACATGCTTTACCAATGAATACTAAAAGTAAACAGACTTCTGACACATACAGACACAGGTTACCTTTCTTCAAGTAGAATGATTAATTCCTGTTTTTCTGGTAAGTGTTGCTAAGAACAGAATTCAACACTGTTTCAGGATTAGTCAGAACAAGCTGACCGCTTTACTGCGTGTGTGTGTGTGTGTGTGTGTGTGTGTTTCAGGTCACCGTATGCTTGGGAAGACTTCTTTTTCTTCAAAATATGGCAGCAGCACCTTCCCTTCATTGTTGTTGGAAACCCAGTGACGGATCTGTGTTGGCAGTGCAAACAAAACAATGAGAAGATCCGTCGCAGTACTGGTCTCCCAGAAGAAGAGAGTGGTGCCAGGCTTCAGGATCAGCTGGCTCACTTAGAGGTTGTTGAGGCAGAGTGGACATTTTACAACAGGCAGGTGGACCACAGCAAAGCTGCAACAGCTGCTGCCAACATCACTGAGCTGGGACCCCATCCTGCCAACAGCTGGCCGCCAGGATGCATTACAGCTGTGACTTTGCCCAGCAAGTCCATCTGCCCAGCAGCCCTCTCCAGCCTGATCCTATCTGCATTTTTGTTCCCAGAAAGTGCGGCATCTTTGGAGTCTGCTGTGAGGGTCTTCCCACAGCAGATAAATTACCTCATTGATGAAGGCATGTCCAGCGGCAAGGGGTCCAGTATGGTGCTTTTCTCTGCTGCACCATTTTTCCCAGCATTTTGGCATTGGGGAGATGGAGGTGGATCTACACTGTGACAACTGCAGCGGCCAGAACAAAACCAAGTCCATGTTGTGGTACCTGGCCTGGCGAGTCATGCAGGGCCTTCACACCTCCATCACCATCAACTTCATGCCTGCCCGCCACACCAAATTTGCTCCTGACTGGTGTTTCGGCCTCCTGAAGCCATGCTTCAAACGTTGTGAAGTTCACGGCCTCAACGGCCTGTGCCATGTCATCAACAGCAGCACCACCAAGGGCATCAATCGGGCACAGATCATTGGCACAGAGGCTGGGAAAGAGAAAGTCATGGTCTATGACTGGCAAGCATTTTTTGATGTGTATTTTAAGGCAGTGAAGGGAATGAAAAAATATTTTCATTTCCGTTTTTCCTCAAATGCTCCTGGAACTGTGTATGTGAAAACCACACTGAGTGCAGAGGAGGAACAGATACAGCTAGCATACTGTGTGGACACTGCCAGGTGTCGTCTGGTCAGTCTCCCTGCCTGAATTCAGCCCCCTGGATTGTCAGCTGACCGCAGAGAGTACCTATACCAGCACATCAGACCCTTTGTCAGACCTGACGCACATGACACATTCTCTGCCCCTAAGCCTCTGCCCCTGCCCTAGTCACTAGTCCAGTACTGTGAGTAGAACATCATCTTCCTGTGGGAATTACTGTTCTCATGTGTGTTCAAACTACTTAATATGGTCAGGGAAGCTGCGTTCTACTGCCGCGGTCAATGTAGTATCTTTTTTTAGGTTTTTTTTTTTTTTTTTTTAATTTTCCTTTATTTTCTGACTTAAGATCTTACACTAGCAGTTACTGAATAAAAGCACACAAAAGGTTACCTCAAGTAGTATGGTTATGTGAATTAATTTACTGATAAATTTAAAGCAGCTTATTCTTTTCTCTGTGTTATTTTTCAATTTATCCAAAATCTATTTTTTTTAATAAAATCTAGAAATGTCAATATTTTTCCCCAAAGGTTTGTGTGATGATACAGAATGGTCATATGCATGTTTGTGCGAAGTTTCAACAAGATATCTTAATTAGAAGTACTTGGTTGCTATGAACATGTTTTTGAAACTTTTCGGCTGCAATTTCTCTTTTCGCTGTATTGACGGGGTCTAAACTTCAAATCACAATAACTTTGCCAAAAATAGTCCGATTTACAATCTGTCTTTTTTTTTGGAGAGCATTTTTATTGTAGAATTACAAGATATAAATAACTCAAAAACGACCTCCGGTGCAATGCGACTTTTTGTGGTGGAGCGTCACATGTGCAAAGCGATTTGTTCTTGTTTTCAAGGTTATGTACCGCCAACCTGAGTGAGGAAGCAGCTTGAAAAATCCAAAAGCTGGATGTTATCTATCTTGACTTATCGACTTAGCTTTTTTAAATGCTAGTATAGATTTCATCCAAGGACGGCAAGTTACACTCACACCCTATGATGTTTGGTGGCTGTTTTGACAATCATTTTGAGGGCTGAAACATCCTCTTTTGACATGTTACCAAACCAGACAACTACTGCAAAAGTTAATACACTTTCAATGATTGTTCTGTAGAACTGGATCAGATTGTCCTTGTTGACACCAATTTTTTTCAACCGCCAAGAAAAGTACAAGCGCTGCTGGGCTTTTTCTAAACAGTGTTCCTGGAATTTTTCTCCCATTTTAAATTATCAGAAATGATTAGTCCAAGAAATTTAAACTCACTAATGATTTCCAATGGGTTGTTTTTGATAGTTACTGGGCAAGGGAGCGGTCTTGGTTTTTTCTAAAATCTAGAATCTTTTGTTTTTGATACATTTAGCTCCAAGTTGTTTTGGTCGCACCAGCTAACGAGCTCGGAAACGTCATATCTGTAGTTAGACTCGTTACCATTCGTGATCAGCCCTTCAAGAGTCGTTTTGTCGGCAAATTTTTTATTTAACCACAGTATTACATTCATGGTGAGTTTTACAATCATGGATGAACAATGAATACAAGACTGGGGACGGAACACATCCTTGGGGGGGCACCAATGTTAAGGGTAAGGGTGGAAGAGAACACATCACCAACTTTAGAAATCTGTGGTCTACATCTGAGGGAATCAAGGATCCAGACACAAACTGATTCAGGGATCAAAAGATGTTTCAAATTCATATAAAGCTTTGAAGGTACTATTGTATTAATGCTGAACTGTAATCAATGAAAAGTATCCTAACGTACGCGTCTGGATCCAAAAGATGCACTAACCCGACACCAGTCTGCCTCAGCCCTTAACAAGGTCTGTTTGATTCACCAGACCAATATGACCACTCACCCAACATGGAGAAATCCCAATCAAAGGAGAAAATGAAGTAGGTCACCCAGAGACTGTATTGTGCTACATGCAGAAATTAACCACGTTCAACTGTTTTTATCTTTGCCATTCAAATGAATCGGCAGGGTTCCACTTCGGCCGCCCGGTTTCTTTTTTTTTTAAACATTTTTTTTTTTTAAATCAGAAAGAAAAATAAGTTACGTATCAAGTGATTATGTGACATTTTTTATAGCATTACAAACCTTTCACACAATTCTGACACACTAGTTTCATATATACTGGAAACATGCAGAGTAATTTTATTAAACAAATG
>JADBJO010000860.1:17500-20000 GCA_016801955.1 Conus betulinus
TACGATCGAGGCAGGGCATGCCAAGGCAAGTTTTTTTTTTTTTTTCTTTTTGTACTTGTCTGCCTGCAAATAACATTTAGTTAGAAGGGAAGGGAAGTGGCCCCTGACCTCCTACCGTTCACCGAGGAGAGCAAGAGGGCGGCAGCATTTTGACTGATCAGCGCACTGCAGCACACAGATGCCACCTGCCTCGCGCTGACCTTCTACACTTTCCTCCTTACTCCTAATGTGATACTTGTCATCTGGCACACAGCGTGTTGGAAATAGGGTGCTGTGGTTCTTCGTTAACACTTTATGCTCGAAAGCAGCGGTCTGAGTGCGATTGATGTCAATGGATCGTTGGATCTTTGTCTGACAGAACGATACGAAGCATGAATGGGTGTTATTTCATACGCAGCACAAAAAGTTGTCGAAAAAACGAAATTGAAACAGACTGACGAATACACACAAAGTGAAATGAAAATTCAACTCAGTGGAGAGCGTGCGTCTTGACGTCAATCACATTCAAACTCAAACATATTGAACATACATAGCTTTCCCTTACAACTGACAGAGAATTATTCACGGTACACTTACCTGAAAGCTGGTACAGGGCCCCTGTTACCGCACAAAATGTCACCATTGCACAAAATGTCACAGTGACATTTGTGTAGTTATTCACTGTAGAAATTGTCACAATTTGCTCAAATTTGCACAAAAAGTCACAATTGTGACAATTTGTGCATCCGTGTGCCTTTTTAAAAAAAAAAAAAATCTCTGCTGCACAAATTGTCACCACTCTCTCTTTTTTTATCTGTGTGTGTGGGGGGTGGGGGTGGGGGGTGGATGGATGGGTGGATATAATCTATGAGGTTCACGTGTTTTTTTTTTTTTTGCGTTTTTCAATTTGGCTTGCAATTTATAATTTGCAGTTTTATATCATAATATATACTTTTAGTCTATATTCATTGCACATGTTTACGAGATGGCAGCTCAGACGAGATGGCCATGTTGGTTAATGAGACTAATTGAAACAACATGATTTGTCTTGATTCGCATGCTCATCTCTTTTGCACTTTGTTAGTCTTGAGCAATTGTTTTCATGTTCATCTGTACTTTGCATAACATGTATGTAATTTTCACATGTGTTTATAATTGTTCTGTTCATTCTTTCTTATGCAAGTTTTAGATACATTTTGCTGTTTTCTCCATTTAGAGAGCACGGGATTTTTTTAAAATTCTTCTGGCAGAGGAGCAGGTCCTTCTTCTTCTTCTTCTTCTTCTTCTTCTTCTTCTCTCTTCCTCCATCTTTTGTTTTTTCTCTTTCACACACACACACACACACACACACACACACACACACACACACACACACACACACACACACACACACACACACACACACACACACACACACTCTCTCTCTCTCTCTCTCTCTCTCTCTCTCTCTCTCTCTCTCTTTCTGGATTTATTATGTGATCATTTGTCTGTGTTGTCTATTGGTGTCTTTCCCTCTATCTCTTTTTGTTTGTTTTTTTTTACCCTCAGTTTATAAGGTGTGTATACATTTTTTTCACTTTGTGTGGATGTTTGTGTCGTTTGTACACAGCATCTCTCTGTTGCTTGCGGACAAAATTGCAGATATTTCATGGATACGTTCCATATGACCATGGGGTGGTCGTAACGGGAAACATGCAATCCTTCGGTACACTTCAGTGATGCACACCTGCACTCAATTTGCACGCATACAAACATTCATACGCACGCAAACAGACAGAGAATGGTAATACTAGTATTATACTACACCATGTTCAAACATAGTATGGACGAAAGTATTCTAACTGTAGTGCTTCTGGAAGAGAAATGTTTTGAGATTTGATTTGAAGACAGCTAGAGAGTTAGAATGTCTTATGTGCTGGGGGAGAGAGTTCCAAAGCTGAGGGGCATAGACAGAGAACGAATGATAGCTATGAGTTTGACGTTTGTAACACTCTTCGCGAAGCAGACGGGAGTGAGAAGAAGAGCGAAGAGTACAAGAAAGAATGTAGAGACTTACAAGTTTTTGGAAGGGAACAATGTCAAGTTTTCCAATGTCACTGGAGGCCCTAAGACAAAATTACTGTTCATGCACCCAGAAAGTTGTCCGACTGCTTAATCGATTCCACCCCACAAGATAAACTCAGTGCTACAGGAAAAAGAGCACAGGGAAGAAATGGCAGATGAAGAAATCATTTATGTGGCCGCTGACCTGACCAAATGACAACATTACTGCATTAAAACATCATCATGGGAGAGAGAGAGATATACTTGGTTTTTCAGGGTCAATTATGTTTCAACGGAACAAGGAAATATAGGGTTGGATTTTGAGGGAGAAATGCCCAGAACAGTTCAAGTCATGTAGTAATACAGAAAAGTACCAACAGTACTTTGCACCCTTCTGCTTCTGAATTACCCACCCTAAACAAGCTGACAATGAGACAAGGAACAAGCAGATAACTCCAGTTTTATAATCTAGCAAAGC
>JADBJO010000860.1:25000-35000 GCA_016801955.1 Conus betulinus
AAAAACTAAAAAAGAGAAACGAGAAATGTTGGGCGCCCCAACCCCTAACCTCTTTCTGTTCGGGCTCTTTCACAAAATCCTAGGTAGTTCGGGAGTTTGACCCCTGAAAACAGCAGAGGAAAAGACGAGCTCGCTCGGGCATGAAAATTCATGAGTTCAACACGGAGAAGAGGAAAGGAACATAAGAAACTAAGAACGCGACGGGCACAATAAAAAAAACCACGACAAGAGCAAACAAGCGAACACAAGCAAAACAAACCATAGTCAACAAAGCCCCCACCAAAAAAAGAAAGTACCCAATTCACCTAACACCAGCCATACACAACGGCATAAACTCACTCCCAGGATCAAATTATAGATGTCTAAAGCAGTATATATGGGGCTCGAGATGGTAGCCCAACAGAGTCGCAGCAACGAAATTAGTCGACCAGGCTGACTACTAAGGAAAGACCCGAACCCGGTGAAGGACAAAGCGCGAACTAGAGAAATACACGGGCGGTGGAAAAGTGGTATGCGGTAGAGCAAAAGAAGTGGGAGAGAGTATGATGCCCGTGGTGATGGATGTGGGTGTCAAAGAGATGGAAAACAAAGACACAAGGAGGGGAATGTCCAGGGTGGATGCCCGCAAAAGGATGCGACCACACGATTACGAGGGTCACGACGCGCAAACCCAATAATGCTTTAACTAAAATCTAATGCGAGGCCAGGGGCTAAACTGAACAGGACTCCAACACGGGATAAAACGCGGGTGACGCACAGCCGCGGAACGGGCACGTGCACAACTGGTCGTGACGAGTGAATCACACCATGGAAACGAACCGGGGGACAAGGAAATGAAGCAAGCAGGGGGGGGGAGGGGACCAGAGGGGAAAGGTAACAGGTCCAAACCTAAGCACGAAAGCGAAAGGCGGACACTCCGGTCAACACTAAAATCATAGGGGCCGAAAAAAAAATAAACACGGAACCCCCGGGAACACGTAAATAGGGGGGAACGGTTTGTAGCGTGCTAAAAAAGAAGAAGGAGGAGGAGGTAAGTGTGTGTTGAAACCACAATACTAACACACAGGAAAGCCATACGGACCAGGCAAGGTGGTGCCACAACAACAGTCACGTGGAGACAACCGCCAGCACCTAATGCAGCATGCCTCGCGGGGTCGGCGCGGCCCACTCAAAGGAACAACCATTTGTAAGCCAGAGCGGCAACACCGATCCAACAGACCGGGGAGATGACGTGGGGGGGAGAGGCCAGGGAGGAATCGGATCGGAAAACCAGCAACTGGACAACTGGGGGGCGGGAAGCTAGGGGGAAGGAAGGGTACAAGTGGTCGGCGGGTGGAGTGGAAGGAAGGGATAAGGCCAGGTATGGCACAATGGTGGTGGAAGCGTCCGCGACAGTATAGCTAAAGAGCGGGCTCCCTGGGTCCACACCGAAGGGGGAAGGATAGTGGGCGGAGGCCGGAGGCGTTCGGGAGTGTGCACACGAGGTGCAAGGGAACAAAGATGTGGAAGGCTTGGTAGAAGGCTGCAGAACTCAGAAGGTAGCGTAGTGGACGGGAAGAAATGCAGCCGACGGGCAGGGAACGGCCAACGAGGCTGGGCAAAGACCGCCAAGAGGCCAGACAGGGCCGTTAACTCAAAAGGCCGGGACGGCGAGTTAAGGAACGGTATTAATTTATTTTTCGGTCACTAAAATAAGTGCTGTGCGCGAGTGTCGACTGAGTTTATGGGTTGCGTATATTGCCAAAACAAAATTAAGCAATGTGTCCTTTTCCAAACCGTACACCGAGTGAAAAGGTTAGCTAATGCGGTGCCGATTTATCTAGTTTTTGTGTGGTTTCGTACATTAAGAAAAGCTACACAATGCTGTTTTCCATTTGATTTTTTTTGTTTTTTGTTTCTTTGTTTGTTTTTGTTTTGCTGTCCAACAGACCTCTGCGCCCCCTCAGAGGCAGTGTCACCCACGCCGCTCAGTTCGACCGCCCTGTCCACAGCCACAGCCCGGCGGGCCCCGCCGCAGCCCCGTCACCTACGTCCCATGGAAGCGAGGTCAATGTCCGCATCGTCCGCAGAGGAACCCACCGGAGGAGACACTGCCATGCCGCCGAGTCCACTCAGTGGTGTTCAATGCGCCCTGTTTCTGATCTACATACGCAGGACACCACCTACTAAGGCCCCTACTGGACTACAATAATTGCTTAGGGTCCGCGGAGCGGCGTGAGTGGATGACATCTCCCGCCGGAGGGGCGCCACCACTCCCGTCCTCACGATAGCCCCATGGACTCGCCGCTACCGGGTGACGCCCCACGGAACCCACCAAGGCCCTAGACGTGCAGGAGGTCAGCGAAATTGAGTCACCCTTAGAGCAGGGCATGAAGGAGCCACAGACTATAACATTTTTTTTTATACGCAGCTGAGCCGATGAATAGTATGATTAAGACTGAATGCTAACGTATTTCCATGTTCGGTCTGAGACGACATGACAAGAGTACATGGACGTCTAACGCTTTCCTTTCATAATATATCCCGGCTACCTAACCAGGCCCGAGGGGAATACAGGACCTGCACAGTGTTGGTCAGAGAAATTGGAGCAACACATCTCAGAACGCATCGCATTAATGGATGAAACCGACTTCTGTCGTGTTTGCCGACCAATCGTCCCCGCAATCTGAGGGATCCGGCATCCCATAGGAAACAGGGGCGAAGAATCCTGCGGTAGAGCCGGATTCGGTAAAGGGCAGAGAAAAGCAGGAGCCAAGCACGATTGAACTAAGCGAAGTTGGATTCGAAACCCGATGCGACCAGGTCGCCATCCGCGAGAAAGTCCACGCGAACGCTAAGACCGTTTGCCCGGGCGGCTGGCTCATGAAACCATAGAAATCTATGATTTTGTGTACCCGTTAGTTTTTCCCTTATTTCCCCCCATAAGCAGCGTTCAAAAACGTTGCATCAACCTATTTAAATCTAGCCAATCCGATGCTCCGTTACCGATTCTTTGTGCACACTAAACACGGCTTTCTGCTACACACACGAGCGGTCTGCATATAAAATTGGGTGCGGCATTGTTACCACTGTCAAACTTTAAGCTAAAGAGCACGCAACACCTCCTAGAATTCGTACCCGAAGGGTGGGATTCGTAGAAGTGTCCCATACACAGTACAAGGCCAACGAATTTTGTCATAGTAACGAGTTTCAAAGAGATGCTATTCATCTTAACGTGTATGGAATGCTTTAACCAAGCTCTCGAACTTACCTCTTAATTTCTGAGAACGTTTTCTGCAAATTTCCTAGCCGTGCATCGTTGTGAGCTCTGCTCATAGTTCAACTAAATCTTAATTTCGGGAGATCACCTTCCGTCTTAAGCGGAGTGCCTATCCTTCTTATCTTCTGCTACGGTTTATTTGTGCAGTCACGTCCAGGGCCAATAGCTGATGTAGGTTCACAATTCATAGTTCAGAGGGGACCCTGTGTGATCGTACCAAATTTGTCCAATACTACTAGATTCTTCAAAAGCTAACGAATCCCCGTCCTTGAGCAAAAATGTGTGGGTCTGTCGAAAAAATTGTACCACGAATTCTGGTCATGTTAGCTATAGCTTTCCGCTATCCTGGGGTTTTGCTCTAAACGCGAGTACCAATTGTTTGCCAAGAATTTTCAAACACATAGAAAACGCATAATACGGCGAAAGAGAATAACCCACTACACCCCCTACGCTTTAAAGGCCAATTGTGTTTTTCCATTTAGATTAGCAGTATTTCTATAATAACGGTTCTATCCAATTACAGTATTATATCCCAAGCCAAAGGCTATAGGCTTTAATTAAACATAACATTCCAAGTCAATGGTGGTCCAAGGGCCTTTCGAAAGTCGAGCGGGCCATAACGTAACCCTGGATTTTTCTTTAATTTAACTGTATAAGTAAAAAGCATGATATCAACAGGAGAAGGGAACAAAAAAAAGAAAGACAGGGGGAGAAACCAATGGAGGTATAATAGCCCCCCCCATAAACCTTCCTTGAATAACCCTGTGTGAACCTCACTGATTAACGTGGAAGAATCGGTTTTTCATTCTGCGGCGAGGCATATGAACCTGCCCCAGTTTTCATACGTCTTCCAATAACGAGATATCCCGGTTTAATGATATGTTCCGTAACATAAATTCAAGCTGTTGGAATACATATTATACAAAAAACAAAATCCTCCCTTCATTTCTGAGTCGCCAGGTAGGTCGTTCTGGCTATTCCTTCGTAAGTGATTCAGCACAACCCCCCAATCTGTTTTCCGAGAATTGGAAAGATCCACAGTGAATCCGTCAGGGTCAAAGAATGCATTTTTTTATTTGCTATTTTTGGAAATACGGTGGTTCCTGCGTCTACTGTTATTTTTGCCCGCACGATACTGAAACGTCCGTTGATCAAGGTATTGGGAGCTCCGATCTACAATATCAGAACAGACACCACAAAGTTGCTCAAATCGGCAAATCTGGCATTCGTAGAACTCACCGTCCCAATAATCTGTCGTTAGAAAGAAATTCAGTTTGATGGACAAGACAGTCGAGCTGTAGACCCATAGTATTGTTACAAGGGAGCAGAATCGGCTGTAGCCAGGCCTACAGCAGAAGGTACGTCGGTGTAACACAGTTGGCTGTCTGTTTTAGATCCCAGTGTGTTTCAACATGGCCTCCACCCACATTCTGCGGTTATGGTCGGGGTGTGACACAAGCTGGACACTTGAATACCTTACCCGTCATGATGGGACAAGCCCGGACATCAAGCTGGCGGCCTAATTGTTTAAGATGTCGATAATTTGAGTACAAACAAGAATAATTTACATCAAAACTGACGTCTTAGTAATTGTTTGACACAAGCTGGACCAACCATAGTAATGTATCGACTGCGTTAGGGTCATTGTTCGTACATCTGACCCATGATGATTGTAAATCAACGTGTGTGTAGGTCAATGTTTGCCATATAGAGCAAGCTGTAACCGTAAGATCCACGGGTTTCCCCTGCCTGTATGTCCTGGCAGTTTCGTTAGACACACATCCCATGATACTTGCTGGCCTCAAGTTCATTCTCCCCCCAAATTCGGATTCTACGAGGCCACTATTGGCAACTTCGATGATAAGGCTGAATCCAACAACTTGTCCACGGGGTGTCACTTTTTAACAACCATTGTTCTGTAACTTCATGGTCTTCACTTCCAACCACCAAAGAACAGGCACGCGTCACGTTGTCATTATATTTTACGTTTCGATGTCCAGAACTTTTGTTCTAACCTTCTCCGAGATCTAAAGCGACCTTAAAAAGGGATCCCCTGTATGAAATACCATGCATTATCAACGAAACCAAAACTGCCATCTTGTATCCCGGCAAAAATGATGTTAGTCCTGCTGTATAAATGCCGTCCAACACATGTCCCACCTACACACACAGAACAACACGCCACGGACAGGGCAAAGGGGACAATATATAAGCTAAATCCAACACACACACGAATGCGAGACCACACACACACACACACACCACACTCCTCTCTCTCTCTCTCTCCTACTCTCTCCTCTCTCCGTCTCATGATAAACCACACCTGCAGACAGCACACCTTCATGGTTTCCTGTATTTAGGATAACAATTTCAATAGAGAGTATCCTAACGCCACCATTTCCCTTGAATGCAAAGGAAGCATCGTTGCCATGTGGTGAACCACCCTCCCTATTACATGCGTTTCTGTCTATTCTGGCACAATTCCTTCCCAAATCTTATGGCTGTTACAGGTGAACAGTCTTTCTGTCTGTCTGTCTGCCTCCTCTCCAAAGTGGTCAGAAAAATAATGGACAAGTGTCGTCTGGTTTATGGATGTAAGTGGTCTCTCAACTAACTCTGGGGTTCCCGCGCTATGCTCTGAATCCCCATTAATCGCTCCCCGCAGGACACTTTTGCTTGTTTTGTTACCCAAATCACCCCCTCCATTTTCTTCTTAAAGGAATAAGAGCAGCTGTTTCAGAGTTTTCTCAGATTTATCCTGTTTTCCCCGTCTCATGCGTTGGTGCTAAGATGGAAGCAATCCTACGGTGTAGGGGTGGGCGTGAGAGTGAAATCAGGACCTTGTTTTGCCGAAATAGGCTATTGATCAGTTTTCTCCCTTCTCTTTTAGCGAACGGTTTAAGTTGTTTTGTGAATGTATTAATCTCTCACACACTGGCACTTTGCCGTGAATTACTTGTAAAAATGATAATAATAATGAATACTTATATAGCGCCTATTTTCGGCTAGAGAACCAAGCTTTACAATCAACACTCGTTTACACAACGGGCTGCCTACCTGGGTAGTGCCGACTGAAGAGCTGCCAGCTGGCGCTTCATTCAGTCGTTTCCCGTGTCATCCAGTCAGTATCGTTCAATATCGATCACTCATTTTCCTTACTTCCTTCATTCTTTCCATTTCTCACTCAGGGTGCATGCTATGTGTAACGTGTCATCCATACCACGGCCCAAACTGGCCTACTCTTCCGAATGTTGGTGATGGGATTTTACGTGTGTGCAAGATGTTATGCGTGCGTTCACACACGGAACCTCGGTTTATAGTCTCATTCGAAGGACTGTATGGGAAATAGAGTCAGAACCAATGTTAATCCCCCTGTACCCGAAACGCCCCGGCGGAGGTTCGAACCCGCACCCCCAGGATCACCAAGATTACGAGTCAGGCGCTCTACCAACTGAGCTATTCCGGCTCAATAGTGGATAGAGAGAACCCAGCTCACTTCTTACCTTCACAACCACCCCTTCCTGCCCACCTCACCACGCCCTCTCAGTCTTCTTCTTGAGAGAACATGTATTCAGTCAGGTTTTTTATTTTCTACGGAACAAAGTAGACGTATTTTGGCTGCCCTAGAATGGCAGAGCATAATCAGATTTCTTCAGAAACTCTAGCCCACAAAGATTGTATTTATCATGTACCTTTGGATCAAACATGAAGGGGATCTTGGGAAGCTGAATTAGATAGTAGATTGTCCGGACTTCGTCTTCGTTTTCCATTTGTGTCTGTTTTGATCAGAATATATATATATATATATATATATATATATATATATATATATATATATATATATATATATATATATATATATATATATATATATATAAACTATAAGCTTGCAGAAGGTTCATTTTGAGAAGCATTTATTATTCCATTCACCCACTCAAGCACATACTGTTAGTTAGGCAGAATCATCTACCACTGCAGATATGAAAGCTTATCACCCCCCTATTTCTACAATCTAAGACATAAGAGCAAGTTTTGTTTATAATTCAATATATATATATATATATATATATATATAGAGAGAGAGAGAGAGAGAGAGAGAGAGAGAGAGAGAAAGAGAGAGAGAGAGATAGATAGATAGATAGATAGATATGTGTGTGTGTGTGTGTGGTGTGTGTGTGTGTGTGTGTGGTGTGGTGTGTGTGGTGTGTGTCTACGTGATTGGCCGATTTACTAGACTGATATTGGAAAGAAGAGTGATAGGAAATTATCCTTGCTTCTGCTCTCTCTTCCTGATCTGTCCTCATTTCTCCACTCCTGTTTTGTTGTTTTTAATACAGCCATTCTCCTTCTTCAGCAATGATGACATCTTGTATCAGATACCACCATTGTTGAAGAACAAACTGATGCTACAAAAACAGAACACAGAAGCACAATCGAACAGATTTTTAATCTACATGCATTCTGCGAAAAACATATGCAGCACCAGATGGACTTCTACCATATCTTCCTAGACTTCAAGTAGGCATTCAAAAAGATGTAACAGGAGGTACTGTGGGCCATAATGAAGAAATTTAACTTATCAACACCACCCAGCAAACTGTATTCAAAGCGACGAGTACGATACTCATTTACAGCGCTATTGGAGAATATTTCCACACTTCATTTGGGGTACGTCAGAGCTGCTCCCTATCCCCCTCACTCTAACACACTCCTAGTACGCCTTACGACTGATGCACTTGAAGATCATGTCAGCACAGTCAGCACAGGATGGAAAAAAAACATGTCAAACCTTCGATGGCCTCGCAGGCAGTGAACAAGAACCTTTTTGAAAGATAAGATGAAACATCATAAAATGGCTTGGAAATCAGTGTTGAGAAAACAAAGTCATTTGTTATCGACAACACCGCCATCAGCAACATTGATATAACTTCCCACCGTTGGAAGCTGGGGTTGAATATCTATCCAACTATTCACGTACCTGGGGACCCATCATATGCAGTCAGGGATCAAAACCAGACATCCTCTCAGGAGCAGCAAAGGCAACTACAGCAGCGTCCAGCTTAGAGTCTGTTTGGAAGGACAAGAGTATCTTCATGACGCACGAAATTGGGCCACTGCATGTACAGGTATACTCCATCTTTTTGTCCGCGTGCGAGACGTGGACCCTCACAGTGGATCTGGAAAGAAAAACCCAAGCCATGGAAATGGGATGTTAGTGCACGATTCTAAACATCAGCTCAGACACTGCTCAATTCACCTTCCAGAAGTGCATCAAACCATCAGGCAGCACACAGGACCGTACGAAGGTCTATTGACGTTAGTCAGGAAATGAAAACGACGTTGAAATTGCCATGTAAACAAGATTCAATGGGCTTACTTAAAACAGTTCTCAAGGGAACTGTTGAAGCAGGAAGATGGAGGGGGAAAACAGAAGAAAAGACAGACTAACAACACTATACAGTGAACGGGGAATGCATTCACAGAGACTCAGATTTTGGCACACAACCGAGAGACTGAAGGAAACTGCTGAACTATTCTTCAGTGCATTACTCCAATAAAACTCCTTCCAGTTAAGGGGAGAATAACTTTCCTTTAGATAGCCATCGAGAGAGTATTGTTTAATGTACACTTCAGGTCTGTAATTTTGTAAAGTCCATAAAAGCTATATTTATTACAAAAAAATCAAATTCACCTGTCCTGGTTATGCTATATATTAAATAACTCTCACTGTACACCTTGTTTTGTGTATTTGGTCGTATTTCGGCTTGTTCTAGTAACCCTGCAATTTGTTTCCATCTCATCAGATCTGATACTTGTGAGCAGTCTTGATACACCACCAACCACCATGCAATCCAACCCACAAAACCAACATTTGGCTGTTACAATTCGTGCGGACAGTCAAAACACAGCTGATGGAAAGAACGATCAAAGAACGTGAGGCAAAGAGTGTTCGCCAGAAAGAAAGACAGAACCTATCAGCTTGATGCTGGAGACTGGGTGGGCCTATCTTAGATTTGGAACAAGAGTGATATCTTCTACACGTAAACTGAGGATCCCCAGGAGAGCTGAGAAATATCAAACACCCTTCGTCATGGATACTGTGAGTCAAATTGAAGAGAAGGGAGCAAAACTAAAAGCATAAAACTCGAAAGATTCTTCCCATCCTATGCCAGGGTGTTTGATCTTAAATATAACAGATATTCGACATCATCAGTTTCAATCATAATTTAAAGCAGTGTTGAACCTCTGATAGGAATTGCGAGGCAAATAAAATCAAGCAGATTACAGCTTATTAGTAGTCATGATGAGCCTGAAAAAATGTATAATTTGAGATTGGTTAATTTCTACATTTCTAATTTGATATCCTAATCACTCATCCTTGTTCTAACACCAGAACAAGCATCAATTAGAAGGAAACAAAGCGCAGTGGCAAAAATGAACCACACTGCGGACAGCAACACTGACATCCAGAACATTACCGTTTCTACACAGAGGACACATAGCGCTCTATCTCTGTCCTTGGAAACCCAAGCCTCCGTATTCTTTGGAACATATGGCCACCATGTCTGCTGTTGCTAGGCAGCTTTGGAAACATTGCCACCATATCTGTTTATGCGGCGTATCAAGGACAGCAACTCTTCCCAACATGTCATTCTCATGGCTCTTGCTGGGATTGACTTGTCCTTGTTGTACGTGAGTCTGTTCCCTCAGTGGGTTTATCATCTTTTTCACGTCGATATA
>JADBJO010000860.1:40000-45000 GCA_016801955.1 Conus betulinus
TAATTCAAGTATTTTTCTGTATTTTTTCTCCTTGTTCCCAACCCACCTCCATCCTATCCAAGTGTCTTTTTCTTCCCAAAAAAAATCCTGGACCCCCCCCCCCCCCCCCATCCCCCTCCCCTCAACCCCCACGTAGCCTATATCACTACACATTTCTCTCTTTCTCTCTCTAACTTGCCCTTCCTATCCTACATACCTCTTCTCGCCGATCCAACCCTAGCATCGATCTACACCTTTGGTTGTCAGTCACCTTTTGGTGTCCCGCACTGAAAGCTCACGGGTCAACGAGTCCTAAATGTGTGTCATCAGTAAAGTGAAATGGAACACATCAAGTGTAATTTTAGCGAAGCACACGGAATGTTCTGTCTAATTCTGATGCACAAACATTCAAGCACACGATTCGCCAAAACAGAGCAATGTTTACTTAAGTCCCCAAATTATTCCAGGTTTACAGTTCTTCCATTTCAGCATGCAGCATTTTCTGCTGCTCTCTCTCTCTCTCTCTCTCTCTCTCTCTCTCTCTCTCTCTCTCTCTCTCTCTCTCTCTCTCTCTCTCTCTCTCTCTCTTCTTCTTCTTCTTCTTCTTCTTCTTCTTCTTCTTCTTCTTCTTCTTCTTCTTCTCTGCTTCTTCTTTTCACTCTGCTGGTGATTTGGCTTGCTGGCTGTGTGTTGTCTCATTTTCCATATTTTTTTTTTTTTCTGAGACGTAAATCTCCTTAGTCTCCTCTCATGTCACCCGTCAAGTGCATGTGAACCACTCTGAAGAACCGCGCCCTAGGTTGCATCATGTTGGTGTTTAGTAGTGCCTGCTCTGCTTTCAACAGACTGAGTAGGCCATCTAGTAGACCCCAACTGGTGACAACTAGTACTGTTTAGTATCCATCTGATTCAACCTCAGGAGACAATCGTCATTATCATCAACCTTCACTTCGTAGAAATCTTGAGATGAAATCAGACTTTGATCTTAATGCACCACATAGGCACCTGAAATCATCAGAAGAGCAGGGAGTAACAGCGATAAGAAAAGGACATTTTTATATATGATGATGACCAGTGAGACTGAAACAGGTGAAGTAGTAATTTTGGGGGGTCAGCCTGATTTGAGACCATATCTATCTGTTTATCTCTCTATCTGTCTGTTTATCTATCTATCTGCATATACATGCATACACACATATATATATATATATATATATATATATATATATATATATATATATATATATATATATATACATATATATATATGTATATATATATATATGTATGTATATATGTATATATATATATATATATATATATATATATATACATACATACATATATATATATATACATATATATATATATGTATGTATATATATATATATATATATATATATATATATATATATATATATGTATGTATGCATGTATATGCAGATAGATAGATAAACAGACAGATAGAGAGAGATGTGTGTGTGTGTGTATGTATTTATGTATCTATGAGATACTGGGTTCTGGCAGTCAACCTTCAGTATGTACAATCAGACATATATGATAAAATAATAGAAACGAATGTTGTCCCAGACTTTCTGACAAAGTTTTAGAGAGGCAAGGCAATGTAGTTTCAGACTGAAGGGTTTATGAACAGCCAAAGTGCTTCATGCTTATGGGAGGAAGTCATGGGCAGCAAATGAGGCTCAAGACCTGATGAAGACGATAGGAGAGTTTATCAGGTTTCAGGCTGTACGAAGACATTAAGGAGTGTTAATGCGGTTCTAGACCATAGGAAAAAGATATGGAGAGTCTGTGTGGTCCAGACCGTGGAATGAAATTGTGGAGGTGACTTCAGACTGCATGGGAGGGATATATATTACATCTTCCTGCTATATCACAAAAACGAAACAGACAATGAGTGTATTGGACTCACGGCTGATGGATGAATGAAGCAACATGAAAGATGTGGAAGATGGGTGGGGTAGAAGAGGAGCATGTAGGTACCAGTTCCAAGTACAACACTTGACAAGAAGCTCAGAACGTCTACATGGCAGACAGAACTGGCAGTAGACATAGAATTTTCCTTCTCTGAGACTCTAGTGATAAGGTATCTTTTCGGTGTCCTGCAGCACTTTCAACCCATATTCACCTTTCCTCAGGCTTCACTTTTCTTCACTAATTGTTCTTGTTGCCATCTTTTTTTCTTACCATGTCTTCTCTCCCATAGACACTTGTTTGCTTCTGTAAGTAAAAACGGTTGTCCAAGAGATCCTTTTCATTCAGACAAGTAGGTTTTGTGTTTGTATCCCGCCATTAAGGCAGCCATACTCCAGCTTCGGAGAAGGTGCATGCTGCGTGTAACGTGTCATCCATACAAACGGCCAAACTGGCCTTCTCTTCCGAAAGTTGGTGATGGAATTTTACGTGTGTGCAAGATGCTACGCGTGCGTTCACACACTGAACCTCAGTTTATAGTCTCATTCGAAGGAATGTAAAGGAAATGGAGTCAGAACCAATGTTAACTCTGAGAACCCCCCCCCCCCCCCCCCCCCCCCCCCCCCCCCCCCCCCCCCCCCCCCTCCGTATCGAATCGGCCCGGCTGAGATTCGAACCTGGAACCCCGGGATCACCAAGATTACGATTCCGGCGCTCTAACACTGAGCTATTCCAGTCTCCTGAAGGTTCTGATCATTTTGGCAACAATCTAAAATGCTTTCCTGCAGCATTAGTGAATAAAGGTTACTGTTAAAATAAGAAGGACTGTGCTTTGGATTATGATTTTGTTTTTAGTTTTGCTTAGATACGTTCAACAAAATATGCCAACATATTGTGTATTAAGTTCTATTTTCAGTAGCATCTTAATTATTTCTCTGCCTGACGTGGGGAGTATATAACCCAATATTTCTGCTATTGCGGGAATATGTGTGGTATTTCACAGCCGTTACTATTCAGTGACATCTTTATGCATGGGGTGGTTGGAAAGATTTTGATAATAATTATTGCTTTGTCAGTTCGACCACTCGGATGCTTGTAATTCTAGGAATGACTAATCAATAATTAATAACCATTATTATACTGGCCTGCATCACAGTATGTGGAATCATAATATCTTCAAATGGGAAATTCTGAAGGCTTTTGCAATTTTTCATGTATCGGCAATATAATGCAATGCCAAGACAAGTTCAGCTTTTCTGTGGAATGGCAAACTGGAAGAGGGGAGGTATTAAACTGGCCACAAAGCTAAAAGTATGCGAGTCATTGTACTGCTCATACCACTCTACACGTGTGAGACATGAACGGTCTATAAGCGTCACATCAATCAGTTTTATCGTTTTCACATGAAATACCTAAAAAAAGCAAAATGCTTAGAAAAAGATTGCTTAGGAAAAAAAAAAAACTTCAGACACAACGGCCCTCTGTCGAGTTAATCTGCCAAATATCTGCATTCTAATCTGTTTAAAAAAGACCACAACTAAGATAGGCTGGCTTCTTTGTACAAATGCCCTGGTGTGTCTTCTTAAGCTGTTTCACGGTGAACTGGCAAAAGGCAATCTTTTACAGGATAGTCTGAAGAAGTGTTCCAAGTATACACTATGTCCTCAATGAAGAGCTTAGACATTGATCTTGTTTTATATGGTACTCTATTGTATTGTGCTATATTTAGCTGTAATCTGAGCATTGTGTCGTAATGCACAGCAATGACTGTATTCTATTGCATTGTATTGCAAAGCATTATATTGGATTTTGTGCTGTGTTTTATTGTATTGTATTGTATCATAGATACGGTAACTAATCTATACGCACCAAAGCTCAACTCAAAACTGGTTAAATACTCTTCAACTGGTCAGTGTTTTTTGTTGGAATTTCCAAGTACAAAGATCATGGGACAGCTGGCAATGTTTTGCACACTGGTCTGCACATCCAAAGGATAGCAGAACATTTCCACCCAGTGCCACAGACCAGATACTCGGTCGTAGGGGAAAAAAAAGCTTTGAAAATAAACCTGACAGTGTGTTTGTCGTGTAGACAGACTGGGGATACATTCGTACGCCGCGTCTCCGCGGCTTCTTTTTGTTTTTTCTCCCCGTCCTTGAGGCATGTAAATGTTAATACAGGGATGGAGTGGGATCATGCTATAAGTGTTGAATATGAGTCAAGGATTTCAAGACAAATACAGTCAACACTTACCGACGATTCCAAAGAGAATTTGGGCCAAACGATCAGACAGGTGCTGAATTGAGATGAGGGGACAGTGAATATTCAACAATATGTCATATCATGTGGGTTTATATTTAGATACTCTTTGTCATTTGCCCAACACACAGCTTTAGTATTGATATCCACCAAATCATTCAAAAGTAATGGTCGTACATGTCTGGTTAACCCAACATGACAGCCCATAAAAAGCAGATAATTCCTCCCTGGCAGAACAAGCGGAAGTTCGCGCTTGGAGCACGTAGAGAGGACACCTCGGGACAGTTCTTCGGATAGGAGGTTGTGAGGAAGCGGACAGCTGATCAGGGCACTGAGGATAGGGATGGTGAGGAAGGAGACAGACAGCTGATCAGGGCACTGAGGATAGGGATGGTGAGGAGGAGGAGACAGCTGATCAGGGGCACTGAGGATAGGGATGGTGAGGAAGGAGACAGACAGCTGATCAGGGCACTGAGGATAGGGATGGTGAGGAAGGAGGACAGACAGCTGATCAGTGCACTGAGGATAGGGATGGTGAGGAAGGAGACAGACAGCTGATCAGCTGAGATAGGGATGGCACTGATCAGGGATGAGGGATAGGGTGACTGAGGATAAGGATGGTGAGGAGGAGCTGATCAGGGCACTGAGGATAGGGATGGTGAGGAAGAGGACAGCTGATCAGGGCACTGAGGATAGGGATGGTGAGGAAGGAGACAGACAGCTGATCAGGGCACTGAGGATAGGGATGGTGAGGAAGGAGGACAGACAGCTGATCAGGGCACTGAGGATAGGGATGGTGAGGAAGGAGACAGACAGCTGATCAGGGC
>JADBJO010000860.1:50000-115000 GCA_016801955.1 Conus betulinus
TGATATTCCACAGGATAACTGAAAATGTGTTGCCTATCATCATCACAAGGGAGGCTGTACATATTTTTCCCCAGATGACTGTGCTCCACAGCTGGCTATGATGTCCAGGCTTTCACAAAGATGACAATGTTTGTTCTACCACAGTGTGAAGTCAGCTGTAGGATCCATGGCAGGAGGAGAGCGGAAAGGGATAGTATTTCAACACGGCTAAGAATAAGAATAATGATATAAGAATGAAGCTAGTGGTTTCATACAGCTAAGATTAACACAGTGCTAGGGGTCTGACGGTTCAATACAATTACGATTGACACAATGGTAAGGGCTGAGGGTTCCGTAGGGCCAAGAGAAATGCAATGACAGGGGGCTAACGGATCCATAGGGTTAACAGTCGTGCAGTGGCAGGGGGCTGGTGGGTTCCATACAACTTATTCAGAGTAACGTGGTGGCAGGGGTCTGGTGGCTGCATACAGCTGATTTAGAGTAACGCAGTGCTAGTGGGGGGCTGTGGTTTCATACAACTAACTAATTTGGTGTAACACATTGGTAGGGGGCTGGTGGATTCAACCAGCTAATTTAAAAGTAACACCATGGCGGGGGAACTGAGGCATCACACAGCTAATTTAGAGTAATGCAATGGTGGTTAGATGGAAAGAGGTGTAAGGCAGTGGGAGCTGGCTGGTGGTTCCATGCAGCCGGAATTAACGCCACTGGGCCCAATCCAAGAAGTTGTCGCGCAGTGTCTTGCAGTCCACCATACCATTGCTGCTCAGAGACAGAAAGATTATGAAACACGATCGATATAAGCTCACACACCACATAAGGCAATCGTTGCCGTTCTCCATTGCATGCGCATACGTTCACACGCATTCAGACACACAGCTACGAAGCTAAAAAAAAAAAAATAATAAATGATATTAATGACGAGAAGTCAGAATTTGTGAAAGCTACAAACAATGCATGGTCCAAAATACAGCCGCAATCAGTGAAGAAAACGAAAGTAACAGCTAGACAACTCTCTCTCTCTCTCTCTCTCTCTCTCTCTCTCTCTCTCTCTCTCTCTCTCTCTCTCTCTCTTCACAGTAATGGATATTATCAGCCGCATTCCTTTCATTACGATTTCCCACTTAATACTGTGCGAAACCTCTGATCTCCTTAGCCATCATCCATTTTCCATCAGCCGCCTTTAAATCCACACACTAGATGGACACAGCTGTGCCCAGCAGATCCTTCCACTGTAAGCCACATTCTCCACGACACTGTTAACACAACTGAGAAACAACACAAAACTGAGAACCCCCCCCCCTCTCCAAGCCTGACAATTTCCCTAGCGTGTGTGTGTGTGTGTGTGTGTGTGTGTGTGTGTGTGTGTGTGTGTGTGTGTGTGTGTGTGTGTGTGTGTGTGTGTGATGGGAAATGCTGGGCTGGGCATATGATCGAGACCATACCGAAGGCAGATGTGAGGAGCTGATTGAGGTTGGTTATGAATGTGGCTTAAGGTGAAACGCGAATGAAGTGCTTCCATATTGACCTACTTCTGTTCAGACCTTTTTGCCTTTGTTGATTAAGGTTATGTTCTTCCTTTGTCTTTTTTTTTCCAAACTTTGTTTGATCAGAATCTCTTTTTTTTTTTTTTTTTTTTTGCTTTTTTTTCTTCTTCTTTTAGTGCTCTTCTCCGTTCACTCAGACAGGAATCCCAGGGGCACTGACAAAGGCTGCTGTACTTCGGAGGGTCTCTAGAGATCCACAGAGCTTCTCCCTGGTCGATAATGTCAACAAGCCTGGTCTCTGCTCTTACCATTTAATATGTGGGACAGTCCTGCACAGACAGCCTGAAGACTCGCCAATGTGGAATCTTGTGGACATGTGGTGTTTGAGTCTGGAGTGCCCTGTCCTTAGTCTCACAATGCTCACTTGGACAGGTCTGGGCTGCAGCTATTACGTATCCTTCTCGTTGAAGTCTGGGTGCTGCTCGAGCCATCTTCTTTTCTGCTTCTCCTTGAGAAAGTTTTTGGCTTCTCCCAAAGAGACTTTCTGTTCCACTTAGGGCTGCTGTTCTCTTTTCTTTGCCGGTCGGTCAGCTTCCTCATTGCCGCATATGTTACAGTGTGAGGGCATCCGCTGGGTGACGGTGTTCTCAGTGGACTGCTGCAGAATGACCAGCCCGGAGACAAGGGAGCTGAGTTCCTTGTTTTGAGGATTTTTTTTACAGCCGGCACTACTGACAAAGCATCGGAGAGGATGACGATTCTGGGACGTATAGCCCCCCCCCCCCCCCCCCCCCACACACCCACAACCCCCCCCCCCCCCCCCCCCCCCCCCCCCCCCCCCCCCCCCCCCCCCCCCCCCCCCCCCCCCCCCCCCCCCCCCCCCCCCCACACAGCTGTTCTCATACAGCGTTCCCCCCCCCCCCCACCCCCCCCCCCCACCCCCCCCCCCCCCCCCCCCCCCCCCCCCCCCCCCGCCCCCCCCCCCCCCCCCCCCCCCCCCCCCCCCCCCCCCACCCCCCCCCCCCCCCCCCCCCCCCCCCCACCCCCCCCCCCCCCCCCACCCCCCCCCCCCCCCCCCCCCCCCCCCCCCCCCCCCCCCCCCCCCCCCCCCCCACCCCCCCCCCCCCCCCACCCCCCCCCCCCCCCCCCCCCCCCCCCCCCCCCCCCCCCCCCCACCCCCCCCCCCCCCACCCCCCCACCCCCCCCCCCCCCCCCCACCACCCCCCCCCCCCCCAACCCCCTCTGGCGACTGTTGTGCGTCTGCCTCAGCCTTGAGGTTTGTAAAGACTTGTCGGACAGGAGTTCCATTCATTAACTTCTGGACAATTCCTCCACCTCCGTTTCTGGTAGCTTCTTTTGCTGAGCTGTCTATATATGCTTGTGTCCAGAACGCTTTGGGCTATCGTCGCTCCATGTAGTCAAGGGTTACTGCTTCCTTCTCCGGTTCTGACTGTGTGTCCTTTTGGAGGATGCCAGGAAACGTGACGCGGATTTCTGGGAACTGATATCTTTTCCATGATGGTACTGAACTGTGTGATGGAATTGTCTTGTTCCCTTCTTGCAACAGCTTAGAATCCTATCTCTCAAGTCTGCGTGCGTTGTGCACAAAGCTGCTGCACTTCAGTCTGCACTTGATGGGCTCAGACATTTGTTTGTTTATGGGGTGATTCTTTATCCCCTTGAAATTGGCAGCTTGTATGACTTTAGTATCTGGTCTACTTTCGAATACTGACATAAGAAAACGCTTGCAGAGAGTCTTCCCATCACGAAGTCCTTGATTGCGTGATTCCATTTTCCTCTTTAGTTGCCCAAACTTTGTTTGACTTTTTCCCATCTCTAGTTGTCCCATTTTTTCGTTCCATTTTTCACTTCACCCCCATCCCTTTTTGTGTGTAGAATAAACTGTTTTGTGGTATTTTCATCCCTCTTTGTTCACTTGTTTCCTATGCTTGTGAACCTACCTGGGAGGTTGGAGTGTGATTCCCTCTGAACCAAACTCACTCTGGGTCTGACTTTGGTGGCGACCCAGTGTGACGTTACACACACACACACACACACACACACACAAGCGCGAGCACACTCTGTCCTTCTGTCTGTCTGTCTCTCTCTGATGTTTTACTTTAATGTATGATAACTAGATGTTATGGATTTCCCCTCTTATCATATCATCATCATCACCATCATCTTCATCAACATCATCGTCGTTGTCGTAGTTGTATCATCATCAGCAGCAGCAGCAGCAGCAGCAGCGTCGTCGTGTTGTTTTTTACCTTTGTTTTTGTTTTTTTTTTTTTTCGCCTTTCAATTTGTGCCTCTTCCCACCCCCACCCCACCTCGGACCCTCTTAAATTCCTTTTAGTAGTTTTAGTTTTTCAAGTTCTGCACCCAAATCGAACGATAAGTGCCTGTCTGTTCGCTCCTTGTTCTCATTGTGTTGATGTTATGGATCCTGCCAGACCAAAGCCAAATAGATAAAGACGTGTGTTGTGTTTGTTGTGCCATTTGTTTGGTCCTCCATTTTGAGGCCTAGTCATTTCATTTTTATCCCCGTTAGCCACAGTTTCAGTTTAAACCATTTTTGATGTTTCGACTGTAATTAATGCACAGCCTTAGTTTTTTTTGTTTGTTTGTTTGTTTGTTTTATTTTTTAAATGAAAGCATCTGAAAACGTTATACACTTTAAACCGTTTTCTTTCCATTTTGTTAAAAATTATTCCCTTTCTTTGTAAAAGTTAACGTCATTCTATAAAAGTTCGATCCTAATCAAGGAATCTAAAAAACCAAACCCATTATATAGCTCTAAATGAGAAGTGGAATGCGTTCTGTGTGTTTTTTTTTTTTTTTTTGGGGGGGGGGGGGGGGGGTTTATATGATCCTGAAGCAGGTGGTCTTACTTTTAAATACTTTGATCGTCACAGCCATGGCGCATTATGACAAACTGAGCGGACTGAATGACAGTCATAATTTGTGCAAGAGAGATCTACAGTGAGCATCACGAAAACGTCACAGATTTGCATGTGAGATTTAATAACATATCAGGCCCTGCAGGTTGGTGATGTCATTGTTTGTTCATTGCCGTGAAGCGAACATTCCTCCCTGTGCTTTGGTGGACCTGGAGTTTACAGATACCCTGCAGGGTGGTGATGTTATTGTTTGTTAATAGCCATGAAGCGAGCATTTCTCCCTGTGTTTTTGGTGGACCTGGAGTTTACAGATACCCTGCAGGGCGGTGATGTCATTTTTTGTTAATAGCCATGAAGCGAATATTTCTCCCTGTGTTTTTGGTGGACCTGGAGTTTACAGATACCCTGCAGGGTGGTGATGTTATTGTTTGTTAATTGCCATGAAGCGAGCATTCCTCCCCTGTGTTTTTGGTGGACCTGGAGTTTACAGATACCCTGCAGGGTGGTGATGTCATTGTTTGTTAATAGCCATGAAGCGAGCATTCCTCCCTGTGTTTTTTGGTGGACCTGGAGCTTACAGATACCCTGCACGGAAACAACTGGACAGTTTTTACCAAAAAAAGACGTTTTTATTGTCCAGCATGGTGGCATATTTTGTAGACATCTATCAATGTGCATATCAATTTTAGTATTTGTATAGTATTTTGATATTTACTGATTTCACCCAAACACTTAAAGGACAGACTAGATGCTGCAGTGTTACGGCCAGCAGGTGTCCACGCTTGGCCCCTAGTCCCGAACGTAGATCACAGCGTGTACTTACTCTGGTGATGGCGATTCGAAGCACCGTTCCTGCAGCTCGTCAAATAACGATTTCTCGGAAAAGAAGCACAGCACGTGCGCTATAGTGACATTCCGAATGGAGTTCAGCTGTTCTGAAATCATGTCCAAAGAGAGATGAGAGAAATGAAAGTAATGTTCACGATGTTAAAATGAAGATCTTGAAGAAGAGAGCATGAAATGCAAATGATAAATTCTTCAGTGACATTTATTTAAGCATCATCAGGTTCAGTCTTATTTCAAATGATGGTTTTTCTATTGCAACGATGACAGCAGGAAAACATTAAAGAAATAATCCTTTCAAAATTTATTAGTTATAATGACATTTCGCTTCGTAGGACGGCATTAGAGAATGAATCCACCAGTGAGCTCTCCTTTAGTCTGTTGAATAGTATCATCATTTCTGTTTTTGCATGCTCAGCATTTTTTCAATAAACCTCAGGTTACTTCTTTTAGATCTGAAGAATTAATTTTCAGTCCTGATGAGCTTTAGTTCTTGTTTCTGCCCTTCTCTCTCTCTCTCTCTCTCTCTCTCTCTCTCTCTCTCTCTCTCTCTCTCTCTCTCTCTCTCTCTCTCCTCTCTCTCTCTCTCTTTCTCTCTTTATACACACACATACGCATGCACGCACGCACACACACACACACACACACACACACACACACACACACACACACCATATATATATATATATATATATATATAGAGAGAGAGAGAGAGAGAGAGAGAGAGAGAGAGAGAGAGAGAGAGAGATAACGTATAAACACTCACCATCCCTGAAGCTTATCAGATGTTAAGTGTAAACTCTCATCATCCCTGAAGCTTTCCAGATGTTAAGTGTAAAACACTCACCATCCCTGAAGCTTTCCAAATGTTAAGTGTAAAACACTCACCATCCAGAAAACTTTGGATCGTAAGGTGTAAACACTCATCATCCCTGAAGCTTTCCAGATGTTAAGTTTAAACACTCACCATTCGTGAAGCTTTCCTTATGTCAACATGAACTGCCTCTGAAGCTTTCAAGTTGTCAATTGTCAACCCCCATCCTTCGGAAAGCTTTCAAGATGTAAATCGTCAACATTCTCCCGTCATGAATCTTTCGAGATCTAAATGGTTAGCACTAACCGTCCGTGAAGCCTTCGGGTCTGCGTTCTGTCTCAAAGAAGAAGCGGTCACCAAACTTGAGGGCGAAGAATTGCGTGGCCATGATGCAGGCAAAGGTGGGGCCCACTCTGCCCTCTACTACTGGAGGCTCCAACAGGCCCCCCCGTGAACAGGTCCACGTCATCGACCGACCTGCAACAAAGTAAATTATGACTCCTTCCACCAGATCGGACAAAACACATACACATTTCACTGACATATTCTAACAGACCTGCTGGACAAGTCCACATCATCTTCCGAACTGCAATTAACCAGTATGTGGCTCTCTAACAGACCCTCTTCCTCCTCCCCTCCCCTCCCCCGTCCATCCCGTCCCTCAGCCTTAGCTCCATGAATATCCATGCCATTCATTGAACGGCAAGAGATCAATATTTTGCTCACTCCAACAGACCACCTCCTCCCCCCCTCCCCCCCCCCCCCTTCCCTCATCCTCAGCACCATGTTATCAAGTGAAATGTAATTAACCAGTGTATGGCTCGATCCAACAGACCTCTACCCTTTCCCTACCCTATTCTTCCCCCTTGCACACCACTCCACATTCTCAGCCTCGAGAACAGGTCCATGTCATCTACTGAACTGCAACCAACCGGTAATGGTTTATTCAAACGCACTCCTCCTCCCCCCTCCCAACACATTTCTCCATCCTCTTCACAACCCTCTCCATCCAGCTTCTCATCCCCAATCCCGTAAACGGGCCATGTTGTCCACTAGACTGCAGTAAATCAGTATATGGCTCACTCTGACAACCCCACCCCTCCCTCTTCCATTTCGCCACCCGTTCACCACTCCTATGAAGGGGTCCATATAACCGGTTGAGTACGATAAAAAAAAAAAAAAAAACATGCATGGCTCACACACTGCCAAGCCCTCCTCCCTCTCCCTGTTACCCTCTCCCGTCGATGAACTGATCAACGTCACGTCATTTATCGAATCGGAACAAGTCAATTAACGCCTGGCTCAGGTCATGGGCCTAGGCTGGCCACAGTGCTCTTGACCCATACATTTGGCAGGATGCTTTGTTAGGACATCCTCTTATAAAAGCAAAAAAAGTTAACAATGTGTCATTTAGGTTGTGCAGGGGCTTTCTTCTGTTATTTTCTTTAACTGGAGTATACACATGGTACCCTCCCGTAAAAGTTTTCGAGTGTGACATGGACGTTAGCAGCTAGAAAGAAAGGATATAAATAAGTTAATTCGGCCTGACGTTTTTCGTTGGAGAGGTTCTCGCTTGGATATCCCGTTTGTGCAAAAAGAAGCTATCCCTCTTGGAACTGTGTGCTTACATCTATTTGGGTGGTTTAAGCCTTCATTTCATCTCTTCCGACACATGCCTTGATAAACTGGAAAGTGGTGATTTTTTGCTGTTGTTCATTTGTCCAACTTATATGCTCACTTTATGTCATCTATTGTGTATTGTTTACACGGAAAACTTTAATCGTGTAATAACTCCACAGGCTTTGGATGCAATATAAATCGTTCACGCTTGATCCGTCAGGTACAGTGGAAGAATAAAGTGCTGCAACATGAAAAAGGCTCAGTCGTGTGCACTTGACTGCCCATTTCATAAGCCATTAGAAAATCTTCCAAACAGAAGAGCTGCCATACTGTTAGTCGCGAAAGTAGCGCTGGTTGGAAAAAAAAATCGAGCTAAGCTCAGCTGGGTTATGCCCCTAAAGGAGCTCACGCCAAGATTTCACTTTCCTCATTGTCCGTGGCTTTATGTTGTGGGTAGCTTCCCTTGAGCAGCATCCTTCGCTTTCCTCATAGTCCATGGCTTTATGTTGTGGGGTAGCTTCCCTTGAACAGCATCCTTCGCATTTTTACTCATTGTCCGTGGATTTACATTGTGGATAGCTTCCCTTGAACAGCATTCTTCGCTTTACTCATTGTCCGTGGATTTACATTGTGGGTAGCTTTTTCCCTTGAACAGCATCCTTCGCTTTACTCATTGTCCGTGGATTTACATTGTGGATAGCTTTCCCTTGAACAGCATTCTTCGGCGCATTTTCCCTCTTCATCGGGCTACGAGTGATCCTGTGCTCTAGAGCCCTGCTGGTCTGTTCTAAAGAGTTGTATGGCCAAGGCTGTGATGTGTTGGCACAGGCAAGTTCCACAGCCACTTGCCGAATTTGCTTTTTCACTCAACATAAAAGCTCCACAATCCATCCAGAAGCAATGAACAATCTTCATCTATGTAACAGGCCGCATTTCTTGTTTGAAGTGCCGGTACATAGTTTTTTTTTCCGTTTCCCTCTGTCACTTACGAGGGAAAGTTTGAAGGTAATGCAGTCATTGATGTGTTGCTGTCGGCTTTCAGATTCGTAAATACGTCCTTCCTTCCCTTTTTTTTTCCTTTTCTAATTAGTGAAAACTTATGTTTAATCCAGATAAGGGGACAATCGTACGTTACACGAACATAAGAGCATTGGATACTCTGTAAATAAATAAGTTACCTCATTGTAGGTTACATTGCCTTGTTCACGTCTCAGTTTGCACAGTTCCCAGCACTATCCATCTGTGTGCGTGCGCGCGCGCGCGCGCGCGTGTATGTGTGTGTGTGTGTGTGTGTGTGTGTGAGAGAGAGAGAGAGAGAGAGAGAGAGAGAGAGAGAGAGAGAGAGAGAGAGAGAGAGAGAGAGGAGAGAGAGAGAGAGGTTTTAAAGGAAAACGAGTGACTTCATGCTGACGAGAGGCACAGACAGCACGGCGTCTTACTCATACAGCCACTCGAGCCGGTCTCCGATGTCCTGTCCCAAACCAGTGGAAGCTGTCAATGGGGCGCAGACCACATAGCTGCCGGTACTTGTTGTAAGGCGGCAGCCCGTGGTCCCGCCCTCTCTGGATGTTCAAAGCCACAAGGTCAAGGCCTTTGCTCGCAGCGCCGGGCTCCTGGTCGGGGGGCTCAAAGAGGTGTCCTGAATTGTGACATCATGAGTAGTGTGCACTATAACGTCATTGATATTTGACATCATGTACAGTGTGTAGTATAACGTCACTGGGATGTGACATCATGCACAGTGTGTACTATGATGTCATTTGTATGTGACATCATGCTCGTGGGTGTACTATTGCGTCACTGGGATGTGACATCATGCACGGTGTGTAGTGTGTGCAACGTCATTGGGATATGACATCATGCACAGTGTGTAGTATGACGTCATTGGGATGCGACATTATGCACAATGTGCAGTGCAGCGTCATTGGGATGTGACATCATGCACGGTGTATACTGCACCGTCATTGGGATGTGACATCATGCACAGTGTATAGTATAACGTCATTGGTTTGTGACATGCGCAGTGTGCAGTGTACCGTCATTGGGATGTGACATCAAGCACAGTGTATAGTATAACGTCATTGTGACATGTGATATCATCCAGAGTGTGTAGTATGAATGTCATTAGGATTTGATATCATGCACAGTGTATAACATAACGTCATAGCAATATGATATCATGCACAGTGTGTAACACAACGTCATAGCAATATGATATCATGCACAGTGTGTAACATAACGTCATAGCAATATGATATCATGCACAGTGTGTGTGCACAGTGCGGGATATGGCGTCATACACAGTACGTACTTTAACATAAGTGGGATATGACATCATACACAGTATGCAGTACGACGTAACTGGGATATGACATCATACACAGCATGGACTATGACATCATACATAGTATATAGTATCACGTCATGGGAATGTGACAATGCTCGAAAGTCAGTACGATCAACATCCAATTTGGTTTGATTAACTGACTAGAGAACAATATCCGATTTTATGCCACTCTTCTAGATCATCTCTGGATGGTTCTCCCAGCCTGGGAGGTCTGCTGCTCATTTCCAGTCATCTGCTCCATCAGTGTAAACTCTGCTTCCATGCTCATGATGTCACTGCTGCTTTAGACCGTGAGTTTTTTTTTTTTACCTCCTGCTGGTGGCGCAGCGCTTCCTCGGCAGTGCTAACCGCATATGCGGACTCCTTGAGCAGTTGGTTGTGCCTCCGTGTGTGGATTCCCTGGGTTAGCGCTGCTTTGAATTAATTCTGGACATATTTCACTGTTTGTGTGCCGCGACAGAGTGGATACGTAGGAGCAACTGATTTCCTCCATTTGACCCGGTTTGAATTCGAGGGCAGGAGATCATCTACAGATCTGAGGATGAAGCTGACCCTAAGACGTAGCATGTGCCGTATGTTATTCCAAGTGAGACTTCTTTGGAGCGCGTTTTCACATGTGGTCGACTGTCCTTGGCTTTGCTGGACTGGCCCTGTCTGTTGGTCTGTGTGTGATCTATTATTTCCTTTATCTTGAGGCTTTCCTTTGCCATGTCCACTGCTTCCCCAACATTGTATTTTCTGCCAGTCTAAGCTTCGGCAGACTGATCACACGCACGCAGGACTGCACATCGTAAGCTGGCACGCGCATACGCCTGCAAAACGCACACGTAAGCTGGCACGCACATACGCCTGACAAAACCATAGACGTTAGAAAAAGGCAAAGATGAGAAAAAATAATTAAGAACGCTGCCATTCACAAGAAACCTTCCTCCTCTCCTCCTCCTCCTCCTCCCACCACCACCACCACCTTCTCTCCTCTCTTCTCCTCTTCTTCTTCTTCTTCTTCTTCTTTCTTCTTCTTTTCTCTTCTTCTTCTTCTTCTTCTTCTTCTTCTTCTGTAGTCATTAGGGGCACCCACTGACCCTCACTGCATACCAGTGCTTTTCTGCATTTTGTCTGCTGAAAATTATGGACACTGATTTTGTGTTTCATGGGAATTATATTGTCCTTCTTTGCAAGTTTTATTTCGGGGAAGGGCTGAAGTTGTTTTAAGGCCCTTGCGGGGATTTTCTGGTTTGGATTCCCTCGTACTAACAAAAGGTCCCCAGGTTAGTAAATTGTTGAACAGTTTCTAGCTCTTGGGCAATTCAGATGAAGGCATTGAACGGCGCTGCCCATCTCTACCGACTGTATGAAGCAGTTAAAATAAGTATAATTGATTATGGAGTAGGGCTTAAAGCACTCTACATGAGTAATCTCCTAAAATTAGAAAGAATTCAAAACAAAACAACGAGACTTATCTTGGGAACATGAAGGACAAACAATTCAAACTATAAGATAACTACTTTACCTTCCTTCCGTGAATGCAGGTCAGACATAAACTAGAACAGGTGAAGATATATTTCAGAGCACTTAAAAATCCCCAAAGCCCGAAACATGAGGCAGTCAAGGAGACAAAAAGGCACTCGCCTGGGTTGTGGGCTGTCACGTGTGTGAAAGGTTGAAGACGATATATAGTGTGTGTGCCAGTTATCAGAACTCTAGAGAAACGAAGGAATAGGGGAAGTATCCAGACCACTTCAAACACCTTTGCCAAACTGCCATCGCTCCAGAGCTTGGAAGACAGTGTCGAGAATGGCTAGAAGCAAACCAACACAGATGTTCAGACACAGGTGGAAAACCTTGCATATAAGAAGATAGTGATCTATGCATTGAAGGCTCCGTCACCAACTCAGGCGGGGGATTTACAGTGAAGCAAAATGGCCGATCTACCTCGGAAGACAAAGGCATTCTGAATTTACTTTATCTCCGAAATAGAACAAAGTAGTAAACAAATGGAGGAAACCAAAGTACAGTGGATATGAAGACTTGTGCTAGATGAAATGATCCTGTTTGAAATACACTATTGTAGACGCCTGAATTGCTCTTTGATCATCAAAACATTCAAATGGGTCTTGTATCGGGAAACATTTTCTCTCAGTTGACATTTTTTCCTTAACTGGAGTGACGCCATATTTAGGCTATACGCGAATAGATCCTTAAATGTCGATAGATTTATGCGGACTTTGTTGAGCTGCTTATCCAATCTGGGGTCCCATGCCTACAGATGTTTTGGAGTGTTTGCTCACCCTGACAGACATTCTTTGCGAACAGAGTACTGTCTGGGTCTTCCTGCACGCTACCCCAGATGGGTGTCAGATAACAGTTACCCAACATGTGATCTGTACCGTTGTGGAGTCACAAACGGGGAATCTAGTCTGTAACATAGCGTCATAGTAGTTACCAGCCGTTAGAGTATTCTGAAATGTAACACGCAAATTAGTGTAAAATATAGCGTAAGAGTATTACCAAGGAAGCTGATTTGGAGTGGAAAGCTCTAGATGGGCGAGAAAAAAAAAAAAGCAACCGTGGCTGATTGTTGTGGAAGCACAAGGAAGGATGTGAAATGCAAAATGTGTCGGTCTGTAGAGAATTAGCTGTCCCAGTCTGCTGTGCTTACCTGTCAGCTCCCCGACGATGAAGGTGTCAATTTTCTGGGACTGGTATTCCCTTTTCATCAAGGCCTTCAAGCATCCTTTGAAGTCTGTAAACACTGCATCCGGGCTGTTGAACAATTTCCTAGTGGCACTTCCCTGCACAGCAGTACTGTCTACACTTAGTGTAACATCTGGTACGTTACACATCTCTGTTAGGTACACTTTCCTACACTGTAATACTGTCTACACTTAGTATTACATCTGGTAAGTTACGCATCTCTGTTTATGTACACTTTCCTGCATTGAGGTACTGTGTACACTTGGTGTAACATCTGGTACGCTACACATCTCTGTTAGGCACACTTTCCCGCACTGTGGTACTGTCTACACTTAGTGTAACAACTGGTACGTTACACATGTCTGGTAGGCACAATTCCCTGCACTGTGGCGCTGTCTACACTTGGTGTGACATCTGGTACGCTACACATCTCTGTTAGGCACACTTTCCCGCACTGTGGTACTGTCTACACTTAGTGTAACAACTGGTACGTTACACATGTCTGGTAGGCACAATTCCCTGCGCTGTGGCGCTGTCTACACTTGGTGTGACATCTGGTACGCTACACATCTCTGTTAGGCACACACTTTCTTGCACTGTGGTACTGTCTAGTGCTGTCTACACTCAGTGGTATATCTGGTATGTTACACATGTCTGTAGGCACACTTTCTTGCAATGTGGCACTGTCTACACTTAGTGTAGCATCTGGTATGTTACACATCTCTGTTAGGCACACATCCCTGTACAGCAGTACTGTCTACACTTAGTGTAACATCTGGTAAGTTACACATCTCTGTCTACACTCACTGTAATATCTGGTATGTTACACATCTCTGTCTAAACTCAGTGTAATATCTGGTATGTTACACATCTCTCTGTCTACACTCAATGTTATATCTGGGATGTTACACATCTCTGCTAGCACACTTCCGTGCACTCTGGTACTGTCTAGTACTGTCTCCACACTCAGTGTTATACCTGTTATGTTACAATGTCTGTTAGGCACACTTCCATGCACTCTGGTACTGTCTACACTTGGTGGTATATATGGTATGTTACACATCTCTATGAAGAACGCTTTATGCACCGTGATACTGTCTACACTTGGTGTTATTTCTGGTATATTACACATCTCTATTAGGAACGCTTTATGCACCGTAGCACCCTCTACACTTGGTGTTATTTCTGGTATGTTACACATCTCTATGAAGAACGCTTTATGCACCGTGATACTCTCTACACTTGGTGTTATTTCTGGTATATTGCACATCTCTATTTGGAACACTTTATGCACCGTGGTACTGTCTACACTTGGTGTTATATCTGGTATATCGCACAAGTCTATCAGGCATACGTTATGCACAGTGTGGTGTCTGTCTACACTTAATGGTATATTTGGTATGTTACAGATCTCTATTAGACTCACTTCTTGCACTGTTTACTACTGTCCACCCTTAACATTATGCTTGGTGGTTGGAAATCTTTCTTAGGCGCATTTCACTGCACTTTAACAGGACCACTTGCCTGCACAATACTACAGTCTGTACGTATATATATATATATATATATATATATATATATATATATATATATATATATATATATATATATATATATATATATATATGTTTTTTTTGTTTTGTTTTGTTTTGTTTTGTAGGTCCACAGAAGCAAAAGCAGAGAGATTCTTCTTCTTCTTCTTCTTTCTTCTTCTTCTTTCTTCTTCTTCTTCTCCTCCTCCTCCAGTAACAACATAAAATTAACTCAGGCGTTTAAAGTGAACAACAATTTAATTCTGACAGTTGAAGGTCAGGGCTTGGCGCATAGCAAATGGTTTTCTGCCCATTCATCGATGTTGTCCGTCCGTCGTTTTTGATACTGCTGTTGCTGTTGTTTTTGTCCTGCCTTTCGTCTTCCTCCTTCAACTGTTCCTTAGAGGAGGTTTGAGGCATGGCCCCTATAGGTTTGTGTGCTGCCGTCGGCAGATCCTCACCTGATCCGATGTGGTGATTGACAGCCTGACACATTTGTCCATAGAAGGCTTCTTTGATGCTATCTGGGTTCGTCATTGCTGTCACGTAGGTGCAGATGATGGTGACGGAGTGGTCCT
Source organism: Conus betulinus (assembly GCA_016801955.1). NCBI lineage: Eukaryota > Metazoa > Mollusca > Gastropoda > Neogastropoda > Conidae > Conus > Conus betulinus. Next base: position 64,819 of record JADBJO010000860.1, read on the forward strand.
TTGTAAGCCCAAGCCGCAATCTCATCAGGCGATCATTAATGCCATGTGGGCAGGCTATCCAGCTTCCGGACAAGCTTTTTACGAATAGCAAATTCAACACCAGAAGTTCTTGGGTTTTCTTCAGGTTTCCCAAAGCTGTGAAAGGTGTGTAGCCTCCTCCAACTGTGCGTTTCTATGTCACCTCTCGCTTTCATCCTTCACCGCTGGCTAGCACCACTGTGAACAGCACAGCAAAAAAAGAGAGTCTTTCCAGGCTAAACTACAAGGGACTTGGAGAAAGTTGGCCCCTAAACATGCAACGCGTAGCCCCACCGGCGTGTGTAGACATGTCCTAGTATTCATGAACCAACCCTCCAGCTATGGGCAAAGGGCAGGGCAGAGGGAGCTCTTCAGCCTTGGTCTGCCATCCCTCTAGGAGACGGATACTTCGAACAACAAAGCTGTACATTCTGGAGCTATCTTACACGTGGCAGCTTCCGCCCTGTAGAGCAATGGGCCCCAGACGACGAGAGGGTGGAGAAGAGACAGCACAACTTTCCTTCACCCTAAAAAAGTCCCTTGTGCTGGTCAGACAAGCAGGTACGCCGATAAACCCGAAGGCAACCTTTACCAGCTACTTCCAACGTGTGTGCGGCAAGGGAGAAGTAGTGACAGAAGCAGTCAAAGGATGTTGCTGGAGGTCCCTAGCTATAACTGCACGTCAGCGGGTGTAGGCTGATGGTCGTTCATCGTACACCAGGGCAAACGCGGTACTCATACCCTCCTACATCGACAGAGCAGCCATATTCAGGGACAGCACTGCTCTCCCCATATGAGGAGGTGGAGATAAAAGGATCCCTAGACAAATTCTGCCCTTCACTGTACCTGACAAAGTGACCGCTCCTGCCTGGTCATCCAACAATGCGGTCGAAAGACAAAGCACAGGGAAACGCGGATCCTTCCGACATTTGCGGCATGGAATGCCCAGACTTTACTGGACAGAGACGACCTAGCGGCTCTGAGTGAAATAAGACTCGCTGGCGACACACAGCTTGAAGAAGTTAGAGGACACTTTAAGTCGAATAATAAAAACGTTAATGTAAAATCTCTCTCTCTCTCTCTCTCTCTCTCTCTCTCTCTCTCTCTCTCTCTCTCTCTCTCACACACACACACACACACACACACACACACACACACACACACACACACACACACACTCACTCACTCACTCACTTTCCACTGATGTTGTAATGTTCAGGGATCAGGGAGTGGCCGAAGCGAAAGGCTGCAGTGGAGAAGGCATTGAGGATACGTGGATCCACACTGCCGGAGTATGCCACACGCCGCCCCGTGTGAAGGTTGTAAGAATCCATTACAGTGCGCCCTAGGATAAGGGGCAGCCACTCTCCGTACTGAATATTCTGGATGATGGCCACGACAATTTCCGGGTTTCCTGGAAGAGCGTTTCGTGAGTTTCGTCCCGAATGACCGATCTCAGTTTGGTTGCAATCCTGTGCAGAGACAGAAGATGACAGGACCCTGTTTATCCTGTGCAGAGAAAAGAGTTGGCAGGATCCTGCTTATCCTGTGCAGAGACAGGAGTTGGCAGGATCCTGTTTAGGTCTGTAATGTCACAGACCTGTGTGCCTAGTTTACAGGGACGTCACAGATATGTGTGCCTAGTCTACTAATTAGAAAGAGTCTGTTTTGATCTATAATGCCAGAGACACTAGTATAATGAAGTTGTTTTGATCTATAATGCCAGAGACACTTGTATAATGAAGTTGTTTTGATCTGTTATGCCAGAGACACTTGTATAATGAAGTTGTTTTGATCTGTTATACCAGAGACACTTGTATAATGAGGTTGATGACAGAGACACTTGTACTTAAAGAAGTTGATGCCAGAGACACCTGTATAATGAAGTTGATGCCATAGACCCTTGTATAATGAAGCTGCAGGGACTGTTGTCACGAGCTTACTTATAATCTGTCTGGCAGAGAGCATGTTTCTGATATGCTGCGATGTTTTTAAGAAACATGGGTGCCAGTAGCTTTCTACCACTAGAGCGGTATCACAAATAAAAGCAAACAGATTATCATCAGTTTTTGTATGTATGTATGTATGTATGTATGTATGTATGTATATGTATGTATGTATGTGTTTACAAATTTGCATGCACTAAGTACATGTCTTACATGGGATCTGCACTGTCTTATTTTGAAACACTAGCTCTCAGACCACCACCAAGTAGAAAGAGGGAACACTAGCGCTCAGACCACTACTGAATAGAAAGGGGAGACACTATCACTCACACCAGCACCAGGTAGAAAGAGGAAACCTTATCACTCAGAACACCGCTAAGTTGAAAATGAAAAAAAAAATAGCACTCAAACCACCATTGAGTAGAGAGAGGACACACTGGCATTCAGCAGCACTGAGAGGAAAGTGGAAACACTACACTTCGGCCAGTACTGACTAGAAAGGAAAACCGCTGAGCAGTCTGACCACCACTCAGTGTAATGGGGAAATACTGATACTCACACGACCACTCAGTAGAGGCAGACAGACACTTCACCTTGATAGGACTTCACGTCCATAGGGACGCATGCTAGCTGTCTCATCAGAAACTTTAGCACTCGAACGACCATTGGTAGGAAAGAGAAGCCATTGACAGACCACCACGTACTGGAATGGGGAAACAACAGTAGTAGCACTGAGATCTCTGTGTTGAAATGGAAAGCACTAGCACCCAGACCACCTCTCGGTGGAAAGGGAAAAATCTAACAGTAAGACCAAAACTCAGTGGAAACGGGAAACACCTCCACTCATAATTATCACCGCTATGTACAGGGGGGGGGGGGGGGGGGGGTGTAAACACTGGCACTCATATCATCACTCAGTGGAAAGAGCAAACGTAACACTCAGTCCACCTCTCGATGAAAAGAAGAAGAAGCGGGATCACCCAAACTATCTTTCAGTGGAGATGGAAAATACTAGCACTCAGACCACTTGGTGGAACAGAAAAAAAAACTAGCAACCAGGCTACAATTGAATGGGAAAAAAAATAACACTAGCAATTCAAGCACTGTTCAGAGGAAAGGACACCCAAAGACTGAGACCACCCGGTGGAAAAGAGAAATAAAGAACAGACTCACCTGTTGTGCAATTTGTTCAAAACGACGTGCAGCACCCCGAGACCTGGCTGTTCGTTTACTCTTTCATCCCCTGTTGACAGAACAGCAGTCTCGTGTAGATGGTCAACTCTGCGAAGTTGTATCAGTACAGTTTTATAGTTTTTCATCAGCGAGGTGTCACTTCGTGCGGACTAATCCATATACGCTACACACGTCTGCTTGAGATTGCTCCTACGAGCATGCATCTTCAGGTGTACGTGTACATGTATGTGTGTATGTGTGTGTGCCCGTGTTTATAGTAGTAGTAGTACACCAGGCACTGATACAGCAGCAGCAGCAGCAGCAGCAGCAGCAGCAGCAGTAGTAGTAGTAGTAGTAGTAGTAGTAGCTGTTGTTGTTGTTGTTGTTGTTGTTGTTGCTGTTGCTGAGTTTGTTGTTGTAGCTGCAGTAACAAATAAAACAGAAGCAGCAGCAGCATCATGCGACAGCAGCAACAGTGCCGGCAGTTGCACTCACACACAGTAGAAGGGCAAGTAGCTACAGCAGCAGCAGCATAAACAGCTGTCGTGATAGCTCTAGTAGCAGTTGAAAACATCATCAGCAGCAGTAGCAGTAGAAGAAGTAGTAGCAGCTGTGGCATAATCAAAACTGTAGCAGCAGGAATGGGAGCAGAAGTGGTAGCAGCAGAAGGAATAGCTATAGTAACAAAACCATGGTAGTCGTCGTCGTCGTCGTCGTCGTCGTCGTCGTCGTCGTAGTAGTAGTAGTAGTAGTAGTAGTAGTAGGAGGAGGAGGAGGAGGAGGAGGAGGAGAAGTAGTGGCTGTTGTTGTTATCATAGCAGCAGCAATATCATCAGCAACAGCAGCGACAGTGACAATGCTAACAATAGTAAACCAGTAATAGTAATCCAAATAGCAGCAGCTTTGGCGGCAATGCTAGTAGTAGCACTGCTATTAGCAGCAGTGGCGGCAGTAATAGTTGTAGTTGTAGTAGCAGCAGCAGCAGCAGTAGCAGTAGTAGTAGTAGTAGTAGTAGTAGTAGTAGTAGTAGTAACAGTAACAACAGCAGCACTGTTGGTTACATAGCAGTAGCAGCAGCAGCAGCAGCAGCAGAATTGAGCAACAGTGAATTTGCAGTAATGGTGCAGCAGAAGCAGCAGAATAAGAAATCGTGTGTGTTCAGAGGTGGGTATCGGGGTAGCTGTGAGTTTGGGCATTAGACCAGAATTATCCCCTGTCCCTTTGATTAAGTTATGTGTCTTCGAATCAGGGCATCGTGAGTTTAAGCGTTACACCCAAAGCACTCTCAACCATTTTCCAAGACATTTTGTTGAAGTGATGTGACTTGGAGAATTATGTGTGCACAGCCCTCTAACTCACTCTTTCCCACCCCATCTTGTGTGGATGTGTTGTTGATAGAAGATGGAGTGGAGTATGAGAGGCTAGGTGTTGTCGTAAGACCAAGACCACTCCCCACACAAACGCCAGATACTATTTGTTGATGGACATGGATTCATGTACCAGGATGTAAAGACAAAGTCACTTCCTTTCCCCATGATTCAGTTGTGCGTGTTGAGGGAAAGCGGGTTTAGGGAAAAATCCCCCCTACCACCATCACCACCATCCAACCGTCTATAATGGGTGTGCTGATGAAGGCCAGTGAGTTTGAACCTAAGTCCTAAATAATTTCCGATTCACGTGCTAAATTTAATTTGTTGAAGAGGCCTCATCTATGTAACATGTCATATGAAGAAACCTGGCAAGGGGTTATCGTTCCTTTTTTCGCTTGAAAATGATTAAGCCTGGTATTGACAGCATCCCCTGTGTATTCTGATGCCATTGTCTAGAAGAAGAACAAGTTCATTTTTTCTTGAGATTAATAATCTGTGACATGTTCTGCATTTTTGACAATAGTAACAGGCCCACTACCTCACATGTTTCTGCACCATCGTATGAATAGTGGGCCTGTTACTATTGTCAAAAATGCAGAAACTACTTGGACACAAAGTTGGGCTGTACAGAGACGATGGATTGGCAGCACTGGACAACACACCTAGAGAGGTAGAGAATAAAAAGAAAGAACTATGCAAATTGTTTCAAAACCATAACTTAAAAAATTACAATAGAAGCCAACAAAAAAAACGTAGTCAACTACTTGGATGTAACATTAGACTTAAACACAAAACCAATACAGACCATACAAAAAAACTAATGATGCACCTTTATATGTAAATTCCATGAGCAACCACCCACCAACAATCATAAAAAACTATTCCACAAGGATAAACAAGAGGTTATCCAGCCTTTCCTGCAACGAAGAAATATTCAACGATGCAGCAACAGACTACCAAGAAGCACTGTTGAAAAATGGATACAATTACAAGTTGAAATATGAATCTGAAAGTACCACTGGAAGCAGAAAGAAGAACAGAAAGAGGAAAATAACCTGGTACAACCCACCATATGATGGTAGGGTGAAAACCAACATTGGCAAAGAATTCTTTAAAACATTAACAGAATCGTTCCAGAAAGACCATAAACTTTTTAAAATATTCAATAGGAACACTAACAAACGATCTTATTCTTGTATGCCAAATCTTTAAAAAAAGATTGATGCTTCAAACAAAAAGAAAACCAACGTCAAAAATGAGGGTGACAAACGGAAAACTTGCAATTGCACAACAAAGAACAATGCCCTCTGAACAACCATGTCTCTCTGATAACATCGTATACCAGGCCAATGTGACAACGAAAAAACGGCAAAGAGACATACATAGGGATTACAAAACAAATTCAAGCTAGGTACGCCAACCACAAACAATCTTTTAAGAATGAAAAATACAAACACCAAACAGAATTAAGTAAACATGTATGGGATCTTAAGAGAACAAATACAGCTTTTAACATCACATGGAAAATAACCAGAAAAGCAGCAGCATACAATAATAGCACAAAAAGATGTAATCTGTGCATAACGGAAAAGTGGATGATTCTATTCAAACCTAGTATGGCAACTTTGAACGCAAGAATTGAAATCGTTGACAGCTGCAGGCACAAAAGGAATTTTTTTTATCAACAAATATAAAATAGCAACCCTGATAGGACCCCTCATACAATAATACTTAATAAAGAAAGCCTTACAACCTTTACAGGGCCCCCCTTGCACAACACGTGCAACACAACCCAACTGAACTACAACTCACAATTCAAAACATATGTATTTAATTGAGGTCAATAGCAGGGGATTGGTATGGGATCTGAAGAGAGGAAGGACCTCGAAACAATATTGTAGTCCCAGATTTTAAGATTTACTTTTAATCATTATGTATATATATATATATATATATATATATATATATATGTGTGTGTGTGTGTGTGTGTGTGTGTGTGTGTGTGTGTGTGTGTGTGTGTGTGTGTGTTTGAGTACGCCAGCCATAATGTATAATATTTGTGACATCATATATACAGAGTTGCTCTTTTCATTCACCACGATAGATTATACTGCAGTTGAAGTGTTAACATATCTACACCGCCCTTACAATAAATCATAGTTATTTTTTCATGGACCAGTGTAAGTTAGCTGTGATGCTTAAAACATTCTAATCGTTTGTGGTCCACTCTTGCTAAAGGGGTCCACACATGTCATTCTTCATTGCCCAGTGTAGGCAGCAGTGCTGCTGTGCATTCCTTTCATTGTTGCATTGGTCCATGTTTCATTCCTCATGGTCCAACGTATAGCAGCCTTGATGTTTAGCATTCGTATTGTTGTTTTCACTGTGTATCACGTTTCATCTTTCATGATCTATCTACTACATCTGTAATGTTTAACATCCTTATCGTTGTTGTTACCTTGCTATACGTTTTTATTCTTCATGACCCAACGTACAACAGTTTTTATGTTAAGCATTCCTATCGTTGTTGTTAATGTGCTTCACGTTTCATTCTTCAAGGTCCAGTGTGCAGCAATTTTAATGTTTAGTATTCATATCATTGTTGGTGCCATGCTTCACGCTTCATTCCTCGTTGTCCAACGCTCCGCAGCTTTTATATCTAGCACACTTACTATTGTTACCGTGCTTCACGTTTTAATCTACACGGCCCAGTGTAGCATTCCTATCGTTGTTGTTACCGTGCTTCACGTTTCATTCTTCATGGTAAAATGTACTGCAACTGCGATGTTCAGCATCCCTTACACTATTCTCACAGTGCTCCATTGTGTTTATGGTAGTCTCCATGCCTTTTGTCATGGTCTTATGTAATTCAAATGTAAACATTAGCAGTCTATCTGTGTTCTTAGAGTGGTCCATTTTTCTTACAATGGTCCACATGTTGTTCTTTTGGTAGAATGTCCTGCGCCTGCTGCAATGCTTAATGTTCTCATTGTTCTCATTGTTCCCATTGTGGTCTATTTTTCTTACAGTTGTCCATTGTTCTTACAGTGATCTATGATTCATTCAGTGGTCCATTGTTCTCACAGTGGTCAACTGTTCTTACAGTGGTCCATTGTTCGGTCAGTGGTCCATTGTCTTTCAGTGATCCATTGTTCGCACAATGCTTTGCATGTTCTTCATGCTAAGGTGTTCTGCAGCTGTAATAGGAAGTGTTTTTCTCATTGTTCTTTCAGTGGTCCATTGTTCTTATAAAGCCTACGGTCACCGCACAATGCTACAGTGAAGTGGCCCCTCACCTGCCAGTAGTGATCAGGTGTATGCCTAAGGTCACCGCACAATACTACAATGAAGTGACCTTTCACCTGAAGTGACATCTCACCTGCCAGTAGTGATAAGGTGTATGCCTAAGGTCACCGCACAATACTACAATGACGTGACCTTTCACCTGAAGTAACCCCTCACCTGCCAGGAAGCAGTAGTGACCAGGTGAATGTCGGCAGCTACTGTGCAACGCTTTGGGCAGAAGTTCGTTGGATCTATTCATTCTCAGGAATGCACCTGTGAAAGATGAAAAAAAATCAAATTTCTCTCCTTCATTCTTCCACCTTTCGTCTATTTTCATTCATTCACGCATTCATTTAAACCACACATCATCACATTTAATGATGTCGAGAACGCCTCACCACCACCACCACCACTAACAGAAACAACAACACAATCCGAATTGATGAAACCAACAAGCAGACAGAGACAGCTCATCTCAAAAGAAATCAGTGTGGGTATGAACGTTCTCTGTCTTTGGTTTAAATAGATTCATTTCTGATTCATAACCACATACAGGTGTACACTGAATGTAAAATATTTGAACAGCAACAAGCTAGTGCTTACGGTGTGTTCAAACTTTCTTCTAATTATTACATATGTGGCACATCCAATGGCGGAAACTATTAAAGTTGATATTCTAAATAGAAGAGGCAAAACACACACACACACACACACACACACACACACACACACACACACACACACACACACACACACACACACACACACAAATTATAGAGATAGATAGATAGATAGATAGATAGATAGATAGATAGATAGATAGATAGATAGATAGATAGATACACACTCACATATATATGTACACAAGCACGTATACACATACATACATACATACATACATGCATACATACATACATACATACATACATACATACATACATACATACATACATACATACATACATACATACATACATACATACATGTAAACATGTACAAAAATGGAAAAAACAAAATGAGGTAACTAAATGTCTGTTTGTCCGACGGCATCCAGCCTCACGTGCACCCAACGATTGATAGCTTTTAGAATCATGTACAATCTTTCGTGTTCCAACGTAGTATGTTTAATCATACACAACCTCAATGTCCATTGATTTTCAGTGGCAGTACATGGTTTAGTTTAACTGATTCATATACATGATGTGTGAGCAATGCTTTGTGCTGTAAAAAAAGGGGAACGTAATCCTGCACGTGCATGTTTCACTTCTTTTTTGTATGGGGATTCAGGTTTGCACAAGTGCACAATGTTTCACTATATTTTTGTGCCGCACACTAGGGCCCATTTGGTCACACCGATAAACAAACCTTCACCCATTTTTTGTGCTTGAATCCAGGGTCTATTCAATGATGCACGTGTGTAGTGATTGACCTACTTCTTGTGCGGTAACGGAGTCGTTGCTGGACCTCTTCGCTGCTTCCATATATAGGAGATCCATCAATGAACGACGTTGCTACGTTAAGTTGTTCACGGGGGACTGAAACATGATTAACCACGATCACGATAGGGTTAACGATGACCCTAACAGTGGTGCTGACAAGGAAACAAACATTGTAGAAATGAGAAAGATTCTGAATACTGTGTGCTAACGTACAAAGTAGAGATTAACAGGCAGTTGCAGGTAAACAATGGCAGACAAAAGATTAAAAAGGCAAAAAAAAAAGCTAGTAGCATTGGGCCAAGGCCAAGGTTGTGTGTATGTGCTTGTAAGCTTGTGCAGTGGTGTCCAGTGTCTTCATTCATTCTGGATTATAGATTTTTTTTTTAAAGATTACATCTACATACATATGAAAGAGAATTTAAAATGGCAGTTGCAGGTAAATAATGGCAGATGAAGGAATAAAAAAACAGCTGAGAAAACATTGCAAGGTAAAAGACAAACAGGCAGATCAAAGGACAAACAGGCAGATCAAAGGACAAACAGGCCAATCAAGGACAAAAAGGCAGATCAAAGGACAAAAAGGCAGATCAAAAGACAAACAGGCAGACAAGGACACCCAGGAAAGCGCAGACATCTGCCAAGTCAACCGTCATCTTCACTGCCATCAAACCTCCGTCCTCTTCACTGTCATCAAATTTCCCTCCTCTTCCCCTTCATCAAACCTCCGCCCTCTTCACTGTCATCAAATGTCCGTCCTCTTCCTTTTATCAAACCTCCGTCCTCTTCACTGTCATCAAATTTCCGTCCTCTTCCCTTTCATTAAACCTCCATCCTCTTCACTGCCATCAAACCTCTGTCCTCTTCCCTTTCATCAAACTTCCGTCCTCTTCACTGCCATCAAACCTCTGTCCTCTTCCCTTTCATTAAACCTCCGTCCTCTTCACTGCCAACAAACCTCTGTCCTCTTCCCTTTCATCAAACCTCCGTCCTCTTCACTGCCATCAAACCTCCGTCCTCTTCACTGCCATCAAACTTCTGTCCTCCTCCCTTTCATTAAACCTCCGTCCTCTTCATTGCCATCAAACCTCTGTCTTCTTCCCTTTCATTAAACCTCCGTACCGTCCTCTTCACTGTCATCAAACCTCCGTCCTCTTCCCTTTCATCAAATCTCCATCCTATTTATTGTCATCAAACCACATTCACTTTCATCAAACCACCGTCCTCTTCACTTTCATCAAGTCCCCGTCCTATTTATTGTCATCAAACCACGTTCACGTTCATCAAACCACCGTCCTCTTCACTTTCATCAAACCACCGTCCTCTTCACTTTCATCAAACCGCCGTCCTCTTCACTTTCATCAAACCACCGTCCTCTTCACTTTCATCAAACCACCGTTAAGGGCAGGCTCCTTTTCCACGATTCCTGCTCCAAACCAGTCTTCGTTCTTTCCCACTCTCTCCCCATAGGTGTCTGAGGCGGATTGATAGGTGGCGTCGCGGATGTGGTTCCACCGCGATGAAGCGCTGTCTGTTGGGCAGTCCTCTAGGGTCTCGTCGATGGCTCTGGCTAAGCGATCGCGCCGTTCGGGCACTGACGTTCATGGTTGTGTTGATTCAAGGACGTCCCTTTTGCTTGGAGCAGTGGATTCGCTTGGGGCTGAAGACGCATCTTGTTGGCAACCAGGGAGAGGTCAGTGTCGCAGTCAGCACTGTGACAGCTGCGGGTGACGAGCACATGGTTGAGCAAGGGTCTTCGGATGATCACGAAGTCCAGCTGACGCCAGTGACGGAATCCGGGGTGCCTCCATGACACTCTGTGTGTCATACAGAGGTCGTAGAAGAAGGAGCAAAGCTCAAGTAGCCGCTGTCCATTCTCGTCGAGCTTGCCAATGCCAAAGCGGTCGATGCAGGGCCAAGAGCTGTGATCTGCATCAGTCCGGGTGTTGAAGTCCCCGAGCAAAAAGCAGGTGTTCCTTTGCAGGTACCTCTCTGATGTTGGCATCCGGCTCTTCATAAAACTCACCCTTAGCCTCGGCAGCAGCAAATCCGACACCATACAGCCGGTGCTCCCCTGGCTCCAGTCCTTGCCAAAAGAACGTGTGCTCCTTCCTTAGGCTGCTGTTGGACGGGGGTCTCGTCTCTTGCAGCGCGGCAATGTCGAGCCTCTTCAGCTCGCACTCGATGATGGCTGTTTTCCTGGAGTCGTCAACTTGCTGGAGTTCGTCAGAAAGGCCATGACACATCGTTCTGGCGTTCCAGGTTGCCAGCCGCAAGATTGGGAGTTTTAATTTTTTTTTTTTTCTTTTATTGCCTGATGTAGGGTTTACAGTCTGCTCTTCGGTCTCCCTCCTGAGCTCAAGCACCCATTGAAGCAGACAGACTGTGGCGGGTCAGCACCTTATTGGGCGGGAGGTCTGCCCAGCTTGAGGCAGGCAGTAGCTGACCAGTGGAACGCGGTGGTCCCTCCCACCGACGGAGACAACCTGTAGCGCCCAGGCTTACGCCAATATGCCGAGGGCTTACAACTCGTAACTGCGGTCTCCCGTGTTATTTCTGTTGCTGAGATAGCGGCACTGGCTTGACCTCTCCAAGGTGCAGGCAAGGGCGAAGTGTGTGGTGATCCTGGGGCATCCAATCGCCAGAATCCTCCTCTCGGCCTTGCTGGCAGGATCCAACGGAAAGAGCGAGCCAGTGCAGTATGGTGCCAGCGCAGCTGCAGGAGTTGCCGGAAGGTATCACGGTGTGTTTCTAGAAGTAGTACTAGATTTCTGTTTATTGACCTGCCACCCTGTTTCTATAAATAGTACTAGATTCTGTTTGTAAACCTGCCACCCGGTTTCTATAGGAAGAACTAGATTTCTGTTTGTAGACCTGCCACCCTGTTTCTACTTCCAGACGTGTCAGCAGGCCTCTGTTCCTAAAGGTTCCACCATGTCCAATTTCCAGATCTACCACTCTTTCTTTATTCCCAGAGCATCACCCTGTTTCTGTTCCCAGACATACCGCCTTGTCTCTACTCCCAGACATACCGTCTTGTCTCTACTCCCAGACATACCGCCTTGTCTCTACTCCCAGACGTACCGCCTTGTCTCTACTCTCAGACATACCGCCTTGTCTCTACTCCCAGACGTACCGCCTTGTCTCTACTCCCAGACGTACCGCCTTGTCTCTCTACTCTCAGACGTGTCACCCTGTCTCTACTCCCAGATCTATCACTATGTCTCTACTTCCAGACGTACCGCTTTGTCTCTACTTCCAGACATACCGCCTTGTCTCTACTCCCAGACGTACCGCCTTGTCTCTACTCTCAGACGACGTGTCACCCTGTCTCTACTCCCAGACCTATCACTATGTCTCTACTTCCAGACGTACCGCCTTGTCTCTACTTCCAGACGTACCGCCTTGTCTCTACTTCCAGACGTACCGCCTTGTCTCTACTCCCAGACGTACCAATCCGGGTCCCTGAAGGGTCTTGGGCCGGAACGGACCGTGTGAATTCCATACACAAGTGGCTGAAGCGTGTGTCGGCCTCACTCAGGTGGATGGGCAGACAGATGTCGTCCTTGTCCACCACGTTGGGCAGGCAGCAGTGCGCACCCCCCCCTCTCCCCCTGACACGCGAACCACACAGAAATCAGTGAATCACATGGGCCACAATGACATACGTGAATCACATGGGCCACAATGACATACGTGAATCACATGGGCCACAATGACATACGTGAATCACATGGGCCACAATGACATACGTGAATCACATGGGCCACAATGACATACGTGAATGGCGTTGATCACCTAGACATAAGTGAATCAGATGGACCACACAGAAATAAGTGAATCACGTGGACCGCACTGACATACGTGAATCAAATGGATCACACTGACATATTGAGCCACAGGGATCACACACACACATAAGTGAATCACATGAACCACACTGACACACGTCAATCACATGAGCCATATAGAAATAAGTGAATTACATGGACCACACAGAGATACACGAATCACATGGAGCACACTGACATACGTGAATCGTATAGGCCACTCAGAAATAAGTGAATTACATGGACCACACAGAGATACGTGAATCACATGGACCACACTCACATGAGTGAATCACATGGACCACACTCACATAAGTGAATCACATGGACCAAACAATAATAAAGTGGATCAACGGGCTACGCAGACATAACATGACCACATGGACCACACAGGAACAAAGAGGACAGCTAGACCATTAAGATAGAATGTGCGCCATATGGACAGCCAAAGAGTGCGGCGGATCCACTGAACCATACAACTATGAAGTAAGATTCATGACGACAGAGAAATAAAGTTAATCTCATCGACCACACAGGTATAAAGTGAATGACCACAACTATGAAGTAAGATTCATGACGACGCAGAAATAAAGTTAATCTCATCGACCACACAGGTATAAAGTGAATGAATTACATGGGCAAAACTTGAGCAAAAAATAAATAATTCACATGGTCCCCCACCTCCACCCCCGGGGAATGAAGTGAATTAATCACATGGACCACACACACACATGAGATGAATAAATCATGTTGACCGCACACACATGAAGTGAATGATTCACATGAACTACATAGGCACGAAGTGCATGAATCACATTGTCCATATACGCATGAAGTGAAAAAATCACATGGACCACACATGAAGCGAGTAGTTGAATTGCATGAACCTGTATGAACCAGTTCTTGTTTCATCAAGGAGGTGTCACTGCATGCAGACTAGTTCATATGCGCCAGTCCACATCTACTGAGTTTCCAGACAACACCCAGCACGAATTGCAGCTGATGGATAGACGAATCAATGACTGAGCTGAGGGGCTTTAAGACGACGGCCTTATGAATACAACTTAACAGATGTCTGACCCGAGCATTATCCTGGGTTACTTACCTAACATTTTCTGCGTCACCAATATCATTGTGTGTGTGTGTGTGTGTGTGTGTGTGTGTGTGTGTGTGTGTGTGTGTGTGTGTGTGTCTATATATACTAGACAGACCTTTTTTTTAATTTGTAATGCTGATTACAAATACGAATCAGATTAAAACAAATTCGCAAAATTTGCATGTGAACTACTGTGTATTAGAATGAAAAGAAATGATGATTAATTACACTGACTTTGTGTGCAGTTGTGTTTTTGTTACGATCTGTGCTTGTTGCTGAATTTACATATAAATGTTTAGTTTGAGAAGTGATGGTGTCAAAACTTTATAGAGATTTGAGGACAATGTTGAGGAAAGTGACACGGTGGGAACAACTTTTCAAAATGCACACGAAAAAGTGAAATTAAAGAAACATACGTAAAATAACTTCACTGTAATGGCAAAGCTTTCTCTTGTCACTGAAAATAATTGACACAGTCTAGAACTGTCGAATAATCTGTGTGAAAGATATGAGCCAGAATGCGCGTGTGTGTGTGCGTGCGTGCGTGCGTGCGTGCATGCATGCGTGCGTGCGTGCGTGTGTGTGTGTCTGTGTGCGTGCGTGCGTGCGTGCATGCGTGTGCGTGCGCGTGCGTGCGTGCGTGCGCGCGCGCGCGCGCGCGCGCGCGCGCGCGTGTGTGTGTGTGTGTGTGTGTGTGTGTGTGTGTGTGTGTGTGTGTGTGTGTGTGCGTGCGCGTGAGTGTGCGTGTGTGCGTGTGTGTGTGTGTGTCAGTATGCTTCTATATGCAAACATGCGTGCACACGCGTACGCATACATGTATAAGTAAGTGGAATAGAGTGTCTAAACCCTCGCAAATGTGTTACATAACGCCTCAAACGATGATGAAATAACACAAAATCTTACCTCCCTCCGGAATGCTGACTGCAAAAAAATAAATGAATAATAAAATGAAATGATAATATTTGACTTAAGCTGTAAACAGTAAACAAGTGGGGTAGTCTTTGCTCCCATAAGGAAACCTAACACAGAGTAACTTTTATTCAAGACTGGCACAGCCTTTTAAACTTGAATAAAGTCAGACAAATACAAAGACGAACAATCTAATAGTGGGGGAAAAACAAGCGCAGGCCAACAACTAAATTGTCTTCGTAGTAATGACTTGGCAAAACTTTGAACTTACAGAGGGGGTTAGGGGGGGGGGGGGGGGGGGGGGCAGCAGGGGGGTTAAAGATGTAAAGAACTGAAACTGAGAAAATGAATTAAGAAAATATGAAAAACTCTTCACTGGCTGCACAAGGGAAGCATCGCAATCCGTTTTTCAAAGGCAGATATATTTGTATTGCCTGCTCCGAGCCCCATTTTTACATCTTTAACCTCCTGCTGCCCCCCCCCCCCCCCCCAACCCCCTCTGTAAGTTCAAAGTTTTGCCAAGTCATTACTACGAAGACAATTTAGTTGTTGGCCTGCGCTTGTTTTCCCCCCACTATTAGATTGTTCGTCTTTGTATTTGTCTGACTTTATTCAAGTTTAAAAGGCTGTGCCAGTCTTGAATAAAGTTACTCTCTGTAGGTTTCCTAATGGGAGCAAAGACTACCCCACTTGTTTACTGTTTATTGTTTACTGTTCCCTGCCTCATTTCATTTCCAATTCCGTTTTGATTAAATCGAGGTTACTTGTATTTGTTTCTGTCTGTTTTTTTGTGTTGTGTCTTCTGATCTCCCTTGCATCCTTGAGTGGATCCTCAAGCGTAGGCTCAAAGATTGCCCCCTACATTTTATACTATCTGCATAATATCTGTAGTTTTTCAGCAACTTTTTTTTCCTCCCCACCCTTTCGTTTGGTTTCCTTTACTACTCTTTCGCTGGCTGCTTTGGGGGTGCTATTGGATTCTTTTTTGCACCCTTGGTGGTGAGAACACCACGGTATTATGGACTGTGGTGTGTCTCTATTTGACGCCAGGAGCGCCAGGATACGCCAGAGAGCGCAGATACAGCCAGCCGTGTCTCCCTGATGAGTTTCCGACCCAGCGGACGAAAGGCCTCGGAGCAGGCAATACAAATATATCTGCCTTTAAAACGGATTGCGATGCTTCACTTGTGCAGCCAGTGAAGAGTTTTCATATTTTCTTAATTTCATTTTCCCAGTTTTTTACATCTTTAACCTCCTGCTCCCCCCCCCCCAACCCCCTCTGTAAGTTCAAAGTTTTTGCCAAGTTATTACTACGAAGACAATTTAGTTGTTGGCCTGCGCTTGTTGTTTTTTCCCCCACTATTAGATTGTTCGTCTTTGTATTTGTCTGACTTTATTCAAATTTAAAAGGCTGTGTCAGTCTTGAATAAAAGTTACTCTGTGTTAGTTTCTTATGGGAGCAAAGACTACCCCACTTGTTTACTGTTCCCTGCCTCATTTCATTTCAAGTTGGCCCCTTACTGTAGCAATACCAATTAAGCTGTAACCAATTAAGCTGTAAAAATTTGTGGAAAGTTTGGCCCCAATGAGCATACTAAATCGAGTAAGCAATGTTCAGCATGACACAAGGGTATGTAGCAATACCAGATGAATGAAAAAGAAAGAAAGAAACCAAGGGAACATATTAAACTACGATGAAGGAAAGAGGTGCATCTTAGAAAAAACAGTAAAAGAAAAAGAAGATGGTGATATTGTCATTTGACATCCCTGTGCCAGTAACACAAGAAATGATCATGATAACGATAAGGAAATTACTGAAACTGCACTGTTACTCAAGGCAAACTATACGCATAAACATACAAAGCAGACTACAAATAAACATAGAAAGCACATACAAATATACACACATGATCCCAGTTGCTGTCAGCAGCTCGTGACATGATCCTGGTTCGTTCCTCTCTCTCTCTCTCTCTCTCTCTCTCTCTCTCTCTCTCTCTTCATAGTTTTTGCATGATGTACCTGCCATAGCCTAGCCTTCTGTATTGCATTTTGAAGTGCTATATCTGTACGTACCTTCATGAGGGGCCGATGCCTATATGTATAATTCATTCATTTATTCATTCAATCATTCATTCAGTCATTCTCTCTCTCTCTTTCTCTCTCTCTCTCTCTCTCTCTCTCTCTCTCTCTCATCGTCTTGACGGAGAATCCTCGTCACAGTCTTTACACGGCAACAGGGTACACTCATACCGAAGATTACCAATACTACCGACCTGGCGATCAGCCTCTCCACGTCGTCTTGATAGGAAATCCTCCAGTCACAGTCTTCACACGGCAAGCAGAGCCGCTCACGAACGCAGTACGAAGTCCCGTAGGGTATACCCATACAGAAGATCACGTTGGACTACCGACTTGGCAGTCAATCTCTCCCGTCGTCTTGACAGAGAATCCTCAAGTCACAGTCTTCACACGGCAACAGGGTACATTCACCCAGGAGATTACGAATACTACCGACCTGGCAGTTGGCTTCACTCGGCAACAGGGTACACTGACACGGAAGATCACGTCGGACTACCGACCTGGCGGTGAGCCTCTCCACATCGTCCTGATGAAGAATCCTCAGGCCCTTCACTACATAATTGTACTACTATCCTGGCGGTCAGCCTCTACACGTCGTCTTGACAGAGACAGTGACCGAGGTATGGGCTGTAGCTCCACACTCAGTGTTAATCAATTCCTGCCGGGCGAAGGGGTCTCACTGTTTTTTTTTTTGTTTGTTTGTTTGTTTTTTTCCCTCGCCTCGTTGTCATTCTACGTCATGTTCTTATGTAATTTCACGTTGACATCACAATTTACGTTGACGTTACAAGTACCAACAACAACAGGAACAGTGCAGGGACAACAACATCAAGAACAACAATAACAGAGCAGGGACGAAAGCATCAACAACAATAACGTGCAGGAATGATAGCTTCAACAACAACAATAACAGTGCAGTAACGACAGAAGCAATAGCAAAAACAGTACAGAGATGAGAGCACCAACAGCAACAATAACAGTGCAGTAACGACAGAAACAACAGCAATAATAGTACAGAGATGAGAGCATTAACAACAGCAATAACAGTGCAGTAACGACAGAAACAATAGCAATAACAATACAGAGATGAGAGCATCAACAGCAACAACAACAGTGCAGAAACGACAGCAACAACAGTGCAGAAACGACAGCATCAACAACAACAATAGCAGTGCATGAACAACAGCATCAACAACAATAACAGTGCAGGAACAACAGCATCAACAGCAATTACAGAGCAGGAACAGCAGCATTAACAACAACAATGCAGGAACAACAGCATCAACAACAATAACAGTGCAGGAACGACAGCATCAACAAGAACAACAACAGAAACAACAGGGCAGCAATAACAATAACAGCACAGAAACAATAGCAACAACAACAACAACAACAACAACAACAACAACAACAACAACAACAGAGCAGCAGGAGTATCAACAACAACAGTGTCGGAAGGACAGCAGCAACAACAACAGCAACAGGGTACAAGCGGCATCAACAACAATAATAGTGCAGGAACAACAGCATCAACAACAACAACAACAACAACAACAATAACTGCGTAGGAACGACAGTAGCAGAACAACAGCAGCAGCAGCAGCAGCAGCAGCAGTAATAACAACGCCAATGCAGCAGCAACAACAATAATGACAACACCACCAGTGCAGCAACAGCAGTAGGGACAGCAACACAAGTGCAGCAGCAACAGCGCGCGCGCGCGCGCACACACACACACACACACCACACACACACACACACACACACACACACACACACACACACACACGGACACGGACGGACGCACGCACGCACGCACGCACACGGACGCACGGTCGCACGCACGCACGCACGCACGCACGCACGCACACACACACACACACACACACACACACACACACACACACACACACACACACACACAGAGGCCCACCTGGTGACAAGGCGAAGTCGTGGTCAATAAACTGCCCCCACTGCATCAGCATCACGGTTCTTCCGTCAAAGTCATTCTTCTGTTGGTGTATCAGTCGACTCACTTCTGTAGCAGCTGGCAGATCAAATCCGTGGACGCCCTTGCGCCGAGTGTGTTGATCACTTGATTGATTGTGGAAAGGTTGACAGACTGCACTGTCATTTTCCTTGCCCTTACTCCTCCTCCCCCCTCCCCCCCTTTTTTCCCTCCTCCTCCTTCTCCTTCTCCTCATATCCTCCTCCTCCTCTTCCTCCTTCTCCTCCGTACCCTCCCTCTCCTTCTCCTCTTTTCCTCCTCCTCCTCCTCCCCTCCTCCTTCCTCTCCTCTCCTTTCCCTCCTCTGTGAGACCCTTCGTCCAGACAGCTCCGTCCACAGACAGCTCCGTCTACCGACAGCTCTCTACAGACAGCTCCGTCTACAGACAGCTCCCGTCTACCTCTCCGTCTACAGACAGCTCCTCTACAGACAGCTCCGTCTACAAACAGCTCCGTCTACAGACACGTCTACGTCTACAGACAGCTCCGTCTACAGACAGCTCCGTCTACAGACAGCTCGTCTACAGACAGCTCCGTCTACAGACAGCTCCGTCTACAGAACCTGCATTCCATATGAACAAACGCTTTCTAACAAACAACAAGTGCCGGTCCCCGCATCATCGACCTCTTTTCCTACACATTCCTAAGAAAACAAAACAACGGACAACCAAATCCAACACCAATAAAAGCGTCCCTAACTACTCAGTTCTCTGCCCTCCTCCATCTCTGAGGACACATATCTACAGTTGAACAACACAACACTCCTAGCGGCTCTCTGAACACAAAAACCCATAACAAACAAAACATCCCATACTCTACCACAACCAACTCTCGCTCTCATCAAACACGCAAATCCTAAACAAAACCACTCAACAGAATCCACACAAACACAAAAAAAACAGTCCCAGACGCCACCCAGAGACACCCGACAAGAAATAAAAATACAAAGAAAAAAAATACGCAAACAAGTCCTCCGCTACAAAATCAAAATACCACAAATCCAAAACAAACAAACAAAAAAAACAACAACCCCAACCACGCCAAACAAACACACTCATCAAAAACAACAATAAAAACACAAATCCCACACACACTAAGACTCACAATCGCTCACTCTCAAAATCTACCCAAAATCAACAGGTAATACCCACAAGCTCACACACTCCACAAAAAACAGAACCCCTCATCCGCCGAAAAACTCTCTACCAATCATCAGGAACCTGCGACACCACAGTCAATCATGCAAAGGTCCCCTACAACTAAGCAAAACCACACATCTAACCAACAACAAAAACAACACCACAAATGAAAACCCCCATATCCACCACAAGCAAACGGCACGCCCAATATAAGACACACCACATCGAAAACCACAACTCACAAAAATACCAATCTCTCAGAAGACAAAAAAAAAATACAAACCAACACAAAAGCAAAACACAACATACCACTACTATAAGTCCACCTCAGATACCTCCCTAGACATCGACCCGCAACGGCCTATCTCCTCTCTCTCCCTCTCTCTCTGCTCTCATCTCTCCTCTCCTCTTCTCCAATCTCTCTCTCTCTCTCTCTGACATCACCCATTCCCGTAAAACAGCGTGCACTCTTTCTCTCCGAGACCCGGTTTCTTCATTTAAACTTGCCGCTCTCATATTGCTGAACGACAGCCATCCCCTCGCGCCCGTGAAAATACACCCATCTACGAAAATCATCTCTACTCCCATCGTAATCTCCGCCCTCTCTCACATTCTTCTCTCTAGAACTCTCCTGCTCGCTCTCTTCTCTGAACGACCCATGTCCTCGTCTAAAAAGCGCGCCGAGTCTTTCTCTCCTCGTGGAGAACGCCGGTCTCTGTAAAATGCAACTCTCTTAATCATGAAGAAACAACCACGATACACCCTGTAACTAACCACACGCCACGATCAAAACATAGTCCCTGCCACACGACTGTAAAATTCCGTCGCACTCTCCGATTCCACCTCAACTGATCAACACGTCAATCATCTCGTCCCTCTCCCTCCTCTCATCTCTCGTCTCTCTCTCTCTGAGAAATGTGCGCACGAACTGTTTCTTCATAGAGTCGGACGTGTTTGAATGTCGACTCCGTTCAAATTGTCTTAATTACGCCGTAATTAGTCTATGTCCGAACCATTGAGTTGCACAGTCATTTCTGTGAAGGATCTGCTTACATCACAGCAGATTATTGGGTGGAAATGGTTTGGATTCTCTAGAGCCCACTTTCATCACATACTGCGAGGCAAAGGGCCCAAGAATACGCCGCCATAAGTTCCAAAGTACGTTGAAATGGTGAATCAACGCGGACAGCCCGGGAAAAAAATGGGCTGGCGAATGGCATAGTAGTAATTTGCCCTCCTCAGTACGTTGTAATCCTAAGGGTGTCAGCTAAGTACAGCTTTCTATCTCAGAAATTGGGCCAATGTCGAACAAACACCCCCGTGGAGTCCTCTGACGGCTAGGAACCTAATATCTAATCGTCTAACACTCGCCAAAACACTGCTCCACCGTATGGACACATCAGGAGAGCACACACACCATAGACTAAGATCGGAGGCCGCGCCTACCAACCCCAACCAAGTCTCTACACATACTCACCCCAATCAGACGCTTACCAAACGACTTCGCCTGAACAATGCACACATGGCAACAAACTACAGTCCCACGAAAACTTTACTCGCTGAACCAAAGCGCCCGACACGATCTGAGTGACAAAAAACTGATGACAAACCCAGAACCGAAAGAACCAATACAAAACATAGCCGAACATCTTGAGCACAAACTCACAAAGATAGACGCATTAAGGACAATCATAGACAAGTACATGTAACAACAATCCCAACAACGAAAGCACACAGGACACCACATTACAACAACACAAGAAACAAACCGCACATCAGATTCATACCCCAATTATCCGTGAACATCTATCAAAATAACGGAACAAAAATTACCACCCCCCCAACGCCCCCTAGAAAACAAAAAAAAGGACGGAAAATAAAATGTGCAATTCATCTGCACATAAAATCATCGATACGTATGCACATAAGCGAACAAAGGAAGGCGGGAAGAACAAAACGACATTCCAAAATGACTTAAAAATAGCAGATGACGGTACAAAAGGTACAGTCATGAATATGTCTAAAGAGAAAAACAACTATACACCCAAACAATAAAACACACATACCCAAACAACTAACCTAAAAAAAACACAATACTAGAGGAGACAGACTACAATGAGTATATGGTGGAACAACACTAACAGAAACTTCAAAGTTAGAAAGATCACACAGTTAGAATCGTGGAAGTTGAAGAATGAAATTATAAGCACACAGAAAAGTCATAACTCGGAAATTTCTTAAAAAACAAAGAAAAAGCTAAGTAAAATATAATCTGAGGGCGACACGAAGATCCTATGGTGGTGAGGACTATTATCTATAGGGGATCAGAATGTGAGATAAAGATCAAAGTGTGACGACTTTTGCAAGGAAGACAACCAGATATGGAAGTAACGGGAATAAAGAGGCTTGCACGAAAAACCTTCATTTCACGGGGAAAAAGTTTTAAACCTTGAAAGAATCAAACCAAAAAGGCTTACGGTGACAGAAAGAATAGGGGTTTCCCACCACACCAAACCGTTATGCCAAAGCAGTGTAACAACAGTGATACGGACCGGTGGAACACATTGAATCGAATCATTGTGGATTAAAAGAACGGCGTCCTTGCGTGTGGCCGACAGTGAATTACAGACTGTTCACAGGAACACTGGTTGGTTATGGCACGTGGAGGGGTCGGATTATGGGGTCCATGACCTTTTCAAGTTCCGTAGTTCATAACTGTATAACAAATCTAATCAATATAAATTTATGTTGCATAACCTGGTAGCATTAAACACTTAGAATGTAACCAATCATAACGGACTGAAAGACTAACCTGACGAGGACCGTGTCTCCGGACGGCGTGTATTATCACGGTCGATAGTGCATAGCTGGTTAAAGAGGGGCATTTCGGATATTAAGACGAACGGCTGACACGCCTCCGGGACCGGAGTGGTTATTACGGCCAGTTGTACTACTTGCGGTTTCATATGGGGCATTTATTTCAGAAAGAAAAGGTTATAGACAGAAGACGTAATTAGGAAAAAAACGAAATTTTTTACGATTTGTACAACTCTTTCAAGTCCAAGAAAAAACATCAACCAAGTGTCGCAGTAGGCAAACGTGTGTTTAGTCATGTGATTTTAGCAATTTGCTCAGAAAATAAAATGCTCAGATACGAGAAATCTTGGCGATAAAACATATCAATAGTCATGTGCTATGTTCAGTCTACACCAGTAATACCATAAGGCAAGATGCTGCACAGGTAGGAGCTGAGCAGTTGTTTATCGCAGGCTGCTGACCTTTGGTAGCAAGAATTGGTTGGCCATTGCATAGAACACTTGATTGATGAGATTATACTGCAGATGTGTCGATTTCCCTGTGGTCACCTCTTTGTGTCAGCCACCAGTAATGTGTGACATAAGAAGGGAATTCGGTGGATCAGGCTAGGCCTTATCCGAGAAGTAGGCTAGAGTCGAAGTAAGAGCCGTCACCAAAGCCGGGTAATTGTGTTGGATGACAAAGTCGTGTTATTATACCAGATGTAAAGACTTACACGATGCCCAACCAACGGAGCAACCGGCGGCGGATTATGTACAAGACGAATGTTAATAAAACGTGCACTTGGTAGAGACACTGGCATAAGTTTGATATGTAAAATGTTAACGGATTTGTGACGTATGAGGTGAGCAAAGAGAAAGAATTAAAACGCAGAAACCGCCGGCCAGCGGGGCTGCTGTGTTCTAGGTGCATGGGGGATATTTGGAATACACTCTCACCGTGCGCGTCTGGTTTAGTTGCCCGATAAAAGCGGCCGGAGGCTACTAGGGGCTTAGGGAAAGGGGGGTAAGGGACGCGGGCGGTGGGGGGAAGGCCTACGGCTGGGAATATGATAAGGGTTCAGATGACGGTGGAGCACGCTAGCTTAAACGCCAACAGTACGCGGGGGTGGAACGAGGGGTTGCGGGGTCGCCCAAGAAGGGGCGACTGTTTGGAGGCTGAATGTGGGTGGCGGGAACAGAGACCCTGTAAACAACGACAGGGCAGACACCAGGGCCACGTGAGAGGGAGGGAGACCTTGAAAGTGGACCAGGGAAGATAGCACATATGACCCAAAGCGAACGCAGCGAGCTAGTATGCACAAATAGCAAGCAAGGCAAAACACTAAGCCAATGACGACACAAGCCGCGAAAGGATCATCGAAAAGTACAGGGCAAGAACGGTGGCAGGGGTAACGGAGATAGTGGGCGCGAAATTAAAGATGTATAATCCCAGCTAGTAAAGTGTGCGGAGAGAAAGGGACATTATACAACACGAGTCAACAAAGAACAAAGCGCAAAAAAAATGCCGGGAAAAACGAAACAGATGATAACTAGGAGTTACGACGAATCAGGAAATCTCCCGCCGGTGCAGCGAAGATAACAAGAGGTGCAAAAAATAAAAGGAATCACAACCAAAACAAGCGGTGTACAAGAGCTTAAGTTCAAGCGTGAACAAAAGAGACGCTAGATAGAATCAGATTCTAGATGCAACACCCATGGATTTAACCGCGCATATCAGGAACGCGAGAGACGGAAACGTGATAGTGATGACTATACTGTATGCGAAAAATTAGAAATGGAACAGGAGGGAAAAAAATAACATGATATAGGTGCGAAACTTGTCAAACAGTCGCCAAGGGATGGTGGGGGGGGCTGGTTAAAATATCGGGGAAACGAAAACGAGATAATAAACACGCAATGTTATGGTGAGGATGAGGATAAGTAACCTTATAAGGACCTAATAGAAAACTAGGAAGTTGAGCAGGCATAACGAGCATAGAAGAGAGATGGAGAACAATAAGTTGAGGCAACGAAAGCAAGCATGCAAATCTAGGAGCGTGATCGCCCAGATCATAAATAAGGGTTGGCAAAAGACTTGAATGGGGAAGTTCAGACTCAAGGGGGCGAACACCAAGCGGGTTTTTAAAAGAGGGTATTCTACAGGTGACCATATGTTTACTTTATTGGCATTAATACAAAAACAGTTTGTTTTTACCGCAAATTATACGTTGCGTTCATTGATTTTGAAAAGGCATTTGATTCTATAGAAAGGAACTTATTATGGCCGATACTTTTGAAAAATGGAATTAAAGGCAAACTGTATAAATCTATTCGTAGTATGTACATGAATGTAAAAGCTAGGGTCAGATGTGGCGCTAAATTGACGGAATACATCAAATGTACTCGTGGGGTAAAACAAGGTGATGTTTGCAGCCCTATACTGTTTTCTTTATTCATCAATGAATTAGCACTAGAAGTGATAAGAAGAGGCAGACATGGCGCAACCTTTACACACGATTACTCTGAGCTGTTTATTTATTACTGGCTGATGATGTGGCATTAGTGGCTGAAACGGTTGTTGGCCTGCAAACACAGATCAATAGTCTCTGTCGTGCAGCGGCAGCGTTACACTTGAAGGTGAATATGAACAAAAGTAATGTTGTTGTGTTTAGGAAAGGGGGTTATTTATCTGCTAGTGAGAAATGGACTTATAATGAATAACTATGCCTGTTGTAAATGTGTACAAATATCTGGGAATTTATTTTTCCACAAGAATTAGTTTTGTAGCAGCGTGCAATAATCTTTCTAGCCGAGCCAAGAATGCTTTGTTATGTATATTGCAAAAATTGTATAAGTTGAAAAATAACTCTCTAAACACATTTCGTAAAATTATTTGACTCTCAGATTCAGCCTGTGGTTCAGTACGGTGCGGAGTTATGGGGACTAGACAAATGCAGCATTACACTGTGAAAAAGTACATCTGTTTGGACTCAAACGATTCTTAGGCGTCGACATACGAACACCAAACGATCTGATATATGGAGAAGAAACGAACAGATATCCTATATACATAAATTCTGCTTTAAAATGTATTAAGTTTTGGTTAAAATTAACTAGAATGGATGAGCATAGATTACCATATAAGGCATATCGTATGTTGTATGATTTGGACGAACGTGACAAACGAAACTGGGCCTCAAATGTTCGTTGTAAATTATATATGTATGGGTTTGGTTATGTCTGGTTGAACCAAGGTGTTGATGCAGTTGATGATTTTCTTTGGATTTTTCGAGATAGATTGATTGCATGCAGATGGCAAGAATGGAATTATCATGTGAGTAACAGTGAAAGATTTAATGTGTATAGATCTTTTTGCTCTGCGCCTAATGTTAAAACCTATTGTCCTGCAAAAATTAAGAGCTCAGTATATACCTTTGAAGTATTATAAAGTCCCAAATCACTTCAGATTAGCACTCCTTTTGGCGTGTACTTGTGAACAAACAGTCAGAAATTTGTCGATTTATCTTTTCAAAGCGTTCAAACTGCGGTCTTCTATGTTATGTTAGAATAGTTTATGACACATATTTGTTATGTCTGTGTGTATCCTTAGGGTGCTTTTGTGATTGTACTTGCTAGCACCCCTTCATGAGGGGCAATGGCCTAATCATGAATAAATTATCTTGAGTCTTGAGTCTTGAGTCTTGAGTCTCTCTCTCTGAAGACTCATTCCCTGTGAGACACTCTTCCTCTGAAGACCCATTCCCTGTGAGACACTCTCCCTCTAAAACCCATTCCCTGTGTGATGCTCTCCCTCTGAAGACCCATTCTCTGTGTAACGCTCTCCGTCTGATGGCCCATTCCCTGTGTGACGCTCTCCCTCTGAAGACTCATTCCCTGTGTGACGCTCTCCCTCTGAAGACCCATTCCCTGTGAGACACTCTCCCTCCAAAACCCATTCCCTGTGTGACGCTCTCCCTCTGAAGACCCATTCTCTGTGTAACGCTCTCCCTCTGAAGGCCCATTCCCTGTGAGACACTCTCCCTCTGAAGACTCATTCCCTGTGAGACACTCTCCCTCTGAAGACTCATTCCCTGTGTAACTCTCTCCTTCTGAAAGCCCATTCCCTGTGAGACACTCTCCCTCTGAAGACTCATTCCCTGTGTAACGCTCTCCCTCTGAAGGCCATTCCCTGTGAGACACTCTCCCTCTTAAGACCCATTCTCAGTGATACACTCTTCCTATAAAGACCCATTCCTGTGAGACACTCTCCCCCTCTGAAAACCCATTCCCTGTGAGACACTCTCCCTCTGAAGACTCATTCTCTGTGTAACGCTCTCCCTCTGATGGCCCATTCCCTGTGTGACGCTCTCCCTCTGAAGACTCATTCCCTGTGTAACGCTCTCCCTCTGAAGGCCCATTCCCTGTGAGACACTCTCCCTCTGAAGACCCATTCTCTGTGTAACGCTCTCCTTCTGATGGCCCATTCCCTGTGTGAGACACTCTCCTCTGAAGACTCATTCCCTGTGTAACGCTCTCCCTCTGAAGGCCCATTCCCTGTGAGACACTCTCCCTCTGAAGCCCCATTCCCTGTGAGACACTCTCCCTCTGAAGACCTATTCCCTGTGTAACGAACTCCCTGTAAAGACCGTTTTCCTTTCAGACACTCTGTCTTTAAGGACCTAATCCTTCTGTGACGCTCTTCCTCTGAAGATCCATTCCCTGTGTGACGCTCTCCCTCTAAAGACGCCTTCCCTGAGTAACACTCTCCCGCTGTGTTACACAGACACTCTCCCTCTGAAGATCCATTCCCTGTGAGACACTCTCCCTCTGTAGACCTATTCCCTGTGAGACACTCTCCCTCTGAAGACCTATTCCCTTGTAAATTTTAAACCGGACTTTTTCACGTGAGACAGCCCTCTGAAATCTCATCGTCTACAGATCACCTTGTAAAGAGCACTTACTCTCTCAAAATCACATGTCTAAAAAAAATAGTTTATTCTCTTTCAACAGGACAGACAGACAGAAGGGACAGACAGTTAGGCAGATAGACAGAAGAAGATAGAGATAAATAAAGAGAGAGTAAGAAGGTAGAGACAGACAAACGGACAGACAGACAGACTGACAGAAGAGACGGACAAACTGACAGACAGGCTGACAGACAGAAGACACAGACACATGAACAGACAGACAGACAGACAGACAGACAGACGGTATAGTCTTACAATCGCCGTACTCTGGCGGTAGCATGCGGTTCAAAGGTGTGTTGGCCGCTCCCAAGTTAAAGGCATGATTACATGATCCGTCAGCCGTCCTGTGTATTTCAATGTCCCTTTTTTGTGCGACACACCTGTCAAGACTAATGCTTGTGAGTACATTAGTGATGTGGCGCCTTGTATAAACAACGCTTAATTTGAATACATCGTCTTCGGCCCCTTTAATACGACACACATCTACGTGGTTTCATTGAATGCATGATCATAGTTGTATTGAGAACAGCATTTCTGTTTGGGTTTATTGAATTAATCATTAGTGGCGCGATTAATTCTTTGTACTGTGCCACATATATACATTCTTTTACGGCAACTTCACAACATCACAAAGGACATTCTGAGAGCACTCCGAAAACACACCGCATTAAGAGCTCTCCCCTGCGGTAAACTTGTCATAATCCTGGACGGGGAGCTGCATTTCAGGAGTTCTCGAGGAATGCCAAGTTTTCTCAAAAAACCTACCGCCCAGAAAGCACACGTTCTTGTACTCCTGACTCAGAAAGCCTTCTTTTCGAAAATTTCTCAAAAACCTAACACCCAGAAAGCACGTGTACTTGTACTACTGACTTTGAAAGCCTTCTTTTCGAAGATTTAATCACGTTTAACACTTTATTTACACACAATTACAAGAGAGAGCCCTCAAAGAAGACGTTAGCCGGACCCTGTAAAACTCGCAGCAACATCTAGCGAAACCCCTGTAAATGTGCCATAGAGTACAGGACGGTGCCAGAGCATCCAGATCTCCGCCGACTGGGGTAACATCCGAGCCACGCACGCTGGGGTAACATCCGAGCCACGTACGAAGGCATGAAGAAAAGCGTTCGGCCCTAGAACTGTCAAGATCGCTCCTCTAAAATCTACCTGGGGAGATCATCACTGACCATACCATAAAACAGACGGAGAGATGGGTGGAGCACTATCAGGAGCTGTGTGCTCTAAGGAGAACTCAGTCACCCACACAGCCATTGAGAACACCACCCTCCTGCCTGCAATGGAGGAGAGCTCGATACCCTGAGGACCTCAGCCACCGTTGAGGAACTCAGCAATGCTCCCGTTGCGACGGCATTGGCAGAAGTTATCAAAGCTGGCAAGGAGAGTTCTCTCCTCAGTCACCTCCATGAGCTTCTGCTGCAGTGTTGGGAGGGACTGTATCCCAGAATACGCACGATGCAAACGTCATCGCGCAAGACAAGAACAAGGCGGGCCGCAGAGACTGCAATAACTATCGCGGAACATCCCTCCTCAGCATTGTTGGCAAAGCCTTCGCCCACGTCGTCCTCAACAGGCTGCAGCTGCTCGCCGAACGAGTGTACCCAGTGACACAGTGCGGTTTCATAGCTGCGAGGTCGACGATTGACATGACATTGTCCCTGAGGCAGCTGCACGAGAAGTGCCACGAGCAGAGGAGACCCTTGTTCATCGCCTTTATCGGCTGACCTACGTGTTCCACTTGGTCCATAGGTCAGGCCTCTTCACCCTACTACACCGGATTGGATCCCCACCCCCCCCCCACCCCCCCACCCACCAGCTCCTGAAATTGATCACGTCCTTCGACGACGACATGCATGGCAAGAAGACATCAGGACAAGTGTCCTCACCAGTTTCCTTCAGTGAAATACAAATTTAATCAACTGACGACTCATGCTATTGGGTATGGCTTTGATAGAATACTGACTTTTAGAAGACATGTTGAGAATATGGTTCGTAAATACAAAAAGGGCCTGTCTGCCATGAAAGCAATGGCAGATAGATGCATAGAACAGCGCCATCTCTACCGCCTGTGTCACGCAGTTGTACTTAGTGTGATTGATTGCTTAGTGTGATTGATTGCTTAGGGCTAACAACACTGTCCACGAGCAATCTCCTTAAATTGAAAAAGTATTTAAAGTGAAGCAACGACACTGATCTTGGGAACTACGAAGGACACACCAAGTGAAACTGTGTAATACCTGCTTGTCCTTCCTTCAATGTAGGTCAGACACAAGTAAGCTAGAACAGGTCAACGCATAGTTTGGGGCACTTGTAAATCCCCCAAATCCATCATCATATGTGGCAGTCACGAAAACTGTTGGAACTCGTATAGAGACCGTGGAAAATCATGGATGGGACAGGCAGGCAGGCAGAAGATGATATACATCTTTTGGGCCACCCATCAGAACTCAGAGAAATGACGGGATAGAAAAAGTATCCAGACCACTTAGCACACCTCTACCAAACTGCATTCGCCCCAGAGCTTGGAGGACAGTGTCAAGAATGACAAAAAAGCAAAGCCAATGCAGAACTTCAGATGCAAGCTGAAAACCATGGCATAAAAGAAGGTTATTGTTATGTACACTGACGATTCCGTCACCAAAGCTAAATCAGACTGGGGTTACACAGTGAAGCAAATGGACACTCTGTCCAGGAAGACAATGGTGCATACAGTTTGACAACTTTATGTCTGACACTGGAAATAAAGGGAATGACACAAAGCACTCCAGTGGCGCTCATCCTCAGATCAACTTAGAACTCAACAAGCCGTACTTTTGACTGATTCCATGAACCTGCTTCAAACCATGGAGAGTGGAGAACAGCTCTGCATGAAGTGATGTGCAGCTTTCCATTGGAAAGGCTCATATGGATGTACTACCTGGACCATGCAGGTGTCCAAAAGGAAGTGACCGCACATCTACACTTAAAGGAAGAGCAAGAAACATCACCAACCAAACAAACACTGGAATAATCTCAGACCCATTCTCAGGTACAGAAGGGACAGAAGGGTGACTGCAATGATGAACTGGGAAAAGGGAGGGACAGAAGGGACAGAAGGGTGACTGCAATGATGTACTGGGGAAAGGGAGGGACAGAAGGGACAGAAGGGTGATTGCATGATGCACTAGGGAAAAGGAGGGACAGAAGGGTGATTGCAATGATGTACTGGGAAAGGGAGGGACAGAAGGGACAGAAGGGTGACTGCAATGATGCACTGGGGAAAGGGAGGGACAGAAGGGTGATTGCAATGATGCACTAGGAAAAAAGGAGGACAGAAGGGACAGAAGGGTGACTGCAATGATGTACTGGGAAAGGGAGGGACAGAAGGGACAGAAGGGTGATTGCAATGATGCACTAGGGAAAGGGAGGGACAGAAGGGTGGTGATTGCAATGATGTACTGGGAAAGGGAGGGACAGAAGGGACAGAAGGGTGACTGGAAAAGGATGCACTGGGGAAAGGGAAGGGACAGAAGGGTGATTGCAATGATGCACTAGGGAAAGGGAGGGACAGAAGGGACAGAAGGGTGACTGCAATGATGTACTGGGAAAGGGAGGGACAGAAGGGACAGAAGAGTGATTGCAATGATGTACTGGGAAAGGGAGGGACAGAAGGGACAGAAGGGTGATTGCAATGATGTACTGGGAAAGGGAGGGACAGAAGGGACAGAAGGGTGACTGCAATGATGCACTGGGAAAAGGGAGGGACAGAAGGGACAGAAGGGTGACTGCAATGATGCACTAGGGAAAGGAGCAAGAGGCCAGGTCAGCGGTCCGTCTCTCCCTTGCTCCAGGTGGGGCGAAACACTCATGATCGGCGAACGACCCCAGTGTCAACCCAGGCGGTGAAAAGCGAGGTTGGGACAGATTGTAGTGGTGGCCAGCAAAACGGTTCTTACCTTGCGGTAGTCCTGGTGGAATGCAGTGGGCTTGAACCTGATAGACCCTGTGTACATGGATCCCACCAGGTCCGGCGGTCCCGCCATCACTGTGGGCATGTAGGGGCACTGCTTATAACGAGGTATGGGCTGGGGACACCAAAACAGAATCACTGAAATATGTTTAACAGATATCGAAGTCCCCTCTCTCTCTCTCTCTCTCTCTCTCTCTCTCTCTCTCTCTCTCTCTCTCTCTCTCTCTCTCTCTCTCTCTCTCTCTCCTTCATGTGTGCATGACAATGATAATTTGTGTAATGTGTGTGCCTCGGGCTGGAATCTTTATCCTTGAGCAGCAGCATGATGAATGAATCAATCAATCATCAATCAATCAATTTCTCTGTTATGGCATCACTACTACTACTACTACTACTACTACTACTACTACTACTACTACTACTACTACTGTTGTTGTTGTTGTTGTGATTGTTGTTGTGTGGTTGTTGCTGTTGTTATTATTGGTGTCATTATTATCATTCTTAGGGTCAAAATTATCATCATTATTATCATAAGTGTTCTTTGTTGTTGTTGTTGTTGTTAAAAAATGTATATGCCTATTCATTTGAATGTCACTGGCGTTTAGAATAAATATTAACATACAACACACATCAAATAACAACCCAAACAAATGAGAACAGGCAAAGCATCACAACTCACCGCGCACTCACAAACACGCTTCACATCCACGCGTACCATTACCCAGCCTTGCCATCTCACACTAGCCTCCACCCATCATCAACCTATCGATAAAAAAAAATTACTATCAAATCAAGAAACACATATATTCAAACGCAAAGTACACTTCTGAAAACTCCACCGTCACATATTTCTATATACTAGTCACAACAAGTTAAGGGCCACAGGTCGATTTCGACCACTGCAGGAAAAATACGTGTTTCAAAATGTTATGACAAATGGACGGTAGACCAGGTTACGGGTGTGGCCTATCCACAATGAAAGCACGTGCATCACACTTTCACTCGTAGTCACTTCATGCATTGAGTGAAAGCCTTGTGAACTTCAGTGGTATTCGTGATTTTTTTTTCGAATTTCGGCTGCTTTTACCTGCGAAAGCAGCACTAGAGGACAAAAACTGCATGACTCACATGAACGTTCAGGTTAATGTTCACACCTGTCAGCATTAGCCAGCCAGGGATAGGTATAAAAGTCCTGAAAATCTGGGCTCCTACAAGCATGCCTCAGAGGACAAACTTTGCACCCTGGACCGCGGACGCACCTTGGCATGGCTGAACGAAGGCCTGTCATCCCGAGAAGTTGGAAGACGACTGGGAGTGAGCCACTCTGTAATCCAGAGGCTGCAGGAACGTTTCCAGGCCACAGGCACAACAGAAGAACGCCCTCGCTCCGGACGTCCACGCAGCACCAACAGACAGGACGATCGTTTCCTCCGGCTGTCCACGCTGCGCAATCGTACTGTTACTGCCAGCACTCTGAGACATAAACTGAGGACAACTGTCAACAGAAACGTCAGCACCAGCACTATCCACAACCGGCTGCACGAGTTTGGCCTCCACTCAAGACGTGCTGCCATCAGGATGCCCCTGATACCGGCTCATCGTCAGGCCCGTGAGGCCTGATGTCAGCAACATCAGCACTGGACCAGGCAGCATGGTCCCAGGTCTTGTTCACCGACGAGTCCCGCTTCACTATTGCCTTCAATGACGGCAGAAGACGGGTCTGGCGCAGGCGAGGAGAGCAGTTTGTAGCCTGCGCTGTTCGTGAGGTTGACCGCTATAGCAGAGGAGGCTGAGTGATGATGTGGGGTGGCTTCCATGTCAACGGCTGAACACCTTTGTACGTCATCCAGGGTTTTGTGACCCGATTGCTCTACAGGAATGAGATTGTTCAGCCTCTCATCCAGCCAGCTCTGCAAGCCATGGGACCGAGGGCAACCTTGCAGGACGATAACGCTCCTCCTCATCATCGAGCACGAGTCGTCACTGACTTCATGCATCAACAAGGGATCGCAAGGATGGACTGGCCTACTCGTTCACCTGACTTGGCACCAACTGAACACCTGTGGGGCATTCTGGGACAAAGGGTGGCCAACAATCACCCCCCTCCTGCGGATGTCAACCAGCTGGTACATTTCTGCAACAGGAGTGGCGGTACATCCCCCAGAACACCTTCTGGAATCTTCTGCATTCCATGCGCCGGTGCCGCCTTGAATGTCTGGCGGCTAACGGGGTCACACACCAATATTGACTTTGTTAAAAGGTGCTTTACGTGATTCCTGACTTTTGAAAGGAGGGGTGTAGGGATTTGAACTCGTACTGTTGCTCTGGTTTTGAATGAATTTGATCGCAACCTCTATGAAGTCGATGGTTAATGATGAAATTAACATTCCATATTTTAAATTGTCTCGTCTGTGCCTTTTCTGTCTTTGGTGGTGCTGTTGTGAGATGGCCTTTAATTTGTTGTGACTAGTATATATAAATAAATATATATATATATATATATATATAGAGAGAGAGAGAGAGAGAGAGAGAGAGAGAGAGAGAGAGAGACAGACAGACAGAGACAGAGAGAGAGAGAGAGAGAGAGAGAGAGAGAGAGGGAGATCAAGCAGATGGGAAAGGTTTTTGTGTTTGATTAAAAAAGGGGAAAAGAGGCAGAGGCAGAATGTCCGAGTTGATGTGAAAGGTTTTTCCAAAGAAAAGGACTCCTGTGTTATCCAGAGGGGAGAACCTTGCAGTACAACCCAGTCAGGTCACAAAGTGCCAAAACATTTACGCCTAAATATAAAAAAAACAGCCGATCGATAGTTGGCTTCATATGTCGAGAGCTCCCCTTCTCGCTGTTGTGTCAACGTGGATGTCTGGGAGAGACAAAACACTTGCCGACAGTCCGCGTGGCACGTGCTGTCAGCAGAAAAA
Source organism: Conus betulinus (assembly GCA_016801955.1). Lineage (NCBI taxonomy): Eukaryota > Metazoa > Mollusca > Gastropoda > Neogastropoda > Conidae > Conus > Conus betulinus. The sequence continues at coordinate 99,755 of JADBJO010000860.1, forward strand.
AAAAGGATGGCCTCAGTTTTGTGTGAGACTGGAAAAGACGACACTATGTTGATGCCATACGTTTGCCTGTATCACACTATGTTGATGCCACACTTTCGCCTATCTCACACTATGTTGATGCCATACGTTGGTCTGTATCACACTATGTCAATGCCATACTTTGGCCTGTCTCACACTATGTTGGTGTCATACCTCGGCCTGTATCACACTATGTTGATGCCATACTTTGGCCTGTCTCACACTATGTTGATGCCATACCTTGGCCTGTCTCACACTATGTTGATGCCATACCTTGGCCTGTCTCACACTATGTTGATGCCATACCTTGACCTGTCTCACACTATGTTGATGCCATACCTCGGCCTGTCTCACACTATGTTGATGCCATACCTCGGCCTGTCTCACACTATGTTGATGCCATACCTTGGCCTGTCTCACACTATGTTGATGCCATACCTTGGCCTGTCTCACACTATGTTGATGCCATACCTTGGCCTGTCTCACACTATGTTGATGCCATACCTCGGCCTGTCTCACACTATGTTGATGCCATACCTCGGCCTGTCTCACACTATTTTGGTGCCATACCTCGGCTTGTATCACACTATGCTGGTGCTGCACCTGCCCTGTTTCAACGTATTCAGACCTGATCGCCGCTTTTTATTGCTTGTTTTATGTTTTTTTTTTTTTCTTTGTTTGTGTGTGTGTGTGTGGTGTGTGTGTGTGTGTGTGTGTGTGTGTGTGTGTGAGTGTGTGTGTGTTGTGTGTGTGTGTGTGTGTGTGTGTGTGTGTGTGTGTGTGTGTGTGTGTGTGTGTAAATATTTTTGATCTGGTGTTTGGTTAATGGCTGCAAATAACACCTATAATGGTTTTGTTCACATCGATATTTATAACAAGACTATCAGTAAAAAGGCATTGGTCTGGAATGAATGAAGAAAAGAGAAAAAAGTACACCTGAAGGTGTGAGTGGGACCCAGAGAAGTACTGTCCCTCAACAGCCGACGAAACAAGCCAAGCGCAATCCTGCACCACCATTGGAAACCTGCACTGTGTTTACATAGAGTGCAGATACGCACGGGGCATTCAATTAAGACGACAGGTGACATAATTGCTCTCTGGCAGATACCGTTGTGTAGCGGCCATTGCATGTGCCACGACAGAATCTCCACAAGAGTGTTCCAATGAGTGTACCAGAGCATATTTCATGACTGTAGAACGTGTCAAGCAACTACCGCGTGTATTCTGCAACCTTACTCGTTGCTGTTCCGCTGATATGTGAAGACAGTACAATTTAAGACACGGCCAAGCTTTCGCCCTGAGGTCTTACGTGTCCTGTAAAGAGGATCCCGGGTTACACTCTTTTCTGCTGTCAATAGGACTTTCCCTGTGGTCAGTGAGTCTTACTTCACCGCCACTGAGCATTTCCAATAGATCCCCCTCAGTGTTAAGTATGTGATGCTCATTATGTCATGAAATCACCGCCTTGATAAAGAGACAAAAACTTGGTGCTTATTGGCCTGAGTAACGGTGGAACGACCATACACATTCTTAGTATCCGACCATTTGTATACTGTGTTGGGTGATGGAGTTATAGTGTATTACCTTTGTTGTTGTCGTTTTCTTTTTTTTCTGTTTTGATTTGTTTTGTTTCCTGCTTTTTTTTTTCTGCTTTTTTTTTTTTTTTCTGCTTATCTATCTATCTTACGTACGTATTTATTGTATGTATTTCAATATCGTGTTCAGCGTGGTTCTGACTGTTGATGTGTGTATTGTTTTTGTAGTCTTGTATTGTGTTTTTTTTTTTCTATTCTCATTCGCGCAAGCCTTATGAATTATTGAGTTAACTAATGTTTAATTCAATGTTTGATTCATACTTTAAGCAGGAAAGGTGTGTGAGCAGTGAGGAGAACGAACCAGTCATTGCCTTGGCGTGTGGCTGGGTGTGTTTGTCATGGGGGGTGTGTCTGTCATGAGGTGTGTGTGTCTGTCATGAGGGGTGTGTGTTTGTCATGAGGTGTGTCTGTCATGAGGAGTGTGTGTCTGTCATGAGGAATGTGTTTGTCGTGAGTGTGTGTGTCTGTCATATGGGGGTGTGTCTGTCATGAGGGGTGTGTCTGTCATGAGGGGTGTGTGTGTGTCATGAGGTGTGTCTGTCATGAGGTGTGTCTGTCATATTGGGTGTGTCTGTCATGAGGGGTGTGTCTGTCATGAGGGGTGTGTCTGTCATGAGGTGTGTCTGTCATGAGGGGTGTGTCTGTCATGAGGTGTATCTGTCACGGGGTGTCTGTCATAAGGGGTGTGTCTGTCATGAGGGTGTGTCTCTGTCACGGGGTGTGTCTGTCATGAGGTGTGTCTGTCATGAGGGGTGTGTGTCTGTCATGAGGTGTATCTGTCATGAGGTGTGTCTGTCATAAGGGGTGTGTCTGTCATGAGGTGTGTCTGTCATGGGGTGTGTCTGTCATAAGGTGTGTGTCTGTCATGAGGTGTGTCTGTCATGTGGTGTTTTTGTCATGAGGGGGGTGTCAGTCATGAGGTGTGTTTGTCAAGAGGTATGTTTTGTCATGAGGGGTGTGTCTGTGTTGAGGGGTGTGTCTGTGATGACGGGTGTGCCTGTCATGAGGGGTGTGTTTGTCATGAGGTGTGTTTGTCAAGACGGGAACATTGTTCACACAACAGGCATGACAGAAGACTAAAGACGCATTCACTAGCTTGGAGTGGACAGTCTGAAGCAGACATTATAGATATAACACAATGTCAGCATCAACACAGCACCATCAAAAACAGCGTGTTAGTAAATTGGGAAACAAGAAAATGCGTTTCATTTTTCACATCAGAAATGGAAAATACAGTGTGTGTGTGTGTGTGTGTGTGTGTGTGTGTGTGTGTGTGTGTGTGTGTGTGTGTGTGTGTGTGTGTGAATGGAAAGGCATGGTCTCCGCCACTCACATACCTTTTTCCATGCAGAGGAAGATGAGAAGAAGAGTGAGAAGTCTGCTAGAATGCCTCATACTGAACCCAGCACTGCCTGATCCGAGCCACACTGGTCTGAGGAGGCAGGAGACAGCCACCTGGCCTGGCTGACAGCGCGCCTGCTGTGAGTCTGTTCCCCGCTCCATGCCATAAACCGCCCATCACAAACCATCCCTGCACAGAGTCTCCTCCGCTCTGCCATCAATTCCCCCCTCACTCATGCATCAAGGCCGCAGCTGCCCACATCGCGCGCGGCTTTCACAACACAGACAATTCGCAGAGATACAGAGAGGGGCATGGGTCTACATGCTGCTGCACACAAGGCACAGAAATACAGAGAGGCTATGCGAGAATGGATCTATACACGGCTATACACATGTCACAGATATTGAGGAACTACGCATTCGAACAGTTCACAGATGCCGACAGACCAACCATACAGACAATTCACAGATACCGACTGACCAATTATACAGACAATTCACATATATCGACAAACCAGTTACACAGACATTCACAGATACCGACACACCAATCATGCAGACAATTCATAGATACCAATAGAGCAGTTATGCAGACAATTCACAGATATCGACAGACCAGTTATACAGACAATTCACAGATACTGATAGACCAGTCATACAGACAATTCACAGAAAGCAAAAGACCAATTATACAGACTATTCACACATACTAACAAACCAATCACAAAGACAATTCACAGATACCGACAGACGAATCAACGGACAATTCACAGATACTGACTCATCTAATCATGCAGATAATTCACAGATATCGACAAACCAATCATACAGACAATTAACAGAAATCGACAGATCAAATATATAGACAATTACACACAGATACCGAGAGACCAATCATACAGACAATTCACAGATACCGACAGACCAATCATACAGACAATTCACAGATACTGACAGACCAATTCACACACTGACACTGACAGAGTAGGCATGCACACAATTTACGGATGAAGGCTGATTAGGCATACAGACTGGTCACAGATACTGACAGACAAGGCACTCACACAATTCACATATACGATGAACTATCACATAGACTGTTCACGGAAATACGATACATTGAGACTAGGCGTAAACAGGCACATAGACAATTCGCGGAGATATAAACAGACTAGACATAGAAACGATCAGAGGGACACCAGTTTAGGCATACAGACAATTCACAGAGATACCGATGGGCGAGACATAAAGACAATTCACAGTTATACACTGAGACTACGCATACAGACAATCTACAGATTCAGACAGAATAGGCACACAGACTATTTGCAGAGATACAGACAAGAGTACGCCTACCGACAATTTATATATACGGGAGACTAGACATGAAGACATTGCACACAGAGACAGAAACAGACAATTTATAGATGCGACAGACTAGTCATGTGACACTGCACACAGAAACAGACAATTTATAGATGCGACAGACTAGTCATATGACACTGCACACACAAAAACATACAATTTATAGATGCGACAGACTATTCATGTGACACTGCACACAGAAACCGACAAGTTATAGATACGGCAGACTGGGCATTCAGACATTGCACACGGATACAGACAGAAAAGACATACAGACAGTGAGAACACTGAAACAATCAGGAAGACTGGAAGAACTCACTGGAATGAATTAAAAAAAAAAGATTGCTGGAACGTCTTGGGACTTTACGATGTATGATGGGAGAATTTTGGAGAAACAACCAATCACAAAACCCACAAGCTGTACTTCAGTGGAAGAGAGGACAGACATGAGCATGGCACTGAAATGCAGTCATGGGGTGCCAGCCCAGTTTCAAGCAGGGCTCATCACCTGACTGAGGGCAACCACCTTTGCGATCACCATCATACAAGCGTACGGCCCAACTTCAGAGTACAGTGATGACGATGTAGTAGACTTCTATGACCGACTACAGATCAAGTTCCCAAGAAATACATCCTAGTAATACAGGGGGACTGGAACGCCAATATAGGACAAGAGGCTCACAAGAACTGGAGGGGCACATGCTGGAAATTTTGCAATAGCCAGACGAATGACAGAGGATTCCGACTACTAGAGTTTTCCACTTTCAAAACCCTCATAATGACAAACACTTCTGAGCACCACAAAGCATCAAGAAGATGGACAAGGCACAACCCAAATGGACCATGTCACAGCCAGATTGATTATATCGTGATGAAGAGACGTTTTCAGTTAAGCGTGAACATCGCGAAGACAAGCAGCTTCTCGGGAGCTTGACTTGCTGATGATGACTTTCCAACTACGTTTCAAGACAGTCAGCCAACAGAAGAACACACTGCTCAAGTTTGACCTCGAAAAGCTGGAGGACTCTGAGGTGGCAGAGAGCTTTCAGGCCATGGCAGGCAGGAAATTTGCAGCACTCGCCATCCTTGATGAGGAAGAAGATACAGACGTTGATACACTTGTAAACACCTTCAACACTGCAGTGACCGAAACGACCAGTGAGATCTTCAGCAAACATCGCCCTGTCAAAAAGCGTGGGATCACAGCAGACGTTCTTCTTTTGTGCAACAGGAGGAGAGAACTGAATAACAAGTAAAACTGGAGCAGATGTGGCAAAACAGTATTCAGCATTTAGCAGGGAGATAAAGAAAACTATGAAGAAAGCAAAAGAGACATGGATAGAGGAGCAGTGTCAAGCAACTGAGGACACATGCTACACACAGGTATAGACATACAGGCACGCTGCATGGGCACGTGTGTCCCTACTGCTACACACAGGTATAGACATACAGGCACGCTGCATGGGCACGTGTGTCCCTGCTGCTACACACAGGTATAGACATACAGGCACGCTGCATGGGCACGTGTGTCCCTGCTGCTACACACAGGTATAGACATACAGGCACGCTGCATGGGCACGTGTGTCCCTACTGCTACACAAAGGTATAGACATACAGGCACGCTGCATGGGCACGTGTGTCCTGTTATAAAGATACAGGTAGGCTACATGGACACGTGTGTCCCTACTGCTACGCAGTTTTAGAGATACAGGCAGGTTGCATGGGCACGTGTGTCCCTACTGCTACACACAGTTATAAAGAGACAAGCAGGCTGCAAGGGCATAAGTATCCGTACTGCTACATACAGTTTTAAAGATACATGTAGACTACATGGACACGTGTGTCCCTACCTCTACACACAATTATAAAGAGACAGGCAGGCTGCATGGGCATAAGTATCCCTACTGCTACACACAGTTTTAAAGATACAGGTAGGCTACATGGGCGCTTGTGTCCCTACAGCTACACACAGCTATAAAGAGACAGGCAGGCTGCACGGGCATATTTGTCCCCACTGCTACACACACGTATAAAGATACAGCAGGCTACTTGAGCATGTGTCTGATTATTGCTACATACAGTTCAAAGGAGGGTGACACACGTGTGTGTGTGTGTGTGTGTGTGTGTGTGTGTGTGTGTGTGTGTGTGTGTGTGTGTGTGTGTGTGTGTTCGCGAGCGCGCGCGCGCGCACGTGCGCACGTACCTACCTTCTCGTCTGTTTATGGATATGTGCCTGTGTGTATAACCATTTTCAGCAAATTGTCCCACAGGTCAGTAGTTCATACGCAGGTCGGGAAAAGAGGTCGAGGAACGACGTGGATGACTTCAAACCTCACCCGCCTCAACGCTTCCCCGATGACAACCGTTGATCGAGCGGCTGTCTCCGACCCCGGAGCCATAACTAACTCATCCTGGACGGCTCTCCTAGGCCTCGGTCGCCCACCGGCCCCCGTCTCCCGACCAGCCGGGAATAATCCATAGTCGTCTGACAGGACCTGTCCGCAAACGTCAGTGATGTCCGTCATTTCACAGCAAACGCCAAACACAGGCCCAGGGTCACCAGGGGCGGAATAACAGTGCGAGGAACAGTAGGGGGCGCCACATAGGGCTCACAGTGAGAGGCACTGTAGGCGCACTACCTGGGGGTCACAGTGAGGACCTGTAGGCGGCACTACACGGGGATCACAGTGAGGAACTGTAGGGGGCACTACATGGGTGTCACAGTGAGGAACTGTAGGGGCGGCACCACATGGGGTCACAGTGAGAGGAACTGTAGGAGGCACTACATGGGTGTCACACTGAGGAACTGTAGGAGGCACTACATGGGTGTCACACTGAGGAACTGTAGGTGGGACTATATGGGGGTCACAGTGAGGAACTGTAGGGGGCACTACATGGGGGTCAAAGTGAGGAACTGTAGGGGCGGCACCACATGGGGTCACAGTGAGAGGAACTGTAGGGGGGACTACATGGGGGTCACAGTGATAGGAACTGTATGGAGTACTATATGGGGGTCACAGTGAGGAACTGTCGGGGGCATTATATGGAGGTCAAAGTGAGGAACTGTAGGGGCACTACATGGGGGTCAAAGTGAGGAACTGTAGGGGACACTACATGGGGTCACTGTGTGGAACTATAAGGGGGGGGGGGGGAGAGGCTACGGTTACATTGAGAGGAACTGTAGGCGGCACTACATCTGTAGGCCGCACCACATGGGGATCATAGTGAGGAACTGTAGGCGGCACTACATAGGGGTCATAGTGTGGAACTGTAGGGGCACTACATGGGTGTCATAGTGAGAAACTGTAGGGGGTACTACATGGGGGTCACGGTGAGTGTCACAGAGAGCGTGCAAGAGAGGAAGAATAAAGAAGAGATAGTGACAGCGTTGTGCGTGTTCTATTTTTCCCCTGACTCATTCACACACTTCCTCACCACACTCACATTCTGCAAACATATAGTTTTGAGTGGGCACCCCAGAAAGGACACTGGTTTAATTAATATTATCTTGTTTCCTCCCAAAAACACAGAACTCGCTCCCAAGCTACGTACACAAGTTTACGCAGTCCCAGTTTCACAGTACAATGCTTCACACACTCGACACAAATGATTTTCTTTGACTTCGACTCCAACCACCTCTTATCAAGACGCCAAAACTGAGGACGACCTCCGTGTCCACTCCCACAGCAACTCTCTCTGCCAACCGAGAGACGTACAGCCGCCTATGTCGTCCTTCAGCCAGACTTCCAGTCTGCAACTAGGGCTCTCCTTCGGCTCGGAGTTATAGGTATTTGATAAACCTCCTGAAATTATGTTCTGCAAACACTAAGAGGTAAGGCAAGTCCCCGTCCGCTACATTTAAGGAATCATTTAACGTTCTTACCACTCTTCAAAGTCTTACGGCAGACGGACCTCATTTCAGAATCACAGTGATTATTCACCAACTGACAACACTACTTCCTTTCTCAGCGTAACTTCAGAAGTAAATTCTCAATTGGACTACATAATGACATCAATTCTCTTATAAGGAGTAACTATAGGGGGCACTACATGGGAGTCACTGTGAGGAACTATAGGGGGCACTACATGGGGATCACAGTGAGAGGAAATGTAGGGGGCACTACATGGGCGTCACTGTGAGGAACTGTAGGGGCATTACATGGGGATCACAGTGAGAGGAACTGTAGGGAGGACTACATGGGCGTCACTGAGAGGAACTGTAGAGGGCACTACATGGGCGTCACTGTGAGGAACTATAGGGGGGGCACTACGATCACAACGAGAGGAACTGTATGCAGCACTATATGGGGGTCACTGTGAGGAACTGTAGGGGGCACTACATTGGGGTCACTGTGAGGAACTGTAGGGGGCACTACATTGGGGTCACTGTGAGGAACTGTAGGGGGTGCTACATGGGGGTCATTGTGAGGAACTGTAGGGGGCACTACATGGACGTCACTGTGTGGAACTGTAGGGGTACTACCTGGGGGTCACTGTGAGGAATTGTAGGGGGCACTACATGGGGGTCACTGTGAGGAACTGTAGGCGGCACCATATGGGGGTCACAGTGAGCAACTGTATGGGGGCACTACATGGGGGTCACTGTGAGGAACTGTAGGGGTACTACATGGGGGTCACTGTGAGGAATTGTAGGGGGCACTACATGGGGGTCACTGTGAGGAACTGTAGGGGGCACTACATGGGCGTCACTGTGAGGAACTGTAGGGGGCACTACATGGGGGTCGCTGTGAGGAACTGTAGGGGGCACCACATGGGGGTCACAGTGAGCAACTGTAGGGGGCACTACATGGGGGTCACTGTGACCAATTGTAGGAGGCACTACATGGGGGTCACAGTGATCAACTGTAGGGGGCACTCTATGGGGGTCATAGTGAGGAACTGTAGGGGACACTACATAGGGGTCACAGTGAGAAGTATAGAGACACTAAATGGGGTTTACAGTGGGGAACTGTAGGGAGCACTACATGGGGGTCACCATCAGGAACTGTAGGGGAAACTATATAGGGGTCACAGCGAGGAAGTATAGAGACACTAAATGGGGTTTACAGTGAGGAACTGCACGGGGCACTACATGAAGGTCATAGTGAAAAACTGAGGGGGGGTACTACATGGGAGTCACAGTGAAGAAATGTGGGAGGACATAACATTGGGGTCACGGTGAGGAAGTGTAGGGAGACACTACATGGAGGTCACAGTGTGAGGAACTGTAGGGGCAGTAACACATGGTGTTCACAGTGAGGAACTGTAGGGGACGCTATATGGTGATCACAGTGAAGAACTGTAGAGGGCACTACATAGGGGTCACACTGAAGAACTGTAGGGGCAATACATATGGATCACAGTGAGGAAGTGTAGGGGCACTACATGGGGGTCACGGTAAGGAACTGTAGGGGGCACTACATGGGGGTCACAGTGAGGAACTGTAGAGGCACTACATGGGGGTCATAGTGAGGAACTGTTGGGGGCACTACATAGGGGTCACAGTGAGGAACTGTTGGGGGCACTACATGGGGGTCACAGTGAGGAACTGTAGGGGGCACTACATGGGGGTCATAGTGAGGAACTGTAGGGGGTACTACATGGGGGTCATAGTGAGGAACTGTTGGGGGCACTACATGGGGGTCATAGTGAGGAACTGTAGGGGGCACTACATGGGGGTCACGGTAAAGAACTGTAGGGGGCACTACATGGGGTTCACTGTAAGGAACTGTTGGGGGCACTACATGGGAATTACAGTGAGGAACTGTAGGGGGGCACTACATAGGAATTACAGTGAGGAACTGTAGGTGACAGTACATGGGGGTCACAGTGAGGAACTGTATGGGGCACTGCATGGAGGTCCCAGTGAGAACTGTAGGGGACACGACATGGGGGTCAGTGTGAGGAACTGTAGGGGGCACAATGTGCGGATCACAGTGAGAACTGTAGGGGAAGTACCACATGGGTTTCACAGTGAGGAACTGTAGGGGGCACTTCATGAGGGTCACAGTGAGGAACCGTAGGCGCGGCACCACATGGGGGTCACGTTGTGAGGAGAAATTATATGCTGCACCAAATGGGGGTCCCAGTGAGGAACTGCAGGGAACAGTACGTGGGGATCACACTGAGGAACTGTAGGGGGCACTACATAGGGGTCACAGTGAGGAACTCTAGGATGCGCCACATGGGGTCACAGTGAGGAACTGTAGGGGGCTCTAGATGGGGGTCACAGTGAAGAACCGTAGGGGCGGCACGACATGGGAATGTGTGTGCTCAGGACGCAATGGAAGCTGGTGCTAATCTCTCTCTAGTACAACGTCGACACGCAATCAGACAACAAAAGAGCGTTTCCCTCTTTTGATTATTACCTAATGTTTATGTATTATTTACATAGGATACCTTTTACTATGGTTTCTTATGATTACTGTCTTATACACACGTTCAATTCGAAATAGTTTTTTTCCCTCCACCTCCCCCGCCTTCACTATTTCTTTTATTTTCTTCTTTCATTGTTGGCTTTTTTTTCTTTTTCTTTTTTTTTTGTAAAGGCGGTCGTTTTTTTGTTTTTCCCCTTCCGTCTCCCTTCTCCTCCCTTCGTCTCTTACGCACCATGCAAGTCTGTATGCTGTATTACTACCAATGGACATTGATTATCTTGCTGATTTTAATACTTTGGCATTTGTTACAGCGCGTCTGGGTTTACTTTTGCACTAGTGTTTGGTGTTATGACACATTCACACCATGAGTAACAGGACTGAAAAAGATAGAAAGGTTAAATAAAGAAAGAAAGGCCCGGGCATCTTCCGGGCACCATCCTTGGAACGAAAGGCGAAAGTAAGATGCAAGGATGACACCAGAAGTGCACGAAGAATGTGAAAAGGGAACAACAACAAGAGAGAGAGAGAGAGAGAGAGAGAGAGAGAGAGAGAGAGAGAGAGAGAGAGAGAAGAGAGAGAGAGAGAGAGAGAGAGAATACGAAATAGTTATCAGGTCCTCACAGATTCGCGTGTATTTTTCTTCTTCTAGAAGTTGGCCTCAGACAAACACCGAAGTGTCCTTGAGCAAAGACAATTCCCTGTATTTCACTCATGTCAAATGGTTGATTTTGATCGAACTCACTGTGCATGTGAAACCAGAGGTGACGCAACCCCCCCCCCCCCCCCCCCCCCACACACACACACACACACACACACAAGACTGAAGAACATGTCAAATGAAACCAGAATGGAAGCAACACACATCTACAAGACGGAGAAATATGTCAGACGAAACCACAATGGAGGCAACACACATCTATAAGACAGGAATATGTCAATCTAGTAAGCAGCTTGAAGGAATGTGACTGGCAAGCCAAAGTCTTCGTCATAGAGGTCTGAGCAAGGGGGAAGGCTGGCTCATCTGCCGGTGACCTCATGAAATGGCTCTCGATTTCTGGCCAGAAGAGGACTAGAGCACTAGGTTAATGGCAGAGACAGCTGAAAAGAGATCCAGGTGGATAATGGAGGTGGAATAAAAGTGAATTGCACCAGGCTTCTCTCAAGACCTTGGCTGAGCTATCCCTGTCGTGTCTTCCTGGTCTTTAATTCATGGATCAAAAGGCAGCTGTCATCTTGTTTAACCAAAGTACAATTCTTACTAGAACTGTCGTTTATGCTTCATGAAACATTTTTTGCCGTTAAGCTAATGTAGGCAAGAGTGAAAATAGTCAGAATAGTGAAACGTGCTCCAACCACTGCAAAGAATTATCATGGTGACTTTCTTTGTTGCGGTTGGATCGTTCCACTACTTTTTGTCGTGTCATCAGTATTTGCTGGTATCTTTGTGCTGTCCCTGACGTTCTCTGTGGTTTGTTAATAGTACTTCTCTATTGTTATCTAATACATTTTACTCATTCACTTTTACGCTGTTTAATATACATCTGTAACGACCGATTTTCGAGTTGTCTATATTTTGATAATTCGTTTTTGCGTTGTTTCCGTTTCATTCAGTGATATGTGCTGTCGTTTCTGTTTCATTCAGTTTCATTCAGTGATGTTTGTACTGCCGTTTCTGTTTCATTCAGTGATGTTTGTACTGCCGTTTCTGTTTCATTCAGTGATGTTTGTACTGCCGTTTCTGTTTCATTCAGTGATGTTTGTGCTATCTTTCCGTTTCATTCAGTGATATCTGTGCTATCGTTTTTGCCTCATTCAGTGATGTCTGTGCTGTCGTTTCTGTTTCATTTTGTGACGTTTATGCTGTCGTTTCTGTTTCATTCAGTGATATCTGTACTATCGTTTTTGTTTCACTAAGTAAGTGATATATGTATTATTTTTTGTTTCATTCAGTGATATCTGTACTATTGTTTTTGTTTCATTCAGTGATGTAAGTGCTGTCGTTTCTGTTTCATTCAGTGATATCTGTGCTGTCGTTTCCGTTTCATCCAGTGATCTCTGCCATCATTTCTGTTTCATTCAGCGAAATCTATGCTGTCGCTTCCGTTTCGTTTAGTGATATCTGTGATGTCGTTTCTGTTTCATTTAGTGATGTGTGTGTGCTGTCGTTTCTGTTTTCATTCAGTATAGCTGTAGTGTCGGTACTGTTTCATTCAGTGATATTTGTGCTGTCGGTTCTATTTCATTTAATGATATCTGTGCTGTCGTTTCTGTTTCATTCAGTGACGTTTGTGTTGTTGGCTCAGTTTCATTTAACCGTATCTCTGCTGTCGTTTCTGTTTCATTTAATGATATCCGTGATGTCGTTTCTGTGTTTTCATCAGTAATGTTTGTGCTGTCGTTTCTGTTTCATTTGATAATATCTGTGAAGTCGTTTCTGTTTCATTCAGTGATATTTGTATTGTTGTTTCCGTTTGATTGTATGATATTTGCGCTGTCTCTTTTTTGTGACTAATTGTTCAGTCACGAGTCAAGCTGAGTTCAAAGGCAAGCCTCTAACCCCATTCAGACAAAAAAAAATCGAATATAGAATATCTGAATGTGTGGGGGGTAGAAACATGGAACAACATGCTTGAATAGTGTTTCACAGAATGTGTGTTTGAGGGGGGGGTAAAGAACATGGTTTAATGATGTCTGTTTGAATGTGTAGGAAGCAATGAAAAAAGGACATAATTTATTATTCTCATAATGAATACTTATAGAGCGCCTGTTCTCAGCTAGTGACCAAGCTCTAAGCGCTTTACAATCCACACTCGTTTACACAACGGGCTGCCTACCTGAGTAGTGCTGACTGAAGAGCTGCCAGCTGGCGCTTCATTCAGTCGTTTTCCGTGTCATCCAGTCCATTTCATTCAATTTCGTTCACTCAGTTTCCTTACTTCCTTCATTCTTTCCCTTTCTTACGCAGGGTGCATGCTATGTGTAACGTGTCATCCATACCAACGGCCAAACTGGCCTTCTCTTCCGAAAGTTGGTGATGGGATTTTATATATGTGCAAGATGTTATGCGTGCGTTCACACACGGGAACCTCGGTTATATGTCCCATTCGAAGGACTGTATGGGAAATGGAGTCAGAACCAATGTTAACTCCAAGGGAAAAATTCCCCTGTACCGAAACGGCCCGGGGGAGATTCGAACCCGCAACCCCAGGATCACGAGTCCGGCGCTCTACCAACTGAGCTATTCTGGCCCCAAAGTTTAGGAAGGGCATGGCTTAATGGTGCTCCTACATGATTGGGCAAGGAAGGAACATGGCTTAATGGTGCTCATACATGCTGTTTGGGGAAGGAAGGGGAGGTGACATGGCTTAATGGTGCTCCCACATGATTGGGGAAGAAGGGGACATGGCTTAATGGTGCTCACCCATGTTGTTTGGGGAAGGAGGGGAAAGGGACATGGCTTAATGGTGCTCCTACGGGTTGTTTGGGGAAACAAGGGACGAGACGTGGCTTAATAACGCTCCTTTATGTTATTTGGGGAAGCAGGGGGACATGGCTTAATGCTGCTCCTACGCACTGTTTGGGGAAGGAGGGACATGGCTTAATGGTGCTCCTATGCACTGTTTGGGGAAGGAAGGGACATGGCCTAATGGTGCTTCTACGTGTTGTTCGGGGAAGCAAGATACATGGCTTAATGTGCTGCTCCTACTTGTTGTTTGGGAATGGAAGGGCAGGGGACATGGGCTTAACGGTGCAACACTACATTTTGTCTGGGGAAGGAAGGGGAAGGAACATTGCTTAACGGTGCTCCTGTATGTTGCTTGGGGAGAGAAAGAATGGCTTAATGGTGCTCCTATATTTTATTTGAGGAAGGAAGGGGAAAGGACATGAATCAGTGGTGCTCCTATACGTTTTCTTTTTTGTTTGTTTTGTGGAAGAAAGGGACAAGGCTTAATGGTGCTCACCCATGTTGTTTGGGGAAGGAAGGGACATGGCTTAATGGTGTTTCTATATGTTGTTTGGGGAAGGAAGGGACATGGCTTAATGGTGTTTCTATATGTTGTTTTGGGGAAGGAAGGGACATGGCTTAATGGTGTTTCTATATGTTGTTTGGGAAGAAAAAGGGACACGGCTTAATGGTGTTTCTATATGTTGTTTGGGGAAGGAAGGGACATGGGCTTTAATGGTGTTTCTATATGTTGTTTGGGGAAGAAGGGACATGGCTTAATGGTGTTTCTATATGTTGTTTGGGGAAGGAAGGGACATGGCTTAATGGTGTTTCTATATGTTGTTTGGGGAAGGAAGGGACATGGCTTAATGGTGTTTCTATATGTTGTTTTGGGGAAGGAAGGGACATGGCTTAATGGTGTTTCTATATGTTGTTTGGGGAAGGAAGGGACATGGCTTAATGGTGTTTCTATATGTTGTTTGGGGAAGGAAGGGACATGGCTTAATGGTGTTTCTATATGTTGTTTGGGGAAGGAAGGGACATGGCTTAATGGTGTTTCTATATGTTGTTTGGGGAAGGAAGGGACACGGCTTAATGGTGTTTC
>JADBJO010000860.1:120000-127500 GCA_016801955.1 Conus betulinus
TAACAGTGAAAAAGTAGGCTACGGTCTGTCCGTTGCACTGAGGGAGATCAAGACTAAGAAGGGGGAGGAGGGGTGGAGGACGAGACGAGGAGGACGAGGAAGAGAGGACGAGGACGAGGAGGAGGAGGGGGACTAGGAGGGGAGGAGGACGAGGACGAAGAGGAGGACGAGAAAGAGATGGAATAAATAAAACAAGATGACGATGTGAATGCTGTGCAGCAGACAGAAGAGCAGAAGTGTATGACACGAAGGATTAGAAGAGGGCGTGAGGACGGAGGTGGGGGTGAGATGATGGAGGAGACAAGAGCAGAAGTGTATGAGGCGAGGGATTAGAAGAGGGCGTGAAGAGGGAGGTGGGGGGTGAGAGGGTGGAGGAGACAGAAGAGCAGAAGTGTATGACGCGAGGGGTTAGAAGAGGGCGTGAGGAGGGAGGTGGGCGTGAGAGGATGGAGGAGAAGAGATGAGAGGTAGAGACGTCATGTGGATGAACAAGGAAAGAGAGGCTAAAGATCTTCAGGGTTTGTGGCTTGACTGGGAATCACATCAGCGGGAGCCAGGTGAGGGTAGAGGACCAGAGAGAGCAGAGGACCAGAGACAGGAGAGGACCAGAGAGAGGAGAGGACCAGAGAGAGCAGAGGACAATAGAGCAGAGGACCAGAGAGAGGAGAGGACCAGAGAGAGCAGAGGACCAGAGAGCAGAGGACCAGAGAGAGGAGAGGACCAGAGAGAGCAGAGGACCAGGACAGAGCAGAGGACCAGGACGGGGCGCAGGACCAGGGGAGAGCAGAGGAACAGGAGAGAGCAATGGACCAGGTCAGAGCAGAGGACAGAGAGAGCAGAGGACCAGGAGAGAGCAGAGGACGAGAGAGAACAGAGGACCAGGAGAGAACAGAGGACCAGGACAGAGCAGAGGACCAGAAAAGAGCAGAGGACCAGGACAGAACAGAGGACCAGGACAGAACAGAGGACCAGGAGAGAACAGAGGACCAGGAGAGAGCAGAGGACAAGAGAGAGCAGAGGACCAGAGAGCAGAGGACTGGAGAGCAGAGAACCAGAGAGCAGAGGACCAGAGAGTGCAAACGACGAGGAGAGAACAGAGAGGACAGGAGATAGCAGAGGACAAGAGAGAGCAGAGGACCAGAGAGCAGAGGACTGGAGAGCAGAGAACCAGAGAGCAGAGGACCAGAGAGAGCAGAGGACCAGGAGAGAGCGGAGGACCATTATCGAGTAGCGGTGGATTACTTTTTTTACAATTTAGGTTGGTGCTTTCCCATGTCGCTTTTTGGAGTGCGACTGTTATGTTTTTCCATGTCATTTTACCGAATCTGCGGTTTCGTTTTCTGTATTGTTTTACAGATCGACTGTTGTGGCTGTCCTAGTCGTTTTACAGATCGACGGTTTGTGGCTTTTGTTGCCATTTTACAGATCTACTTATTGCTTTTCTTGTCATTCTACAGATCGACTGTTTCCCCTTTTCTGGTCGTTTTACAGATCGACTGTTGTGACATTTCTTGTCATTTTTCAGATGTATTGTTTGTTCGTTTTGTTTTTTCTTCATTTCGTTTTACAGATCTACAGTTGTGTTTTTCCTCGGTCATATTAGAGGTCGACTTTTGCTTATTTCCATTTCATTTCATGTCATTTTACAAATCTGCCGTTACGCTTTTCCTTGACATTTTCGAGGTCGACTGTTACGTTTCATGTCATGTTACAGGCGTAGTGATGCGTTTTTCCGTGCCGTTTTACTGTTCGACTGTTGTGTTTTTGTCAAGTCATTTTTTTTTAACCTGCTGTTGTTGTTTTTTCCTCGCCATTTTCATAGATCTACTGTAGTGTTTTCTGTGTCATTTTAGAGTTCCACTATAGTGTTTTTCCATATCATTTCAATGAGCATAGAGGACCAGCAATTGATCTCACGATGTCTCTCTCTTCTCTGCCTGCGTGTGTGTGTACCTGGCCAGTTAGAAGCTACTGTAGCATACAACCCAGATTTAGAAAAATATCGATTTTTTTTTTTCTATTACATTCGTCTTATGCATTTTTTTGTTCATGTGCAATGGTAAGTTGAGTTGAAACTAAATCTATTGCTCTCAGTTGTGTCAGAAGAGAAACGAATGCGTGACACCCCATTCCCAGAGAGAGTGGAATGGATCGTGGGTGCATAAGCGCGCATATCCGTTTATGAGTGCAGAGATAACCGAATGTGTTAAGCCTGATTAACACATTAACTTAATTCACTTTAGCAATACTATCACGATTCCTCCGTCCTGGACAGTCCACAGCAGAGCCGACCTATCGTAATCAAGCCTTTACGCTGGCAATGATGTCAGAGGTGGCGGGGATGAATGGACCTGTCATAGCCAAGCCTTTAGCTTGTAATGGTAGCAGCGGTTGAGTGAATCTGTCATAGCCAAGCCTTTAAACTGGTAATGATGGCAGAGGTGACGGGGTTGAATGGATCTGTCATAGCCAAGTCTTTACCTTGGTAATGATGGCAGAGGTTGAGTGGATCTGTTATAGCCAAGCCTTTACCCTGGTAATAAAGGCAGTGGTAGCGGGGGTTGAGAGGATCTGTCACGGCCAAGCCTTTACCCATATAATGATGGCAGAGGTGGCGGGGATGAATGGATCTGACATAGCCAAACCTTCACCTTGGTAATGATGGAAGTGGTAGCGGGCTTTGAGTGAATCTGTCATAGTCAATTCTTTACCTTGGTAATGATGACAGAGGTGGCGGGATTGAGTGAACCTGTCACAGCCAATCCTTTACCTTGGTAATGATGACAGAGGTTGAGTGGATCTGTCATAGCCAAGCCTTTACCTTGCTAATGATGGCAGAGGTTGAGTGGATCTGTTATAGCCAAGCCTTTACCCTGGTAATAAAGGCAGTGGTAGTGGGGTTTAGTGGATCTGTCACAGCCAGTTCTTTACCTTGGTAATGATGGCAGAGGTGGCGGAGCTGAGTGAACCTTTCACAGCCAAGCCTTTACCTTGGTAATGATGGCAGAGGTGGCGGAGTTGAGTGGACCTGTCATAGCCAAGCCTTTACCTTGGTAATGATGGCATTGGGTTGAGTGGATCTGTCACAGCCAAGCTTTTACCTTGGTAATGATGGCAGGCGTTGAGTGGACCTGTCACAGCCAAGACTTTACCTTGGTAATGATGGCTGGAGTTGAGTGGATCTGTCACAGCCAAGCTTTTCCCTTGGTAATGATGGCAGGCGTTGAGTGGACCTGTCACAGCCAAGACTTTACCTTGGTAATGATGGTGGCGGTGGGGGCGGAGTGGAGTGAGTGGACCTGTCATAGTCAAGCTTTTCCCTTGGTAATGATGGCAGGGGTTATGTGGCTGAGTGGACCCCGTCATAGCCAAGCCTTTGGCTTGGTAATGATTGCAGTGGTGGGTGAGGGTGGGATGAGGGATGAGTGGACCTATCATAGCCAAACCTTTATGTCCCAGTCAGTCCTTTACCTTGGTGAGGATAGCAGTGGTGGCGGGGTTGGAGGAGTTGTACAGCTGTTCATCGCACAGGTCACCCAAGATACACATGTCCACGTCTTTGTAAGTGGAACAGCTAAGGTCCTCTTCACCACCGGCGTAGGGGTAGTAGAAGAGGAAGGCGAAGCACATCTCATCGTAGCTGCCGGGCCCATAACGGGTGGTCGTGGCGCGGGACACTGACTTGTACGTGCAGGCGGTGCTCAGGGCGTCTCCTGGGCGCATTAGGATGGGAGGGTCGAACCTGGACAGGTTTAAAGATCACAGCTTGTTTAGTTCGATCATACAGGAAAGGGTTAATGCCACGCTTTACATGTCGCCAAGAGAACGAAAGTCACACACACACACACACACACACACACACACACACACACACACACACACACACACACACACACACACACACACACACACACACACACACACACACACACACACACACACACACACACACACACACACACACACACACACACACTTACTTGTATGTTCTAGGGCTGTCATAATTGAAAGGATTCTCGTCTGCCAGAATTTCAGACTGGCCTCCTTTTCGGGTCACGGTTACATTCTGACGGATCCCTGTTCAACAAATAATACAACTGATACATGAATAAACTGACACCTGAGTATTTTCATGGCTTAGAGCATATCAGATTTGTGCAATGCTTTTTAACACAGACACAGTCTGTTTTGTTTGTTTATTTCCAGCACTTATCCGTGCATAAACACACACACACATAAATGCATATCTACACACACACACACACACACACACACACACACACACACACACACACACACACACACACACACACACACACACACACACACACACACACACACACAGAGAGAGAGAGAGAGAGAGAGAATCCCCCATATTCACTTACATTTTCACATTCACCAATGTCCCCACATTCATCCATTTCCCCCACATTCATCCATTTCCCTACACGTACCCACACTCACCCATATGCCTACACTCATCCATATCCCAAACACTCCCCCCCCCCCCCCCCATATCCCCATGCTCATCCATATTCCCAGGTTCACCCATATTCCCACACTCACCAGTATCCCCACACTCACCCATATCCCACAGTCACCTGTATCTCCACGCTCACCATCATCCCTACACTCACCTACCTCCCCACGCTCACCTACATCCCCACGCTCACCTTTACCCTGCACTTGAATATTTTTTTTTGACATTCACCTATATTCTCACACGCTGCTATAGCCCCACATTCACGCGTTACCTCACATTCATATATACTTTCATATACACCTATGCCCCTATACACGCCTTTTTTTTCTCCCACATTTATCGCTATACCCACATTCACTCAAATTCCCAAACTCACCCGTATCCATACTTTCACTAATATTACCAAACTCACCTGTATCTCTACTTTCATTCATATTCCTACCTTTACCTTTATCTCCTTGCCCTATATCTCCAAACTCACCCGTATCCACAACACTCACTGACATCCTCCACATGCACCAATATCTCCACACTCCTACCCAACCACACCCCTATTTACCCCTTTCTCTGCTCACTAATCCAGGTAGTGCAGCTGAGAGATTTGGTGGTAACTTCTCCACCCCCACCCACCTTCCCCTGCCAACTGACCCAAGTAGTGCTTGTCGTGCGCCAGGTGAAAGATGTGGATACCCCCCCCCTCCCCTATTCCACACCACCCTTTTTTTTTGCCTGCCCGCTGACCCAGGTAGTCCAAGTGGTGCGCCAGCTGCAAGATATGGATACCCCCCCTTCCACCCCCCCTCCCCCTTTCCCTGCCCACTGACCAAGGTAGTGCATGTGGTGCGCCAGCTGGAAGATGTGGATGTCTTCCTGGAAGATCTTCTCCGTGCATCTGCCACTGCATCCCCCGGATTGCACCCAGGCGTCGCGGCCCGGGGGGATGGTCAGCGCCAACTGGCCAATGGACATGATGCCGGCGCTGTATTGCCGTAGTTTGGGCGTGTAGTAGAGCACCATACCGGAGGAGTCGTACCACTCGTCCACTAGGGCCTGGGTTGGTCCAGTGGAACTGTCCAGCAAGGACAGGCATGGAAGGTCAGGGGGTGTATGGTGGGTGGCAGGGACAGGCATGGAAGATCAGAGGGTGTATGACAGAGGGCCGGGACAGGCATGGAAGGTCAAGGGGTGTATGGTGGGCGGCAGGGACAGGCATGAAGGTCAAGGGGTGTATGGTGGGGCGGCAGGGACAGGCATGGAAGGTCAAGGGGTGTATGGTGGGGGGCAGGGACAGGCATGGAAGGTCAAGGGGTGTAGGGGGTGGCAGGGACAGGCATGGAAGGTCAAGGGGTGTATGGTGGGCGGCAGGGACAGGCATGGAAGGTCAAGGGGTGTATGGTGGGGGGCAGGGACAGGCATGGAAGGTCAAGGGGTGTATGGTGGGGGCCGGGACAGGCATGGAAGGTCAAGGGGTGTATGGTGGGCGGCAGGGACAGGCTTGGAAGGTCAAGGGGTGTATGGGTGGGTGGCAGGGACAGGCATGGAAGGTCAAGGGGTGTATGGTGGGTGGCAGGGACAGGCATGGAAGGTCAAGGGGTGTAGCGGGGGTGGCAGGGACAGGCGTGAAAGGTCAAGGGGTGGTGGGGGTGGCAGGGACAGGCATGGAAGGTCAAGGGGTGTATGGTGGGTGGCAGGGACAGGCATGGAAGGTCAAGGGGTGTAGGGGGTGGCAGGGACAGGCATGGAAGGTCAGGGGTGTAGGGGGGGGCAGGGACAGGCATGGAAGGTCAAGGGGTGTAGGGGGGTGGCAGGGACAGGCATGGAAGGTCAAGGGGTGTAGGGGGGGTGGCAGGCACAGGCAGGCGTGAAAGGTCAAGGGGTGTAGGGGGGTGGCAGGGACAGGCATGGAAGGTCAAGGGGTGTAGCGGGGGTGGCAGGGACAGGCGTGGAAGGTCAAGGGGTGTAGGGGGTGGCAGGGACAGGCATGGAAGGTCAAGGGGTGTATGGTGGGTGGCAGGGACAGGCATGGAAGGTCAAGGGGTGTAGCGGGGGTGGCAGGGACAGGCATGGAAGGTCAAGGGGTGTAGGGGGGTGGCAGGGACAGGCATGGAAGGTCAAGGGGTGTATGGTGGGTGGCAGGGACAGGCATGGAAGGTCAAGAGGTGTAGGGGGTGGCAGGGACAGGCATGGAAGGTCATGGTGTGTATGGGGGGTGGCAGGGACAGGGACAGGCATGGAAGGTCAAGGGGTGTATGGTGGGGGGCAGGGACAGGCATGGAAGGTCAAGGGGTGTAGCGGGGGTGGCAGGGACAGGCGTGGAAGGTCAAGGGGTGTAGGGGGTGGCAGGGACAGGCATGGAAGGTCAAGGGATGTATGGTGGGTGGCAGGGACAGGCATGGAAGGTCAAGGGGTGTAGGGGGGTGGCAGGGACAGGCATGGAAGGTCAGAGGGTGTATGGTGGGGGCAGGGACAGGCGCGAAAGGTCAGGGGCTGTATGGTGGACAGCAGGGACAGGCGTGGAAAGTCAGGGTGTGTATGATGGACAGCAGGGACAGGCGTGGAAGGTCAGGGTGTGTATAGTGGACAGTAGGACAGGCATGGAAGGTCAGGGTGTGCATGGTGGACAGAAGGGACAGGCATGGAAGGTCAGGGTGTGTATGATGGACAGCAGGGACAGGCGTGGAAGGTCAGGGTGTGTATAGTGGACAGTAGGGACAGGCATGGAAGGTCAGGGTGTGTATGGTGGGGGGGTGGGGGTGGGGGGGCATGGACAGGCATGGAAGGTAAGGGTGTGTATGGGGGACAGCAGGAACAGTTATTGAAGGTAAGGTCAGGTGTGTATGGTGAATGGAATGGAAAGGCATTGAAGGTCAGGGTGTGTATGGTGGATATGAGGGACAGGCATGGAAGGTCAGAGGGTGTATGGTGGATATGAGGGACAGGCATGGGAGGTGAGGTAAGGTGTGTATGGTGGACAGCAGGGACAGGTATGGAAGGTAAGGTGTGTATGGTGGACAGCA
>JADBJO010000860.1:132500-135000 GCA_016801955.1 Conus betulinus
GTTTTTACCGCCATACAGACAAGTCTTTGCTGTGTTAACGTGCATACATACAATTCTTTGCTGTGTTTACCGGCATACAGACAAGTCTTCACTGTGTTTACCGGCATACAGACAAGTCTTCACTGTGTTTACCGGCATACAGACAAGTCTTCACTGTGTTAACGTGCATACATACAATTCTTCACTGTGTTTACTGGCAAACGGACAAGATTCACTGTGTTTACCTGCATACAGACAACTCTTCGCTGTGTTTACCGGCATACAGACAAGTCTTCACTGTGTTTACCTGCATACAGACAACTCTTCACTGTGTTTACCGGCATACAGACAAGTCTTTACTGTGTTTACCGCCATACAGACAAGTCTTTGCTGTGTTAACGTGCATACATACAATTCTTTGCTGTGTTTACCGGCATACAGACAAGTCTTCCCTGTGTTTACCTGCAAACAGACAACTCTTCGCTGTGTTTACCTGCAAACAGACAACTCTTCGCTGTGTTTACCTGCATACAGACAGTCTTCACTGTGTTTACCTGCATACAGACAAATCTTCACTGTGTTTACCGGCATACAGACAAGTCTTCACTGTGTTTACAGGCATACAGACAACTCTTCACTGTGTTTACAGGCATACAGACAAGTCTTCACTGTGTGTTACCGGCATACAGACAAGTCTTCACCGTGTTTACCTGCATACAGACAACTCTTCGTTGTGTTTACCGGCATACAGACAAGTCTTCACTGTGTGTTTACCTGTATACAGACAACTCTTCACTGTGTTTACCGGCATATAGTCAAGTCTTTACTGTGTTTACCGGCATACAGACAAGTCTTTGCTGTGTTAACGTGCATACATACAATTCTTGCTGCTGTGTTTACAGGCATACAGACAAGTCTTCACTGTGTTTACCGGCATACAGACAAGTCTTCACTGTGTTAACGTGCATACATACAATTCTTCACTGTGTTTACTGGCAAACGGACAAGTCTTCACTGTGTTTACCTGCATACAGACAACTCTTCGCTGTGTTTACCGGCATACAGACAAGTCTTCACTGTGTTTACCTGCATACAGACAACTCTTCACTGTGTTTACCGGCATACAGACAAGTCTTCACTGTGTTAACGTGCATACATACAGTTCTTTGCTGTGTTTTACCCGCATGCAGAGAACTCGTCGCCGTGTTAACGTATACACAAGCAAGTCTTCGCTGTGTTTACGTGCATACAGACAACTCTTTGCTATGTTTACATACACACAGACAAACTCTTCGCTGTATTTACGTGCATACAGACGACTCTTTCGCTGTGTTTACGTCCAAACAGACAACTCTTCGCTGTGTTTACGGCATACAGACAAACCTTTACTGTGTTTACCTGCATGGAGAGATATCTTCGCTGTGTGTTTACGTGCATACAGACAACTCTTCGCTGTGTTTACGGCATACGGACAAACCTTCGCTATATTTACGTGCATACAGACAACTCTTCGCTGTGCTTACCGGCATACGGACAAACCTTCGCTATATTTACGTGCATACAGACAACTCTTCGCTGTGTTTACCGGCATACGGACAAACCTTCGCTATATTTACGTGCATACAGACAACTCTTCGCTGTGTTTACCGGCATACGGACAAACCTTCGCTATATTTACGTGCATACAGACAACTCTTCGCTGTGTTTGCCTGCAGGGAGGCAACTTTTCGCTGTGTTTACCTGCAGAGAAGCAACTCTTCGCTGTGTTTGCCTGCAGGGAGGCAACTTTTCGCTGTGTTTACCTGCAGAGAAGCAACTCTTCGCTGTGTTTGCCTGCAGGGAGGCAACTTTTCGCTGTGTTTACCTGCAGAGAAGCAACTCTTCGCTGTGTTTACCTGCAGGGAGGCAACTTTTCGCTGTGTTTGCCCTGCAGGAAGATAATTCTTCGCCGTGTTTACCTACAGGGAGATAACTCCTCGTGGTGTTTACCTGCATGGAGACCATCCGGGTGTATCCCTTGCCAATGAGGTAGCCGGCCTCTGGCGTCAGGCAGTTGCCCGTGCCACCCAGCCCCCACAGCTCCAGAATGTCACTGCACCCTGCAGTTCCCATCATGCACTCTTCCGGTTCTGCCTTCGTCGACACTGCAAGCAACGTTCAGAGTCATCTCCCTTGACACACATATATATGTATGTGTGTGTGCGCGTGCGTGCGTGCGTGCGTACGTGCGTGCGTGTGTGTGTGTGTGTGTGTGTGTGTGTGTGTGCGTGCGTGCGTGTGTGTGTGTGTGTGTGTGTGTGTGTGTGTGTGTGTGTGTGTGTATGTGTGTGTGTGTGAACTTGGTGAACCTGACCAATTTATGGGAGTCCGCTTACATTACTCAAAAGATTACCTATTTCCTGTTGTAGCCACTTCCTGGATGGACGAGTCTTGACAAATGGAGTATGTTTTGTCACCCACATTTCCACCTTGCCTCCCTTCAACCACACCACGCCCGGATCCAACCCACACGGCTCCCCTC
>JADBJO010000860.1:140000-157500 GCA_016801955.1 Conus betulinus
TGTTACAGAAAATGAAATGCAAGTCGGGGTTGTCAGTTTCCCCTTGAAGATCAAAGTGCACAGGTTGTAAGTGAGGTCATCTTGCATTAATGACAATGTAAGTTTGGTAGTCTACCGGCAAGCATACCCTGAATCTTTTTTGTTCCCAGGTGAAGTTATGGTCAGTTTTTTTTATGCTGTTTGTCACTAACATGATCGGAAGCTGTCGATGCCATTGTTATAGAAAATCCTCAGGATAGGAGCACTATGAATGATCCAGTATCTCTATCCTCCTCCCACCCCTTACCCCCCACCGCTCATCCCTGACAACAAGGTTGTGCTTCTGGATATTGTGCACCGTTCAGCAGGTCAAGCACGCAGCCCATCCCATGTTCGTCCAGAACACAGTTCAAAGGCCTGTCGATTAAGACTGAGCGGTCTAGAGTGTGTGGTGTGTGGGTGTTAAGCCACTATCTCAGTCCTGTTATGTTCCGTGCACGTGGTGACTAATGTCCAGGAACACGAACGCAAATTGAATATGTGTCGTAATTTTCATGCTCAGCAGAAGAACAATGATAAGCCAAATGAAAAATGATAAGATCTCTCATTTCTATGGACATGTGTATGCGTGCACTTGACTGATATTTGAAATGCAAAGATACAGCTCATTTTCTTCATTCCCTTCAGACTAAAATTTACATTTCATACATAAAATCAGGTGCTAAAAACTTTGATTAATACTTGGAGAAAAGGTCAACATGCATTGGCTGTCTAATTCCAGAGAGTGCTGGCCAGGTAAGTTGGAGCTACAACACCTGTGTTGGAAGACAATGTGTGACACAACACCTGTGCTGGAAGACAACATAATTATGATCACAACACCTACGCTGGAAGACAACATGTGACCACAAGACCTGTGTTGGAACACAGCATGTGACCACCAGGCCTGAGCTGGAAGACAACGTGTGACTACAACACCTGTGCTGGAAGACATCTTGTGACTACAACACCTGTGTTGGAAGACAGCATGTGACCACAAGACCTGAGCTGGAAGACAACATGCGTTCACAAGACCTGTGCTGGAAGATAACGTGTAACCTCAACACCTGTGCTGGAAGACAAACTTTGACCACAACACTTGCACCGAAAGACGAAACGTGACCACAACACTTGTGCTAGAAGACAGCACATGACCACACAACACCTGTGCTGGTAGACAACATGTGACCACAACGACTGTGCTGGAAGACAATGTGTGACCACAACCTGTGCTGGAAGACAATGTGTGACAAAAAGATACCTGCACTGGACGATGACGTGTGTGAACTCAACACCTGCACTGAAAGACGACATGTGACCACAACACCTGTGCTGGAAGACAACATGTGACCACATCGCCTGTGCTGGAAGAAGATGATGTGTGACCACAACACATTTGCTGGAAGATGACGTGACCACAACTCCTATGTAGGAAGACAACATGTGAGGACAACACCTGTGCAGAAAGACAACATGTGACCACAACAGCTGCACTGAAAGATGATGTGTGACAACCCGCACTGGACGACGACTTGTGACCACAACACCTGCACTGGATGATAATGTGTGACTACAACACCTGCACTGGAATATGATGTGTGACCATAACACCTGCACTGGAATATGATGTGTGACCATAACACCTGCACTGGAAGATGATGTGTGAACACCACACCTGCGCTGGAAGATAACGTATGCGTATGACCACAAAAACTGCACTGGACGAGACGTTTGACCACAACACCTGCGCTGGAAGATAATGTGTGACCACAACACCTGTGTTGGAAGACAACGTGTGACCACGACACCTTCACTGGAACACAACATGTGATCACACCACCTCATTCGAACACACGACGTTTGACTACAACGCCTGTGTTGGAAGACTATGTCTGACAAAAATACTTGCACTGGAAGATGACGTGTGACCACAACACCTGCATTGGTAGACGACGTGTGACCAAAACACCTGTGTTGAAAGACAACGTGTGACCACAACACCTTCACTGGAAGACGACGTGTGACCACACCACTTTAATTGGAAGATGACGTGTGACACAAACCTGTGTTGGAAGACAACGTGTGACCACAACACCTTATTTGGAACACGACGTGTGACCACAGCACCTTCACTGGAACACAATGTGACCACGCCGCTTTCACTGGAACACGACGTGTGACCACAACACCTGTGTTGAAAGAGAACGTGTGACCCTCAGTCCACAAACACTCATGGTCTCCTAACGGCTCTATAGAGCACAATTCAGTACAACATAACACGAAACAACACTTCACATTTCAATACAACACAGCACAACATAACACAACTCTCACAATTCAATACAACACGACACAACACAACCCTTCATAATTCAAGACAAAGCAACACGACACAACCCTCACACTTCAATACAACACAACACAACCCATCACAATTCAATACAACACAACACAATCTGCACAATACAACATGACATAAGACAACCCCCTTACAATACAATACAACACAACGCAACACAGACTAATCAATACAACAGAACACAACACAATCCTCACCATTCAATAAAACACAACACAACCTTCACAATCCAATGCAACACAACACAACCCTCACAATTCAATACAACACAACACAACCCTCACAATTCGATACAACATAACTCTCACTATTCAATACAACACAACACAGCCCTCACTATTTAATACAACACAACTCTCACTATTTAATACAACACAACCCTCACTATTTAATACAACACAACTCTCACTATTTAATACAACACAACCCTCAGTATTTAATACAACACAGCCCTCACTATTTAATACAACACAACACTCACTATTTAATACAACGCAACACAACCCTCACATTCAATACAACACAACACAGCCCTCACAATTCAATACAACACAACAACACCCTCACAATTCAATACATCACAACACCACCCTCAGTCTTCAAAAAAACACACAACAGCTCTCACAATTCAATACACACACAACACAACCCTCACCCTTCAATACAACACAACACCACCCTCACAATTCAATACAACACAACACCACTCACAATTCAATACAGCACAACACAATCTTCACAGTTCTACACAAGACAACACAACCCTCACAATTCAATGCAACACAGCGCAACCCTCACAATTTATACAACACAACACAACCCTCACAATAATACAACACAACACAACACAACCTCACCCTTCAATACAGCACAACACAACACAACACAACACAACACAACACAACACAACACAACACAACACAACACAACACAACCGTCACCATTCAATACAACACAACAGGATGCTATCCCTCACTGTTCAATACAACCAATAAAACACAATTGAAGACCTGACAATTGAGAGGAGTGCAATACAAAAGAACACATCACAATACGGTACATTACACAGCTGACGTACCGGGGTGTGTGATTCCTGTGGTGTAGGTGGGGGTTTGGCCCTTGGACCACACACACTCAGGGTCCCCCAGCTCTTGTCCGTTGGTCCGACCATCCCCGTCACTGTCCTTGCGACACAGAGTCTCTGTCCACTGCACGTGACAGCAGGCACAGCGTGAGTAGTGATGGACTATAGTGCAGTCCATAGTGGACCATGAGTGGTGATCAGAGCCTTTGAACTGAACAGGCTTCAGTGTAACAGACTCAGTGTGAGTGGTGGCCGATGATAGTACAGTCCATGATGGACTCTGAGTGTTGAACAGGCTTCAGTGTAACAGACTTCGTGTGAGTGGTGGCTGACGATAGTGCAGTCCATGATGGACTCTGAGTGTTGAACAGGCTTCAGTGTAACAGACTCAGTGTGAGTGGTGGCTGACGATAGTGCAGTCCATGATGGACTCTGAGTGTTGAACAGTGTTCAGTGTAACAGACTCAGTGTGAGTGGTGGCTGACGATAGTGCAGTCCATGATGGACTCTGAGTGTTGAACAGTGTTCAGTGTAACAGACTCAGTGTGAGTGGTGGCTGACGATAGTGCAGTCCATGATGGACTCTGAGTGTTGAACAGGGTTCAATGTAACAGGCTCAGTTGAGTGGTTTGGCTGACGATAGTGCAGTCCATAGTGGACTCTGGTGATCACAGTTGTTGAACTGAACAGGTTCAATGTAGCAGGTTCAGTGTGAGTAGTGTGGCTGACAATAGTGCAGTGATAACAGGTTCAAATGTAACAGGTTCAGTGTGAGTAGTGTGGCTGACAATAGTGCAGTGTGATAACAGGTTCAATGTAACAGGTTCAGTATGAGTGGTGTGGCTGACTATAGTGCAGTGATAACAGGTTCAATGTAACAGGTTCAGTGTGAGTGGTGTGGCTGACTATAGTGCAGTGATAGCATGTTCAATGTAACAGGTTCAGTGTGAATGGTGTGGCTGACTATAGTGCAGTGATAACAGGTTCAATGTAACAGGTTCAGTGTGAGTGGTGTGGCTGACTATGGTGCAGTGATCAGAGCTGTTGAACTGAACAGGTTCAATGTAACAGGTTCAGTGTGAGTGGTGTGGCTGACTATAGTGCAGTGATAACAGGTTCAATGTAACAGGTTCAGTGTGAGTGGTGTGGCTGACTATAGTGCAGTGATAACAGGTTCAATGTAACAGGTTCAGTGTGAGTGGTGTGGCTGACTATAGTGCAGTGATAACAGGTTCAATGTAACAGGTTCAGTGTGAGTGGTGTGGCTGACTATGGTGCAGTGATCAGAGCCGTTGAACTGAACAGGTTCAATGTAACAGATTCAGTGTGAGTGGTGGTGGAACTTTGTGCAATCCATAGTGGGCCATGAGTGGTGATCAATGTAGCTGAAGTCTGTTCTCTCTTTCAATGTTAGACCTTGAATTGTCCAGTGAGTATTAAGGTGCTCTTTAGTTCTTTAGTTCAATGTTTCTGGTGGTAAATGGACTTCATTGACGTCACTAGACATCACATCTTGGATCATACATGCTTTCCCGGGAGACACAGACTGTTTCAAGTCCTGAGTGTCTGGACGTTTTCTGGTTTTTGGGCATGTCACGCGACAAACTGGTCCCTGTCACTGCTGCAAGAGTCCTGAGTGTTTGCAAGCTTTCTGGTTTGGGGCATGTCACGCGACAAACTGGTCCCTGTCACTGCTGCAGGAGTCCTGAGTGTTTGCAAGCTTTCTGGTTTGGGGCATGTCACGCGACAAACTAGCCCTTGTCAATGCTGCAGGAGTCCTGACTGTTTGGAAGCTTTCTAGTTTAGGGCATGTCACGCGACAAACTGGTCCCTGCCAATGCTGCAGGAGTCCTGACTGTTTGGAAGCTTTCTGATGTAGGGCATACCACACGTCAAACTGGTCCCTGCCAATGCTGCAGGAGTCCTGAGTGTTTGGAAGCTTCATGGTGTAGGGCATGCCACACGTCAAACTGGTCCCTGCCAATGCTGCAGGAGTCCTGAGTGTTTGGAAGCTTTCTGGTTTGGGGTATGTCACGCGACAAACTGGTCCCTGCCAATGCTACAGGAGTCCTGAGTGTTTGGAAGCTTTCTGGTGTAGGGCATGTCACGCGACAAACTGGTCCCTGCCAATGCTGCAGGAGTCCTGAGTGTCTGGAAGCTTTCTGGTTTAGGGCATGTCTGAGTGTTTGGAAGCTTTCTGGTTTGGGGCATGTCACGCGACAAACTGGTCTCTGCCAATGCTGCAGGGAAAGCCATGAGCACTGCACCATTCACACACACACAACTGGGAATCAATAGAAGGTGTGGACGTCAGCAAGGCAGACAGCGGTATGTGACGGACTGAATGAATAAGCTACCAGTTGTTTATACATCTTTCCCTTCAAGAGCTGTTTACTACATGGTGCTACGCCTTAATCTACGCTACTTCCTCTGTTAGAATTGTTTACTGCGTGTGTTACGCCTTAATCTACGCTGCTTTGCTCTTTCTCTGTTAGAATTGTTTACTACGTGTGTTACGCCTTAATCTACGCTGCTTTGCTCTTTCTCTATTAGAATTGTTTGCTACGTGTGTTACGCCTTAATCTACGCTGCTTTGCTCTTTCTCTATTAGAATTGTTTGCTACATGGTGTTGCACCTTACTGCACGCTGCTTTGCTCTTTCTCTGTTAGAATTGTTTGCCACATGGTGTTGCACCTTACTGCACACTGCTTTGCTCTTTCTCTGCAGCGCTCTTATCTCAATGACGATGGGTCGTGACGAATTTCCACAAGTGTTGTCGTTGTTTCATTTAGGTAATGGTGGCCATTGTGTTTTTTTTTTTTTGTTTTGTTTTGTTTTGTTTTGTTTTGTTTTTATTGGAGGCCACATCTGCACGCGAGCTGTATTAAATCCTCTTCTTTCAGCAAAGGAACTTACTCTCTGTACCTGCTAGAAAGGAACTTACTCTCTGTACCTGCTAGAAAGGAACTTTACTCTTTTTACCTGCTAGAAAGGAACTTTACACTTTTTACCTGCTAGAAAAAGAAGAAGAATAGTAGTCTGTATGAAGTCTTCATCTTTCAGCAAAGGGACTTACTCTCTTTACCTGCGAGAAAGAGAATAATAATAGCAGTCTCTCTCACTGACTGTAGTGCAGTGAAATTGATATCATTCAATCTGACACACCTTATGTCCGTATGAGGCGAAGTCTTCTCCAAAGGGGTTCCTGGCGCCGCCCCTTGCCAGTTGGTATGTCCCACTCCGTGCCAGATGAAATTGGGTTTGCAGGGGTGAGGCACGTGGTCACCATTGGGGATTTCATCTTTGTACATGGCGTAGGGACTGGCAGACGGCAGGCACAATGCCAGAGCTAGCACAGTCCTGCAAACAAACAAAGCCCAATGGGCGAAAGTTCGTTCAAAATCATCCAGAACTTGATTTTTTGTTCTTCTCTCTCTCTCTCTCTCTCTCTCTCTCTCTCTCTCTCTCTCTCTCTCTCTCTCTCTCTCTCTCTCTCTCTCTCTCTCTCTCTCGTTAGGTACTGGTTAAAAGTGGTTCAAATGAATGACAACAGACTACCTGCTCCGGCTTATAAGAATATGTATATACTCGATCAAAGAGGTAAACAAACAGGGGCAGGAAGCGTACGTAACTGTTTGTGTAATTATGGTTTTTATTACGTATGGATAAATCAGGGTGTCGGGTGTGCAAATAGCTTTTTGGCTTGTGTCACACAATGTATTATAGATTGTAGGTGGCAGGATTGGGAGCCCCACATCCGAACGAGTGACAGATTTTCATTGTCCAGATTGTTTAAAGTCAATCATTTGATTGAAACATACGTTTCATTGTCTTTGTGTAGTTTTGTAAGGGCAGCATTAACCAAGTTTAGCTTTGGAGTACCAGACATTGCCGTGCACTCCCAGAGATATACATACGGCGGAAATAGATCTGCCATATGTCGTTTATGTAGTTCAGCAATAGAGGATGAAATTCATTTTGTATTTAGTAGTCCAGTGTTAAATGACCTAAGAAGTAAATTTATTTCATCAAAATTTGTTGTAGGCAATCTAGTTTTCGTTTGGTATTGCTATCAACAACAAAAAATGAAAATACAATAAGTTTTGCAGTTTTACCTGTTTAAATCATTTAAAATCGGAGCCTTTTCTCAATGAGGGCCCGCAGTGTGAACATGTCTGTACATTTGACATAGTTTCAGTGAACTGATTATTTTGATTTTGATGTTCTTATTGTTGTTTACTTCTCATAGATTTGACCCCCTTCAGAGGGGGCCTTGACATTGTTGAATAAAATCATTCATTCATTCATTCATTCATTCATTCATTCATTCATTCATTCTCTCTCTTCTCTCTCTCTCCTCTCTCTCTCTCTCTCTCTCTCTCATCTCTCTCTCTCTCTCTCTCTCTCTCTCTCTCTTCTCTCTCTCCTCTCATCCTCCGTGTTGAATAAAAATCTCCTCTCATTCATCTCTCATTCATCCCTCATTCATTCATTGATCTCTTCTCTAGACTCTCTCTCTCTCTCTCTCTCTCTCTCTTCAATCCTCTCTGTCTCTCTCTCTCTCTCATCAATGCAGTTGACACTGATATCAGCATGATCAATAGACAGCAGACACTGTCCCATTCAGACGACCTGACGTGTAGTAGGGCGACCATGTTGGGACAATGGGGAACAAGGCGAATGGTCTGTGAGGTGACGTGCAGCTGAGTGATCATGTTGGGACAATGGAAGGAGGATGTTTGACATGCTGAGTAACGAACCCTCAGTCGTCACCTTAGTCTCCCTCACTATATTGGATCATGAAAATGACTTCAAAGTTTATCAATCGATTTTAGGTATATCAAGCGTCTATATGCGGTGATTTATGTTATCACTCAAGTTCTATTTGCACAAAAGTCCGAATCATCTGGTGTGACCCCAGTTTGTGGATGACCACATGGGTCAAATGTTGCGGTGACTCTGTGGAAACGGGTCACACGTCATATAGCATAATGCCAATAATGGCAGAGCGCTGAAAACAAAGAGGATAAAATTGTAGAACAGGAAAGCTGTGGTTACATCTCTCACCATTGTCCACACTGCCTGTCACCGACAGTAAAGGAAAGCTGTGGTTACATCTCTCAGCATTGTCCCACAATGCCTGTCACCGACAGTAAAGGAAAGCTGTGGTTACCTCATCTCTCACCATTGTCCCACAATGCCTGTCACCGACAGTAAAGGAAAGCTGTGGTTACCTCATCTCTCACCATTGTCCCACAATGCCTGTCACCGACAGTAAAGGAAGCTGTGGTTACCTCATCTCTCACCATTGTCCCACAATGCCTGTCACCGACAGCAAAGAAAAGCTGTGGTTACATCTCTCACCATTGTCCCCACTGCCTGTCACCGACAGTAAAGGAAAGCTGTGGTTACATCTCTCAGCATTGTCCCACAATGCCTGTCACCGACAGCAAAGGAAAGCTGTGGTTACCTCATCTCTCAGCATTGTCCCACAATGCCTGTCACCGACAGCAAAGGAAAGCTGTGGTTACCTCATCTCTCAGCATTGTCCCACAATGCCTGTCACCGACAGCAAAGGAAAGCTGTGGTTACCTCATCTCAGCATTGTCCCACAATGCCTGTCACCGACAGCAAAGGAAAGCTGTGGTTACCTCATCTCTCAGCATTGTCCCACAATGCCTGTCACCGACAGCAAAGGAAATCTGTGGTTACCTCATCTCTCAGCATTGTCCCACAATGCCTGTCACTGACAGCAAAGGAAAGCTGTGGTTACCTCATCTCTCAGCATTGTCCCACAATGCCTGTCACTGACAGCAAAGGAGGAAAGCTGTGGTTACCTCATCTCTCAGCATTGTCCCACAATGCCTGTCACTGACAGCAAAGGAAAGCTGTGGTTACCTCATCTCTCAGCATTGTCCCACAATGCCTGTCACTGACAGCAAAGGAAAGCTGTGGTTACCTCATCTCTCACCATTGTCCCACAATGCCTGTCACTGACAGCAAAGGAAAGCTGTGGTTACCTCATCTCTCACCATTGTCCCACACTGCCTGTCACTGACAGCAAAGGAAAGCTGTGGTTACATCATCTTTCACCATTGTCCCCCGCTGCCCTGTCACTGACAGCAAAGGAAAGCTGTGGTTACATCATCTCTCACCATTGTCCCCCACGCTGCCCTGTCACTGACAGCAAAGGAAAGCTGTGGTTACATCATCTTTCACCATTGTCCCACACTGCCTGTCACTGACAGCAAAGGAAAGCTGTGGTTACATCATCTTTCACCATTGTCCCCCACTGCCCTGTCACTGACAGCAAAGGAAAGCTGTGGTTACATCATCTTTCACCATTGTCCCACACTGCCTGTCACTGACAGCAAAGGAAAGCTGTGGTTACATCATCTTTCACCATTGTCCCCCCACTGCCCTGTCACTGACAGCAAAGGAAAGCTGTGGTTACATCATCTCTCACCATTGTCCCACGCTGCCCTGTCACTGACAGCAAAGGAAAGCTGTGGTTACATCATCTCTCAGCATTGTCCCCCACTGCCCTGTCACTGACAGCAAAGGAAAGCTGTGGTTACATCATCTCTCAGCATTGTCCCACACTGCCCTGTCACCGACAGTAAAGGAAAGGGGTAAACTGTGATCTTGTGTGATAGACATTACATCACTGAGCCTGTGTTCCTGGTGATCCTACGTTTGTGATCAAGTCACAGAGTTACAAATGGTGTGCCTCTGTTAAAACCACATTTGTGATGTGAGCAAGTCCCAGAGTTATACGTAGAGTGCTTCTACTGATTCTATGTTTGGTGATCAAGTCACAGAGTCATAAATGGCGTGCTTCTATTAATACCACGTTTGGTTATCAAGTCATAGAGTTATATAAATGGTGTTTATGATCAAGTCACAGAGTTATAAATAGGTAGATAGATAGATAGATAGATAGATAGATAGATAGATAGATAGATAGATAGATAGATAGATAGATAGATAGATGGATGGATGGATGGATGGATGGATAGATAGATATGTGTTGAGAGAGAGAGAGAGAGAGAGAGAGAGAGAGAGAGAGAGAGAGAGAGAGATCTTTTTATTGAGGGAAAGGAGTAAGCACATAAAGGCTTCTCACCCTCCTGGACTCAAGAACAAACAATGAATATAACGGGTATGAAAAAAAAATGTTTAAATTCAAAAACCAATGCAATAGATTGATTGTTACAGTACAACCAAATGAACACGACACGAAAATTTAAAATCACGTAAGTAATTTTTAAAAAGCATATTGGGAAGAGGGAGAGGGGGGGGAGAGTGCAGGAGAGGGGGTGGGGGGAGAGAATGGTTGGGATTGGATACGGGTTGGTTACGGGGTAAAAAAAAAGAGAGGCGGGGAGTGGAGGATTATAAAAAAAAAAGCGAGAGTGAGGGTGGGGGGGTGGGGGTGGGGGTGGGGAGGGAGCACGGTAATAAAGGCGAAGGATAGAAAAAAAATAGAAAGTACAACCCCCCTCTCCCCGCACACACACACACACACACACACACACACACACACACACACACACACACACACACACACTCTTACACACACGCGCGCACCCCTTCCTCAATACTTGAAAGAGCTGAACAATCAGATAGTAGTTCATACACTACAAAGTTTATTCCGATTAAAAAGTATAGGCTATGAAAGACAAAGCAACCTGCAACAAATCAGTGCTTCGGAGAGAGAGAGAGAGAGAGAGAGAGAGAGAGAGAGAGAGAGAGAGAGAGAGAGAGAGAGAAAACAGAACAGAACAGATTTTTATTCAAACAGGCCAAAGCCCTATTTGAAGGGGTGTAATCAATGACAATAAACGTATGATACAAATGTGCATGAAACTGTCATCCAAGTAGGCATGAAAACCAAATCAAAATTTGATGTAATACTAAAAACAGTTTACCAACTTATTAAAAGATAAATAATGGATATACGAGAAGGACAGTTATTACATTCGTACATTCATACACTCAATTCGCAAAGTCACATTCATTAAAGTAGCTTTGATCATTCAAGATATAACTATAT
Organism: Conus betulinus; assembly: GCA_016801955.1. NCBI lineage: Eukaryota > Metazoa > Mollusca > Gastropoda > Neogastropoda > Conidae > Conus > Conus betulinus. The sequence continues at coordinate 151,519 of JADBJO010000860.1, forward strand.
CCCCTCTCTAAAGGCTTTGTAAAGATATACAGCAAGGTTTTTCAATGTCTTATATTTTGAGAGAGAGAGAGAGAGAGAGAGAGAGAGAGAGAGAGAGAGAGAGAGAGAGAGACAGACAGACAGACAGACAGACAGACAGACAACAGACAGACAGACAGACAGACAGACATGTATGTATGCTAGCATGCGTGCTCTGTGTGTGTGTGTGAGTATGTGTGTGTGTGTGTGCGTGCGTGCGTGCGTGTGTGTGTGTGTGTGTGTGTGTGTGTGTGTGTGTGTGTGTGTGTGTGTGTGTGTGTGTGTGTGTACACTGACGGAAGAGAACAGAAAAAAACGGTCTGTGTTCGAGAATAACCCCTCACTTCGACCCTAATTGAAACCAAGGTCATTGGAGGTTAAGAGTCACCAAAGGTCACAGTGCAAAGTGAGCCCAACCCAGCACGCTGCTGAACACAATGTCCCTAGAGGTCAACCAGTGAATAAACAAGTCCGTTTGCCGTACAGCAACACTGTTTGAACACACCACTCGCCTTAGACGACAGCAGCTTACAGTATTACAGAGAGAGAGAGAGAGAGAGAGAGAGAGAGAGAGAGAGAGAGAGAACATGTTTTGTGCCGATCCCTTTCTTTCTCTCCTTACTTCTGCGCTAATCTTCGTGTCCACATGGGTGTACCTGGAGAGTTCTGTTGGTTTCCAAGGGTCATTGAATATCACGGGTGTGTACAATAGGGTCTAGGATCGCCAGTATGGAAATGAGGATTGGCATCACGAGGTGGAATGTTTCTCGCCCGATTCACAGGTCTAGTCATGTGCTGAATGTTTTTCACTTGATTCACAAAACTTGTCATGTGCGGAACGTCATGTGATTCACAGGTCTAGTCATGCGCAGAATAATTGTCACTTGATTCACAGGACTAGTCATATGCTGAATGTCACGTGATTCACAGGTCTAGTCATGTGATGAATGTTTGTCACTTGATTCACAGGTCTAGTCATGTGCTGAATGTCACGTGATTCACAGGTCTAGTCATGTGCTGAATGTTTGTCACTTGATTCACAGGTCTAGTCATGTGCTGAATGTCACGTGATTCACAGGACTTGTCATGTGCTGAATGTCACGTGATTCACAGGACTTGTCATGTGCTGAATGTCACGTGATTCACAGGACTTGTCATGTGCTGAATGCCCGGTACTTGATTGACAGGTATGATAATGCACTGAATGTTTGCTACTTCATTCACAGGTCTAGTTGTGTGCTGAATGTCTGTCACTTGATTTACAGGTGCTGAATGTCACTTGGTTCGCAGGTCTAGTCATGTGCCGAATGTCACTTGGTTCGCAGGTCTAGTCATGTGCCGAATGTCACTTGATTCGCAGGTCTAGTCATGTGCTGAATGTCACTTGGTTCGCAGGTCTAGTCATGTGCCGAATGTCACTTGGTTCGCAGGTCTAGTCATGTGCCGAATGTCACTTGGTTCGCAGGTCTAGTCATGTGCCGAATGTCACTTGATTCGCAGGTCTAGTCAGATAGAAAGCACGGCGAAAAAGCAAAGAAAGAAAATGGAGAGAAAGGAGGGAGAGTGAGGTGATGTAGAGTAAAGAAAGAAAATGGAGAGAAAGGAGGGAGAGTGAGGTGATGTAGAGTAAAGCAAGAAAATGGAGAGAAAGGAGGGAGAGTGAGGTGATGTGTAAAGTAAGGAAAAAGAAAGAGAGCAGAGAAAGAGGGGTGAAAGAGGTAGAGGGAGAGAGACGGGTGGGTGGAAGAGCAAAAGGTGGGGGTGAGAGAGAGGGAGAGGGAGGGGGATGCAGTGGAAGAGTAGCAACAACAGATCTTACTGATACGCACAAAGAGACAGACAGACAAAACGACAGACAGACACACAGAGTGAAGCATATAAACGCAGACAAAAACACAGACAAGCAGTGTCAAAAAAAAAAAACGCGGTCTGAAGCTGTCATTACTTTCTCCACCGTGTCAGGTCCTATCTCTGGTGTCCGTGAGCAGACACACGGGACACGAGCAGTACAGTGGGGACACAAGTCGGCGCCACTGGGGCGCACCTCCTCCTGATCCTAACCCCCCGCCCCTCACACACACACACACACACACACACACACACACACACACACACACCTATTGCCCCCCCCCCCCTCCCCAACATACACTTAAAAGAAACACGAAGCGTATCATGACACCAGCAGACAATTAGAATTAGTTCTAAATGACTAACTACTCACCAGGCCTTCATCATGGCTGTCTTTTAGAGCCAACAGACCGCCAGCCTGATTTTTATAGCGCTGTCCGCCTCCTCTCCTACCCAGGAACAAAGGGCCCTCAGTCCACTTTAACCCTTGTCATCCCAGTAGTGGCGGAGATCGACGTTCAATTTATCTAAGGGAAGAATGGTCAGTCCACAAATGGCACATGGAAACTTGTCCGTTGTAATCTGTAAAATGTGTTGTTCTGCGGTACCTGTCTGTCTGTCTGTCTGTCTGTCTTCCTTTGGACTTTCTGACAGTCTTCATTTGGACAATCTGTCTTCCTGTCCTTTGAACTGTCTGTCTGTGGCGGTCTATGTGTAATTATGCATAGATGAAGGGAGAGATTTCATCTTCTCCCACATGAACTGTCTGTGGCGGCCTATGTGTAGATATGAACATATGAAGGGAGAGATCTCATATACTCCCACATGAACTGTCTGTGGCGGTTTGTGTAAATATGCTTAGATGAAGGGAGAGATCTCATCTGCTCCCACATGATCCACAGTCGTAGTGATTGACCTGCCTGCCTACTTGTCTGACGAAGCGACACAAGATTCCGGCATACAATGTCGATCAGTCTGTCCGTCTGGCTCTGTCTGTGCATGTTTGCATAAATATGTGTAGGCATGTTCTCATGCATATATGTGCGCATGCTTAAATGTGTAGATGTGTTATACATTATATGTGTGTGATATGATCAAATAAAACAGCAGTCAACAGTGAAGCCAACAACATCAGAGGCATGGAGTTACACACACTGTGTTGAAGTCAGCAGGTCGCATGGCCAGTGGGGAACTTTTCGGTCTAAAGATAGTTCCGGCTGGTGACTAGGAACAGTAGCAGCCACATTCAGCTTCTTGATTATGTGTCAAATCAAACTCTGTGATGATTAACTATTCCAGATAGACCGAATTGAACTGGAGAGAGAGAGAGAGAGAGAGGGGGGGGGGGGGGGGGAGAGAGAGAGAGAGAGAGAGAGAGAGAGAGAGAGAGAGAGAGAGAGAGAGAGAGAGAGAGAGAGAGAGAGAGAGAGAGAGACGTATGTAATCTAAATGTTCGGCATGTTCTTAGTCTTCATTTGGCCGGTTTGTCCTACTGATAGCTTAAACAACATAATCTGAAAGCTCTTTAAGGGTGAAATAACAAAATGAAATAGCATGGATGTTACAAAATATGTTGAAGTCAATGAAATAGCATGGACGTTACAAAATATTTTGAAGTCAGCAGACCTCATAGGCCGGTGGGGAACTTTTCAGTCTAAAGATATTTCCGGCCTGTGATCGGGGGACAAACATCAGAGACAGAATCAAACACAACTATAGATAACAACTTAAGGATGTATACTTTTCACCAGTATGTCCTCTGCTTTCACCTTCCTTTTAGAAGTGGACTTCCCCCAATCCTAAGGCTTTCATACAGTACCGAGGGATGAACGTCTGTTGAGTTAAACAGTCTCGAACTGTATGCAGTCTGTCCCCAGGGCGACACCAGGCTGACTGACTTCATATATGTGGGCGTTCCCTACATGTGTGGCCATCCATTTCCCTTCCCTGATACGAGGCTCTGTCAGGGCGACCGGTTATGATTCCTCAACACTAAGAATACCTATCTATGGGTTATCAAAATACTTCGTCTCGCCTGAGCCTTGGGGATCTTCGGGTGCAGGCTTTGGGACTTAAAACTAGATGCCCTCAAAGCAATAGTCAGCGTTGCAAAAGAGGCTGGGAAAAGAAGACAGTAAGGCAGGAATATAAGAACAGCTGCAAGATATCCAAATGATATTCCAGGAATTGTACTTGGAACTGCCGCAGCGCTAGATACAGGATCTCAAAAATGAAAAAAAAAAAAAACAACTAGCATATGACTTTGATGTTCTGTGTATGCAAGAAACTAGAAGTATCACCCAACAAACCATTACATTTGTATGATAACATGATAAATCATAAGTATGATGGATGAGGACTAACCATGATGATTAGGTACAATTTGAAAAACAAACCGTCCAAGATAGGCTTGATTGTAAAGATAAAAAACTCGTACTCGTCACTGGAAATATACATCCGCGCTGCCACCTGTCAAAAATAGCCTGAACCTTTTCGGAGGAAATAGAAAAATGAATTTGGAGACTCTGTAATAGTATGTGGAGGTCTTAATGCAGGTCAAAACTGGGATCAGTATGGGATACCCATACCTCTGAAAGAGATGGTGAATAAAGTACTTTTCAACACACTAGCAATATCATCTCCAACACATATGATGGCAGGGTGACACTTACAGTGTCGTTATTGTGCACTCATCTGACCAAAGCTCAAAGCAGGCGGAAGTGCGGAAGCATCATGGAAGTGACCATTTCTCTATCTAATTAAGTTTAAAAAAAAACGTCAAAATCAAATCAAACGAAACAAAAGACCACTTAATTTGACACCAAATGACAGAAATTTGGTAGGAAAATAAGGAGCAGAAAATGCAACAGAAGCTACTAAAACTAAACAAAACGTCCGGCTCCTTCAGTGGAAAAGAGACACAAAAGCAGCCTGGAAAGATAAACGCATGGCCATGAACATTTGGCAGAGAGAAGAAGAAAAACCTTGGCCTGATCTAGCCATTGAAACAGATATGAACCAAAAGACTGACCACTTCAAAATGGCAATGAAGAAGAAGCAAAAAAAAAACTAGATGGCAACAATTTTGAAGTGAAATTAATCATGACGCAACACTCTCTCAGTTCTGACAGGTTTAGCATTATCTGGAAGGAAAAAAAAAAACAACACTATAAACGTCACCCCAGATACCATAAAAGCCGATGGGACCAGCCGATGGGACCATTAAGCTCAACACAAATAAGAAACAATGGATCAGCTCTGCTGAAATGTTTCTTAGAACAAAGTGATCAGAGAAATTTGGAGAAAAAGAGAGAATATTTGACCAAGTTAAATCAACATCTAGCTCAAACCGGCCTTGATGATCGAAATAATGCACCTGAACTGGATGAAGCAACAGTTAAATGCACTAAAAATAGTACTCCAAGTACAGACAAAGTACCTTATCCAGATATTAAACAGCTCAGAACCAGACAGAGCCTATCTCTTCAGACTTCACCAGGAAAGTTTTGATAAAGGCTATGTCCCAAAAGACTGGCCACATAGATACCTGAAAGCTTTACCTAAATCATAAAAAGATCAGCTGCTAGCTGGTTACCACATACAATGCAAAATATAGTAGGAAAAAACTCATGGAACAAAGAATTAAAGACTCTGAAAGCAGACAAATCCTCCCTCCCAATCAAGGAGGCTAAAACACAGGTTAAAGTACATTTGAATATCTGGAGTTGATTCTGCCATATGCGGCAAATCTACATGTTGAAGAGCATGGCAATATTGACAGTGTGCGTTGTCACTGAATGCATGGTTAAATCTGACACTGTACCTGTTCACTAGAAGGTGTATTGTCACCCGCCACTGTTTACCTGTTTTTGTTCACCCCTTCACTACAAGGCTAGTGTCACCCGCCACTGTTTCACTGTTTTTGTTCACCTCTTCACTACAAAGGCGTAGTGTCACCCGCCACTGTTCACCTCTTCACTGAATGGCATAGTGCCACTGTTCACCCCGCCACTGTGTCACCCGCCCTCTTCACTACAAGGCGTAGTGTCACCCGCCACTGTTCACCTCTTCACTACAAGGCATAGTGTCACCCGCCACTGTTCACCTCTTCACTGA
>JADBJO010000860.1:162500-180000 GCA_016801955.1 Conus betulinus
CTACATGGCTTGTTAAACTGAAGGCAAGAAATCATGAAAGCGTCGTGGCGTTTCTCTCTCTCTCTCTCTCTCTCTCTCTCTCTCTCTCTCTCTCTCTCTCCTCTCTCTCTCTCTCTCTCTCTCTCTCTCTCTCTCTCCTTCCCAGTCGTGAACATCATAATCTTGAACACCAAAAGATGCAGTACCTAGGCAACAACACAGCTCTAACAGCAGCAATAACGATGTTCAATATCTTCAGCCATAAAACATTGCGAAAAGGAAAGCAGGTGGAAGAGATGCAGATCTTGAGAAATGGGAGCAACTGAAAGACAGAGAGATTGATCAAATGGGCGAGAGAGGGGTGGGGGAAGTGGGAGAGAGAGAGAGAGAGAGAGAGAGAGAGAGAGAGAGACAGACAGACAGACAGACAGACAGACAGACAGACAGACAGACAGACAGGGAGTGACAAAGAGAGAGAGGGGAGAGAGAGAGAGAGAGAGAGAGAGAGAGAGAGAGAGAGACAGACAGACAGACAGACAGACAGACAGGGAGTGACAAAGAGAGAGAGAGAGAGACAGACAGACAGACAGACAGGGAGTGACAAAGAGAGAGAGAGAGAGAGAGAGAGAGAGAGAGAGAGAGAGAGAGAGAGAGAGAGAGAGAGAGAGAGAGAGAGAGAGAGAGAGAGAGAGAGAGAAGGGAATAAATAGAGATAGAAAGAGGATCAAGGGAGACAAAGAGGGAAGATGGGACAAACGAACATAAGAAGGAGGAGGAGGAGGAGGAGGAGGAGGAGGAGGAGGAGGAGAAGAGAAGAAGAAGAAGAAGAAGAAGAAGAAGAAGAAGAAGAAGAAGAAGAACAACAACAACAACACAACAACAACAACAACTAGGAAAAAAAGAACAGACTCGCTTACTGGTGTGGTTTTGTAAGCTGGAAAGGGTTAAGGTGGCAGGCTGTGTCCTAAAGCTCGCAGAAAGGTCAAGCACGATGCCTATATAACTCTACACCTCGTCACCCGTCCTCAACAAATCAGCAGCACCATGCAGATCTGGTGAGCCTTAGTGCGCGTACGTGTGTGTGTGTGTGTGTGTGTGTGTGTGTGTGTGTGTGTGTGTGTGTGTGTGTGTGTGTGTGTGTGCGTGCGTGCGTGCGTGCATGTGTGTGTGTGTGTGTGTGTGTGTGTGTGTGTGTGTGTGTGTGTGACAATAACAATAATTTAATTCAGTCTTTTCAGGCCATCTGGCCCATCTGGACAGGAGAAGTGAAAGGCATACAGTTGTCCATAACATGGGAAGCATAGATACAGCACTACATATTTTGTCTGATTTTCAAACTTCCACATATGTACAAAGCAACTCTGACAGCTAATTTTTCACTTAGGTTAGTGCACAACATTTGTACTTTGAAAGAGGATGGGAACCGGTAGTAATACAGTGGTATATATTTCTTACGTAGTGACATATATTTGGGACAAACAAACAGAAAGTGAATTACATCTTCAACGCAATTCATATTACAATATTTACAAACTGGATCAACAAGGGCTTTTCCATATCGGGGAATTCCATCTAATTTTAATCGGCTCGATCTTAGCAGGCAAATAACTCGACGGTGTTCAAGATTTTCTAGCTGACTTATGTAACCAGCTCTTATAAGCTCTGGATGATACAAACAATAGTCGCCTTCCTTCAAAACAGAATCATGCCAACTCTGACGGAAATCATCTTGTAGTCTTTGCTTAAAAACTTTCAGAAAGTAGTCCAGATTGCCAACATTTTGCGTAGCCCAGACATAACCAAAGCCAAATTTACATAATATAGTTCTTACTTGTGTCGCCCAGTTACGCCTTCCGTTTTCATCCTGCATCACTAGCATGTCATAGCATTTCTCTGGGTATCTCTCGGTGGGCAGAGAAAGGAGCCTGCCCCAGTACCTGATCATACACACGTAAGTATCTATGTAAATAGGAAATCTACTACATTCTCCGATTGCAATATTGTTTTTAACGTCCATGCCAACTCCTAACATCATTTTGCATGTTTTAAATTGTACTTTTTTCAATGGCCTCAAAACACTGAAAACCTTATACCTCTGAACCATACAGCAGAATGGGTTTAATTTGACATCAAATATCTTAAATACAATATCCACTGGCAATGACTGCAACTTAAAGAATAACCTTTTGACACCCCTGCAACCGCTCGCACTGCTTTTCCTGATAAGTTATCAACAACACATTTTGACCAGTTTAGTGTGGCAGAAAATATTACACCCAAGTAATTGTAATGAGGTTCGACTTCGATCTGCCTGCCAGCAAAGAATCATTGTTCATAATGCCTCAGAAATCCACCATTTTTAAAAAAACAACAACTTTTGTCTTTTCCATATTGACTTTGAGACCCCATCTATGGCAGTATTTTTCCAGACATTCAATTTTCTTTTGTAGGTCAATCACAGAATCAGAAACCAGTGCAATGTCATCTGCATACATCAAAAGAAGAATGCCTATTTGATCTGAAAAAAAAAACATCAATACCTCATGTGTTGAGTTAATCAAAGGAGTCTGCAATTCAGATATGAAAGAGAAAATAACAAGGGACTTAGAATGCAGCTCTGCCTGACTACTGACATACACTCAAAGTAATCAGTAATGTTATACCCAACTCTAACTGTCGCGTTTACTTGTTTGTACATACTGGAAAGTTTTTGAAACATGTTCCCGTGAATCCCTTTCTGCAACAGAAGATATAAAATATTCAATCTCTTTCAATGCTCTCAAAAGCTTTAGAAAAGTCAACGAAAGGAGTATAGAACCGCCCTCCTTTTTAGTAAGGTATTTTGAACCAATGACTGTAGTGAAAATATATTATCTGTCGTACTATAGCCCTTTCTAAATCCTGCTTCAGCTTCCGGTATGTTCCCTGTTGCTTCAGTTAAATCTCTTAATCTGCTATTCAGAATTGTACTGTATAGTTTGCTTATCGTATTTAACAGTGATATTCCTCTATAATTTTCGGTTTTTCTATAGTCACCTTTTTTGAGAAGCGGAAAAAATCAACCGTTTTGTCCAACTTTCCGGGTACTGACCAGTTTCAAACACCTTGTTAAATAGCACACGCAAAAAATGGCACCAAAAGATCACTGAGAACATGAAACACATCAGAAGGCACACCATCAGGCCCAAGAGCTCTGCATTTCTTAGTATCCTTTATAGCTTTGCGAATTTCGTTTTCGGAGATTGCTTCTTCTAGATTTATATGTACATTATGGCTAACTGACAAACCTCAGGGTTATCGTTCTTTAAAACATCATCAACCTCTTTGCAGAATTCAGCATCAATAGCCGACTGCTCAGGATTTAGCAAGTCACGAAAGTATTTATACCATGAACCTGCACTGATCGTAACAGAATCATTAGAAGTGATGCTTGTCAGAGATTTAACCTTTCGCCAGAACGATTTTGAATCCTTGTCATTACAAACATGACTCAGGTCATTTAGAATTTGTATTTTCTGTTTTTTTTCTTGTTTCACTTTACATAGAGATTTGAACTCTTCTTTAGATTTAGGTATTCATTCAAATCCTTGCGATTATTTGAAAATTTCCATAATCTCTGTTGCCTATATTTACTGTTTTTCGCAAGTTCACAATCTTCGTCCCACCACGAGGGCTGAGTACGAGTTTTTTTTTTCTTTTGCCTTTCTACTGTTACATTGGACAGCTGCTCTCTGCAGAAAATCAACAAGACAATCTGATCCCGCATCGACTCCTTGTTCAATAGCTGTCAAAAAGTTTTCAAACTGTTTCTTGATTTTGACGTAAGTAGTCGTAGAAAGAGTCCTTCCACAAAAGCTTACATAGTTTTTTCCATAGATATTTCATCATCATCTGTTATATTGTCTGTGCACATTGAAATGTCATCAAAAAATGATGTTAATATTGGGAAATGGTTTGATTCACATCTATCAACAACTTTAAAATCCATAATTAAATCAAACAAAGGCTTTGAGGCAGCATAATAATCAACAACGCTCATTCCACAATTAGCGATGCACGCTATTTTCCCCCTCCCAATCACCTTCCGTACGACCATTGACAAGAAACAGATTGTATTCTTTTAACAATTCAATAAATTTAGGTCGAAATTGTTCCAGGCACGATCTTTTGATCTACGCTTGTTCTGAGGAACATCACCAATAAAATCATGAAGGTCTTCCACTGGAACAATACATCTGTCTTCATCGCAACAGTCAGTGTCAGATAAGTCCGCTGTGCGTGCATTGAAATCACCACACAACAGGAAAGAGCAACCTGCATAAACTTGCATGATATCACAAATATTACTTTCTAATTTTTCAATACCTTCATGCTTGTTGTTCTCATACAACACTGAATGATCGGGAGCAATACACCCCAAAACAGCAATTACATCAAAAGCACAATTAAAAACTGACTTCCCGATTTTCATAAATACACAATCTTCGACGTCTTTCAGTAACTGTTCTTCTACATATACTATGATTGATTTGTGTACACACACCACAACTCCACCTTTTTGCCTATTTACCCGGGAGGAAAGAAAGACAGAGTAATCTGGAAAAGCATCTTCCATCGCAGTCTGTTTGCACGTCCAAACCTCTGAAAAAGAAAATATCTTAAATTGTTTACAAAACATGTTAAACGAAACACTGTTTAGCATTCGAGACAGACCCTGAACGTTCCATGCCATGACCTGTAACACAGGCGCATGTCTTCTTGTGTTTTCTATATTTAATGAATCATCATATGACTGTGGCAAGGCAGATGTCTTTGTGTCAGCTGTATTAACAGAGTCATTAGAAAAGCATTGACGGGTTAGAAACACTGCTGGAATTTACTTGTTCTGTTGATGCCCTGTCATCACCGCAAACGACGTCCTCCACAGCATTGACGGTGGCCGCAGGGATACGGGTGGAAATTCTCCCCGCAGGTACACTGTCAACACCGCAAACGACATCTTCCTCAGTGCCGACGGTAGACGCAGGGGTACGAATGGAAGTTCTCCTTGCAGGTACACCGTCATCACGCCGGTCGGCCCGTCAGATCCTTGACTTCTCGCGCAGACCCTTGGAAGCGGGGTCATAGTCGAAATGCTTGCCTTCAATGACCAAGGAATCAAAGCGAAGAAAGGCTCTCTTGTTGGCACGTTTCGCCTCTTTCATGAATGGCAACAGCAGCTGACGGCGTTTTTTCTCTCACCTTCAGGGAAAAATCCTCGGACACAAAAATGTCCCCTCCCTTCAGCTTCTTGCATTCGGATAGCACTTTTTCTTTGCCTTTGAAATTTTCAAAGCGAACGATGATCGGACGTGACCTTCTTCCGCCTTTGATTCGATGCGCTCATTCAGCATGATCACGGTGAGCGGGGATGCCACAGAATATAAGATTATTCCGTCTGCTTCTGTTGTTTTCCAGTCGTCAAGTTTTCCTTCAAAACTCGAAACTTTTTCTTTCAGTTCTATGTTTTCTGTCAGCACCCCATCGACATCATTTTGCATCTTGTTCACTTGAGTGATAACCTCATTCACTTTTTGTTCAATGTTAGTCATCTTCTCTTCAATGGTTGTCATCTTTTTGTCCATACCTGTCAGTAGTCTCATCACGTCTGACAGAGCGATGTCGGCATTGGCGTCACTTGCAGAAATCGAAGTTCGAGAGGCCGGAGAAAGAAAGGTAGAATGCTTTTTGGCCCTGGGTTGGGACTCAGTGTCACCACACTGCAGTAGAGAGGAAGCCACAAACACCAGAACGACAGCAGCAAAGGCACTTCTCTCACAAACAGTACGGTACAGCTGACGTGTGGTCGCCTTCTCAACGGCACGTTTCATCATGAAGGACAGAAAAGTCCAGTAAAACTGGCCACAGGCAGCCCGAAAGCACAGCGCTGAACTCGGCATGATGCCAGCAGTCCAGTCGTGCACTTTTTATGAAACTAGAATCAGTTAATCAGACAATAATTAACAAAAAGGTACTCGTGTGTGTGTGGGGGGGGGGGAGGAGGGGGGGGGGCATCTTTAGAAATTTGCGTGTAATAAAGGTCTCAACAGTGTCTATTAAAAGCAAACGTAAAAGAAACACACGCTTAAGAGGTAACGACAAAGTAACCCCTTAAAATGTGAATGTTTCCAGTTTTAATGAATGTTTCTTAATCGAGAGAGAGAGAGAGAGAGAGAGAGAGAGAGAGAGAGAGAGAGAGAGAGAGAGAGAGAGAGAGAGAGAGAGAGAGAGAGAGATGATATGAATACGAATACGAATACGTATACGAATACGAAAGCGAATAATTATAAACATGAAAATTGAGTGCAAACTAGATAAGTTTTTTTAGTCTCTTTACACTAATGGCCTCATGAAAAAAGACAAACTTTAATTATGAAAACAACTCCTCCCTCCTTTCAACTTCCCCCTCCTTCTTCCCATCCCCATCCAGTGAAAAACCTCCAAAAAAGCAAAAATAGATGACAAAGGAAAACAGATTAACAGCAGATGAATCTTTATTTCCAAATTAAACAGAGTAGCAAGCATTATTTTTATTATCATTCGGCCCTTGCCCCGCTAAGGGAGTATCTAATCATGACTAAAACTTTTAACAAACATGTATATTTTTCAAAGTACATACAAATGTGGATGAGCTGTTTCCCCATCAGCGTTCATGCATAAATGAATTGAAAGAAATAAAGAAGCCCATTGAAACAACAAACAAGAATAAACAGATTACGAAGAAGATAAACCTCCGCTAAAACTGAGAGAGGGGGGAGAGGGGGGGGGAGGAGAGAGAGAGAGAGAGAGAGAGAGAGAGAGAGAGAGAGAGAGAGAGAGAGAGAATAGTCAGTAGAATAATTGTGTGTGTGTGTGTGTGTGTGTGTGTGTGTGTGTGTGTGTGTGTGTGTGTGTGTGTGTGCGTGTGGCTTTGGGGTGCATTCTGGCTCGGCCCAATGCTGTATGTGGTGCTGAACTCCAGTAACAGGAAGAAGTGTAGGACCAGCCGTCTGACACATGTCTTTATAGAAGATGTTTCGGAACCCTCTGTCGTACAAATGTTTTCGGCCCTGAACTCTTCCACCGCAAGGGGCGAGCCACATCAGGGTCATGACTCCTAGATGTCCTGAAGTCATTCTGAGTTCTTTGTGGCCGCCTGCATTCAGACCAGCACTCCCAGGACGATGGAATGTCAAGGCTACACACCCAGCATGATGGACTGTCGAGGCCAAGTCACCGTTCAGCTCGTGGACGTCTATTGTACGTTGTGAAATTTAGGCCGTATGCAGGTTCCACCTAACCCGATCACCTGATCCAGCCAGAACTCTGCTCAGCTGCTCATGCTTCTGCCTTGGTCTTTCAGGACCCTGGCCTCCTTCTCAACGGAACAAGGGAGCTGTTGGATGACATCACTAGCACACGTACCTACAAACCCCCTCCATCCAGCTTCTATGGTTAAGGCTGGCTTGGAATCCAAACCCCCTCAAGCTGCTGGCTAGACCGATACTTCTCAGTCTTGAAGGTGTCAGCCTCCTTTGTAATGATTTCATATAGCCCACTGCCTTCAATCCAGATCGTTTGTTTGGGTGAACCTGAATCCAGCGGTATATCCGATGTCATGCCACTCTTCTTAGTGATTTTTTTTTAATTCTGAAAGTTCTACTCTGCATTCCCAGCCATCTACTCCGGGCGATCAATTCTGCGTCCATGGTCCCAGCGTCACTGTACCTCACTGGCAGCGCCTGCTGCATTGATGAGTGTTGTCGCCGGTCCCTATGCTGATGTGGTGTTTCTTCTGGCAATACGATGCATATGTGATTTTATAAGCGCTGGTTGTGTCTTCATCTGACCTTTCCTTGGGTTGCTACAGCTGTCTTTGAGCTCAGATAATGATCCGCTCTTTCTTTCTGCCGGTGGAGAGAACATTCAGCCATGTGACGTCCCTCCACTCAGACAACTGACGTCCCTCCTGTCACAAGGTCTGGTCTGGACAGCAGAGTGTCCACAGATCTGAGGACGAATCGGATCCTGCCAGAGGGCATTTCATTCATTCGACCTGAAAATTCTCTGGAGTGTGACAAAACAAAAAGAAAAATCACTATGCCGCCGAAACGGAAGAAACAAACGAACTGCACAACAAACAGGACGCGTCGGGTTTCGAACTCCCTGGTCTTCTTCAGGGAAAACAAACAATATACAAGACAATGAAAACGAAGAAGAAAGAAAATCAGTTATATCCTCAAACAGGGCGCGCAAAATGGACGTGGGCTTTGCGCGTCGTGTTTGTCATGTAATTTGTTTCTATCGTTCGGCAGCATTGTAATTTTTCTTTTAAGTTTGTTTCAATTTCGGCCTACGGTCACTTTGAAAAAATGGAAGAAACAAACGAACTGCACAACAAACAGGACGCGTCGCGTTTCGAACTCCCTGGTCTTCTTCAGGGAAAGCAAACAATATACAAGACAATGAAAACAAAGAAAGAACAATCAATTATCTCCTCAAACAGGGCGCGCAAAATGGGCGTGGGCTTTGCGCGTCGTGTTTGTCATGTAATTTGTTTCTATCGTTCGGCAGCATTGTAATTTTTCTTTTAAGTTTGTTTCAATTTCGGCCTACGGTCACTTTGAAATTTCTCTGGGGTGTTTCTTCCCAGTAGTCCATTGTCCCCTCCCCCTTCCGTCCCCACTTCTTGGCCTTGTTCGACTGGCGTCTGGATTATCTTTGTTTTTTTTTTTTTCTTTCTTTCTTCTGCTCTTCTATTGCCTTGTCTGTCTTGGCTTCCCCTTTTGCCATTAACTACCACCTTATGCTGATGGAGGTGTGGTGTTCTTCGAGTTTCTCTCTTGCATGATTCTCTCCAGAAAGATGTTGAAAAGGACTGGATAGTAGGCACCCTTGCCTGACTCCGACTGTGGTCGGGAAGAACTGGCCCTGCTGGCTATTTAGAAGTACTGTGCTGCTGGAGTGTTCGTAGAGGGCCTGGATGACTTGGACGATCCTCTCTTCAATGTTGAAGTCTCTGAGAACCTGCCATAGGCCGTTGTGCCACACCCGGTCGAAAGCCTTCTTAAAGTCAATGAAGTTGTGCAAGAGGTCCTTTTGGTGTTGTAGATGCTTTTCAACCAGGACTTGGCAGTTGAAAATTTGTTCCACAGTGCTCCGCCCTTTTCTAAAACCTGCTTGTTCTTCTGATAGCAGTTCCTCAGCCTTGGATTTCAGTCGGTTGATACCGACCTCATAGGGGGGCAGCAACACCGAGCTCCAGGATCTCACAGACTTGTCACAAGAGCAAGTGCCTACGGCATGGAGGTCAGCACAGAGAAGTCAAAGGTCACGGTCAACAGCATGACTAGCAGCAGTGCCAACATAACCATGAATGGTGTGCCCCTGGAAGAAGTGACCAGCTTCAGGTACTTGGAAGCAACTCTGTCCAAAGATGGCACCTGCACAGCAGCAGAAATCCGAATCAGGATCAAGTCCGCATCAGCAGCGATGGCCAGACTGAACAGAGTGTGGAAGAGCAACATCAAATTCCACACAAAATTCCGGCTCTACTAGACACTAGTGGTCTCGATCCTCTTATATGGTTGCGAGACATGGACACTGATGGCCGAAACAGAAAGAAGAATCCAGGCGTTTGAGACCAGGTGCCTGAGGAAACTACTCCGCATCTCATACAAAGAACACAAGACCAATGATTATGTGCGGAACCTGGTCACTAACTTAGTTGGGCCCCACGAACCACTTCTGGCTACCGTCAAACGACGGAAGATGGCATGGTTTGGCCACATCATTCGTCACAACACCCTCTCCAAAACCATCCTTCAAGGCACCGTTGAAGGAGGGCGCAGACGAGGACGGCAGAGAAAGAGCTGGTCCGACAATATAAAGGACTGGACCAAAATGACCATGCCAGATCTCCTCAAAACAGCCACCAACAGAAGAGCCTGGAGAGAAACGGCGGCTGCCTCATCACGTCCCCCCAACGACCCCAGCGGTCAGGGGAATGACTGACTGACCACCTTATGTGTGTTGACCCTAGTCCCTGGCTCTTGGTTTGTGTCCGTTATTTCCTGAGGCTTACCATGGACACTGCCTCCTGATCTGTCCTCTTGCTGCCAGTCCTCAGCCTGCACTGATTCCATTTTACAACCTTTCCCCTGGCTGTCTGCACCAGTGTTCTTTCCTGTCTTTCCGTACCAGTGTTGTATCCTGAGTGCTGTATTCTTACTTTCTGCACCAGTGCTGTATCCTGGCTCTCTGCAGCAGTGCTGTATCCTGGCTGTCTGCAACAGTGCTGTATCCTGCCTTTCTGCACCATCGTTGTGTGCTGGCTTTCTGCACCAGTGCTGTGTCCTGAGTGCTGTTTCCTGGCTTTCTGCACCAGTGCTGTATCCTGAGGTCTGTATCCTGGCTTTCTGCGCCAGTGCTGTATCCTACCTTTCTGCACCATCCTTGTGTACCGGCTTTCTGCACCAGTGCTGTGTCCTGAGTGCTGTGTCCTGGTTTTCTGCAGCAGTGTTGCATCCTGAGTGCTGTGTCCTGGCTTTCTGAAACAAGTGCTGTATCCTGTCTGCTGTATCCTGGCTTTCTGCACCGGTGCTGTGTCCTGAGTGCTGTATCCTGGCTTTCTGCATAAGTGCTGTTTCCTGAGTGTTGTATCCTGGCTCTCTGCGCCGGTGATGTTTCCCGAGTGATGTATGCTGTTTACTGCTCAGTGCTGTATCCTGAGTGCTATATCCTGGCTTCCTGTACTAGTGCTGTGTCCTGAGTGCTCTATCCTGACTTTTTGCGCCAGTGCTGTATCCTGAACGCTGTATCCTAGCTTTCTGCTCCGGTGCTGTGTCCTGAGTGCTATATCCTGGCTTTCTGCGCCAGTGCGGTATCCTGAGTGCTGTATCCTGGCTTTCTGTACCAGTGCTGTATCCTGAGTGCTGTGTTCTGGCTTTCTGCACCAATGCTGTTTCCTGGCTTTCTGTACCAATGTTGTATGCTGGCTTTCTACACCAGTGCTATATGCTGACTCTTTGCACCAGTGCTGAATCCTGGCTTTTTGCACCAATGCTGTATAGTGGCTTTCTGCACCAATGCTGTATGCTGGCTTTCTGCACCAATGTTGTATGCTGGCTCTCTGCACCAGTGCTGCATCCAGCTTTCTGCACCAGTGCTGCATCCTGGCTTTCTGCACCAGTGCTGTATGCTGGCTCTTCTGCACCATTGTTGTGTGCTGGCTTTCTGCACCAGTACTGTGTCCTGAGTGCTGCTTCCGGGCTTTCTGCACCAGTGCTGTATCCTGAGTGCTGTGTCCTGGCTTTCTGCGCCAGTGCTGTGTCCTGAGTGCTGTTTCCTGGCTTTCAGCTCCAGTGCTGTGTCCTGAGTGCTGTTTCCTGGCTTTCTGCACCAGTGCTGTGTCCTGAGTGCTGTTTCCTGGCTTTCTGCACCAGTGCTGTGCCCTGAGTGCTGTTTCCTGGCTTTCTGCACCAGTGCTGTGTCCTGAGTGCTGTTTCCTGGCTTTCAGCACCAATGCTGTATCACGAGTGCTGTGTCCTGGCTTTCAGCTCAGTGCTGTGTCCTGAATGCTGTTTCCTGGCTTTCAGCTCCAGTGCTGTATCATGAGTGCTGTGTCCTGGCTTTCAGCACCAGTGCTGTGTCCTGAGTGTTGTATCCTGGCTTTCTGCACCAGTGCTCTATCCTGGCTTTCTGCGCCAGTGCTGTATTTTGAGTGTTCTATCCTGGCTTCTGCACCAGTGCTGTATCTTCTCTCTCTCCACCAGTGCTGTATCCTGAATGCTGTATCCTGGTTTTCTGCACCAGTGCTGTATCTTGAGTACTGTATCTTAGCTGTCTGCACCAGTGCTGTATCATGAGTGCTGTATCCTGGTTTTCTGTACCAGAGCTGTGTGCTGCGTGCTGTTTCCTGGCTTTCTGTGCCAGTGCTGTATCCTGAGCAATGTATCCTGGCTTTCTGCACCGGTGCGGTGTCCAAAGGACTGTATCCTGGCTTTCTGCGCCAGTGCTGTATCCTGCGTGCTGTTTCCTGGCTTTCTGTGTCAGTGCTGTATCTTGAGTGCTGTATCCTGTCTTTCCGTACCAGTGCTGTATCCTGAGGGCTGTATCCTGGCTTTCTGCGCCAGTGTTGTATCCTGAGTACTGTATCCTGGCTTTCTGTACCAGTGCTGTGTCCTGAATGCTGTATCCTGTCTTTCTGCACCCGTGTCGTGTCATGAGTGGTGTGTCCTGGCTTTCTGCATCAGTGGTGTGTCCTGGCTTTCTGTACTAGTGGGTGTGTCCTGGCTTTCTGTATCAGTGGTGTGTCCTGGCTTTCTGCATCAGTGGTGTGTCCTGGGTTTCTGCATCAGTGTGTGTCCTGGCTTTCTGCATCAGTGGTGTGTCCTGGCTTTCTGCACTAGTGGTGTGTCCTGGTTTTCTGCATCAGTGGTGTGTCCTGGCTTTCTGCACTAGTGGTGTGTCCTGACTTTTCTGCACTAGTGGTGTGTCCTGGCTTTCTGTACTAGTGGTGTGTCCTGGCTTTCTGTACTAGTGGTTTGTCCTGGCTTTCTGCATCAGTGGTGTGTCCTGGCTTTCTGCACTAGTGGTGTGTCCTGGCTTTCTGTACTAGTGGTGTGTCCTGGCTTTCTGTACCAGTGCTGTGTCCTGAATGCTGTATCCTGTCTTTCTGCACCCGTGCCGTGTCATGAGTGGTGTGTCCTGACTTTCTGCATCAGTGGTGTGTCCTGACTTTCTGCACTAGTGGTGTGTCCTGGCTTTCTGCATCAGTGGTGTGTTCTGGCTTTCTGCACTAGTGCTGTGTCCTGACTTTCTGCACTGGTGGTGTGTTTTGACTTTCTGCACCAGAGGTGTGTCTGCCTTTGTGGGCTAGTAGTTTTGTCTGTCAGGGCAATTATCTTGGCTGGCTTCTTGGACTGGTTATCTGTCTGGCTTTGTGGGTCAGTGTTATGTCTGTCTGTCAGGGTGATTATCTTTGCTGGCTTTTGAATTGGTTATCTCTCAGGCTTTGTGGGCCAGTGTCAGATGCACCTTTCTTGGAGATTATCAGACTTCGCGTTTTGGATCAGTCGTCTCTCTGGTTCTGATGACAAGTGTATCTTGCTCCATAGATGAGTGTTCTTTCCATTTTTCTGGACCAGTGTTATATCCAGCTTTCTGGCCCAGTGTTATATCCAGTTTTCCGGATTGGTGTTATATCTAGTTTTCTACACAAGTGATATATCCAGTATTCTGGACTGGTGTTATATCCAGTGTTCTGGACCAGTGTTATGTCTAGTTTTCTAGACTGGTGTTATATCCAGGTTTCTAGACTGGTGTTACATCCAGTTTTCTGGACCAGTGTTACATCTAGTTTGGGGGGCCAGTGTTATATCCAGTTTTCTAGACCAGTGTTATATCCAATTTTCTGGATTTTTTTTTTTTTTTTTTTTTTTTTTGGGGGGGGGGGGGGGGGGGGGAGCGTTACATCCAGTTTTCTGGACTGGTGTTATGTGTAGCTTTCTGGACCAAAGTAATTTCTTGTTTCGTGAAATAGTGTTATAGTAGGCTTTCTCTACCAGCTACATCTGACGTTCCTGACTAGTCTTTTATGTAGCTTTCTGGAAGGTGTGATAACTGGCAAATGTTCTCTATGACGTGGACGTGTTACATGTGGCTTTGTGAAACAACATGTAGCTGGATCTCTGAACCAGTGTTGGATCCGTGCGTGCGTGCGTGTGTGTGTGTGTGTGTGTGTGTGTGTGTGTGTGTGTGTGTGTGTGTGTGTGTGTGTGTGTGTGTGTGTGTGTGCGTGTGTGTGTCCAGCCTGATGAGTGCTGACAGCTGAAGGCAGTGACTTTGTGTCTAGGACTGGAGTGTTGCTGGCGCTGGCTGTCTGCCTACCCGCTGCTCACCCCTACCCCACGTTCTCTGAACGAATCCCCAATGGAGATCACGTGCCACACCCCTGTAACCCCAACTTCCTCTGGCGCGGAGTGGGCCACCAGATCTCTCCAGGGGGGCGGCGCCAGGAACCCCTTTGGAGAAGACTTTGAAGCTCATGGAGAAAAGGTAAATAGGAGTTGTCGAGAGGGGGATGCAGCAAGGAAAAGAGGCTGAATCGCTATCTTCGTTGTAGTTTCTGTCGAAATGTATTAAAAACAAAAACGAATTTGAAAAAAATACCATAACATTAAATGAAATGAAATTAAACAGATTAAGTCAGAATGAAATGAATTGAGTCCTGAGGAAAATATTGGGGTTTATCTACACCTGCATCTTTCTTTTCAATAACCAACAGTCACTCTATTCTCACATACAGTCCACAGACAGACAGGAGATGTAACTGTGACAGATTGACAGACAGACAGGTGATGTAACTGTGACAGACTGACGGACAGACATATGTCACTGTGACAGACTGACAGACAGATGTAACTGTGAAAGACTAATTGACAAACAGATGTAACTGTAACAGACTGACAGACAGATGTAACTGTGACAGAAAGACAGACAGGCTTAACTGTGACAGACAGACAGAGAGATTTTTAACTGTGACAGACTGACAGACAGACAGATGTAACTGTGACAGACTGACTGACAGACAGATGTAACTGTGACAAACTGACAGACAGATGTAACGGTGACAGACTGACAGACAGATGTAACTGTGACAGACAGACAGACAGACAGATGTAACTGTGACAGACTGACAGACACATGTAACTGTGACAGACTGACAGGCAGATGTAACTGTGACAGACAGACAGACAGATGTAACTGTGACAGACTGACAGACACATGTAACTGTGACAGACTGACAGGCAGATGTAACTGTGACAGACAGATATAACTGACAGACTGAGAGAAAGAGAGATGTAACTGTGACAGACAAACAGACAGATGTGACTGAGACAGACTTACAGACAGAGAGGAGATAAAACTGTGACAGACTGACAGACAGACAGATGTAACTGTGACATACTTACAGACAGACAGATGTAACTGTGACAAACTGACAGATTTAACTGTGAAAGACTCACAGATGTAACTGTGACAGACAGACAGATGTAACTGTGACAGACTGACAGACAGTCAAGATATATAACCATGACTGGCTGACAGTCAGAGGGCGTAAGTGTTACACACAGACTGACAGTGTTGTACCTGTCACAGGGCTGAAAGAAAGAAATTGTAAGTGTAACACCCTAGCGGATATGAATTGTAACTGTGACAGACTTATAGACAGGAGTTGTAAGTGTAACACACTTACAGACAGGAGTTACGACTGGGGACAGTCTGGTAGACATGAATTATAATGGGGACAGACTGACAGACAGGAATCATAACTGGGGACAGACTGACAGACAGAAATTATAAACAGGGACAGACTGACAGGATTTATGACTGAAAACAGATAACAGACAGAAATTATAACTGGAGACAGATGACAGACAGGAATTACAACTAAGGAGACAGACTAACAGACAGGAATTATAACTGGGTACAAACTGACAGACAGGAATTATGGCTGGATATAGACTGACAGGCCGGATTTACAACCTGAGACAGACAGGAATTATAACTGGGATGGACTGACTGACAGACAGGAACTATGATTGGGAAAGACTGACAGACAGTAATTATAATTGGGGACAGATTAACAGACAGGATTTATAACCTGATACAGACAGAAATGACAGGCAGGTGTTGTAACCTGAAGGGACTGTTTTGACAGACAAGCATTAACTGAAAGAGACTATTTTGAGAAAGAAGTATTACCTGAAAGGGACTGTTTTGACAGACAAGTATTACCTGAAAGGGACTGTTTTGACAGACAAGTATTACCTGAAAGGAACTGTTTTGAGAGACAAGTATTACCTGAAAGGGACTGTTTTGACAGACAAGTATTACCTGAAAGAGACTGTTTTGGGAGACACGTATTACCTGAAAGGGACTGTTTTGAGAGACAGGTATTACCTGAAGGGGACTGTTTTTTGAGAGACAGTATTACCTGAAGAGACAGTTTTGAGAGACAAGTATTACCTGAAAGAGGCTGTTTTGCGAGACGAGTGTAACGTGAAAGAGACTGTTTTAAGAGAAGTGTACCTGACTACCATAAGACTACATGAGACTACCATGAGAGACAGAGGTTGTAGCCAGTGGGCAAGGTCTGGTTGTCCCACGATCTGGGGTCCAGGCCTGTAGCCCCCACACCCCGTATCCTCTGTCATCATGCGCCGGTTGTCACGTGCAGTGGACGGAGGCCCTGTGTCGCAAGGACAGTGACGGGGATGGTCGACCAACGGACAGGAGCTAGGGGACCCTGAGTGTGTGTGGTCCGAGGGTCAAATCCCCTCCTTCACCAAAAACATCACACACCCTGGTGCGTTCGGAATTGTATACTGTGTGACATTGTTCTTATGTTGTGCTGTGGTGTGTAGTTTGCTGTGTTGTGCTGTGTTGCTATGATTTGTTATGATTGTACTTGCTGTGCTAAAATATATTTGTGTTGTACTGTGCCATAAAGTTGTATTTTGCTGGGCTATGTGTTGTGTTGTGCCATGCTATAAACGTGTTGTGCTTTGTCATAATGTGTTATGCTGTGCCGTAAAGTGTTGTATTGTGTTGTAATGTGTTATGCTGTGCTATGCGGTGCGGTGCTGTGTTGTACTATGCTGTGCTGTGCTGACAGAAATTGTGCCCGAGTTCCTGGTGGTTCAGTATGTTTATTTGCTAAGGGAGTGTGTATCGACGGAAAACAAGGATTACTTGTGCAGACTATGAAGACTAAAAAAAAAGGATTTTAGAGTCTTGTGCCTGCGCTTACCTGTTCAAGAAAGCCGCGCAGCATGCATGCATGCAGAGCGGTGAACAGAGAGCTGAGGGAGATGTGTTACCTGTAGGATGGCCAGTTGAAGAAGAGAGAGAGACCAGTCGACGACGCCGTAGTCACAGCGAGACTCTGCGGGAACGCATGCCTCATAGTTTTTGTCGAACACACAGGAGGTGTCTTGCATAATTGTAAATTGAAGGCCATGGCAAGCCGTAGTGAAGAGAAAACTTTCAGGTAAGTCATGGTGAAGAAAATGAAAAGTGAGAGAAAAATAAATGCTGTTTAGCTTTCCCCGAAGATGGAGGATGGCTGCCTTGATGACAGGATAAAAAAACGGTCATACACACAAAACTCCACTCCTTTTCTTGGGTAGATGGGATTAATACTTCTCTGTCCATATAGGGAGTGTCCGCAGGAGTATCAGCCTGTGTACGCAGAAGAAGAAGTTATTTAGATAAAGGATGATGATGATTGATATATTTTTTCTCCTTCTTTCAGGAACGTTTCTCCCAAATGAGAACAGGGCTTTAGTTTCTTTTTGTTTGTTTTCTGTTGTTTTTATTAAGAGAGGCACAAGCACAATTTGTGGTTTGTTTAGTAAGTCGACACTGTGCTGTGATGTTTTTGTACTGTGCTATAATACGTTGTGTTGTGCTGTGGTATAATTGGTCTTGCTGTGCT